>OX336395.1:117915778-118355778 GCA_946902985.2 Meconema thalassinum | reverse complement strand
AAGTAAGTAAGTAAGTAAGTAAGTATGTAAGTAAGTAAGTAAGTAATTAAGTAATTAAGTAAGTTAGTAAGTAAGTAAGTAAGTAAGTAATTAAGTAAGTAAGTAAGTAAGTAAGTAAGTAAGTAAGTAAGTAAGTAAGTAATTACGTAAGGAAGTAAGTAAGTAAGTAAGTAAGTAATTAAGTAAGTAAGTAAGTAAGTAAGTAAGTAAGTAAGTAAGTAAGTAAGTAGGTAAGTAAGTAAGTAAGTAAGTAATTAAGTAATTAAGTAAGTAAGTAAGTAAGTAATTACGTAAGGAAGTAAGTAAGTAAGTGAGAAAGAAAGTAAGTAAGTAAGTAAGTAAGTAAGTAAGTAAGTAAGTAAGTAAGTAAGTAAGGCCACAGGGATGCTGTGTTACAAAGTGAAAAAACACAATGCACTGACAAAAGTTAAAAGCTCGTCCACTCCACTGAGAAAAAAACCGAACCACGGATAAGTTACGAGTATTCTTCATTGTCTTCTTCTGCTTTTGGACGGGCGTACTGGGGACCACGCCTGTTCAACTATTGGGTTTTGAATTTTGCCCAAGACTGACTTTTTTTTTCTTTTTCTCGGTGTGTTGCTTATCTTTACTCTGTCCAGGAGGTGCCTTTCTTGAGAAGTTTGTCCTATAATATATAATAATATCGTATGGCCTCGGGTGCGGGGTGCAAGCTTTGTTATTTGACGTCCAGAGGGCAGCTTGCATGTTGAATTTTGTCGTTCCTTGGAACGCTAAGAAAGTCAAGGAGGTTAGATATCTAAGCTCCTTGACACTATAGCGCATTCTAGTAGAGATTTTTTAAGAGCGTTAAAATCCTTGAGTATGCCTTTCTTCGGAGGGGAAGTAAAGCCGGCGGTCCCATGTCATAGATTTATGGCATGTAAAAGATCCTTCCACTGACTAAACTTGTGTGAAGCTAAATTTCTAGGTTAGATTTCGTTTAAACGCTCTATCAAAATTCCAACGTTCGCCACTAGGTGTCAGTGATATCTGATAGCGAAGGTTGGATATACTTGAAATTGTACAGAACTTGTAGCTCACCCCATGGTTGTCCGCTTGAAGCAGCTACAGCCTCTCGCGAGCCGAACATGTCCTCCGACACTCCCGGCACTAAAAGCCATACGCAAAATGAAGTACATAAATCTAGTAGAGAAAGGAGGAACGTTTTGTGTTGGCGGGAAATCCCTAGATTAATTTTGCCATTATGAACACGGCCTATTGAATTCAAATGGGTTCTTTAACATGCCAGCAACGTATGACATTAGTGCCGTGATTTTTGTCGCCTTTCAAAAATCACTTACCATGGCCAGGAGTGAACCTGCAAGCTTGGTGTTGGTAGTCCGACAAGATCACCACACACACGCACCGTGGCAAGCAGGTGTGTCCTAAAAACACGGACTTCTTTAAGAATTTGTCTATAGCACTTGGCTGACTGGAGCAGAGAAAGACATCAAAGAACTTGGACTAACTTGTTTCGCCAGAAGGATTTCTTTTGTCATGTGGCCTCCTGAGAGGCCGAGTGCAGGTCTTTCTAGTCTACGCCCATGGGTGACATACGTGCCGGGATGAGAGATGGAATGGATGAAGATGAATGAAACAAGGCAAGGATGTGGAAGGAAGCGGCCGTGGCATATCAAGATATATTGTCCCAGCATTTGTCTGGTGTCGATATTTGGGAAACCCACGGAAAACCATTTCAAGGACGGCGGGAACCCACGTGTCTGCCGAGTCAGCAGAGAGCTTGGCCTCATGACCTAACGCTGCGCTTTAGCAAGTGTAGCCACCACTGCCAGTCACCATATTATAGATTACACATTTGCATTTGCATTACTACGAGAAGACTATATATGACGTTTACATTCATGAAGATATATAAAAACACTGATAGTCAGTCTGAAAGACTAGACTTTATGTTCGACCCTGACTATTATATGTCAGAAAACTGTATCATAATGATGGTCATTATAACACAAATTTACAATATGAAACATTTTCTCCCACCAATCAGAGCTCAAGAAACAGTTGTTTGACCAGTTAGATAACGAGTTCCACGTCCTTCTAATTTACATTTCATTGCCTGGCCTAGTGTCATAGTAGGGTAATCGAGGAGGCCATGGTCAAATACAAGGCACTCTCTACGTCTCATGCGCTCTGTTCAGTACATAAAACTGGCGAAATCTCGACAGATATTTATGAATATTTATGTTCGAACATAAAATAGTTATGATAATTATCGTCGAACATAAACAGTAATTATAAAACTCACATACGCTCGTTTTATAAACATACTCGTGTCTTAATTATTGCCATTATAGGCTCGTTGCATAATGTACTATTATATCATTTTAAATGCGACAAATGCTGCGTGAACTCAAAGTCCGTTAGCAAAAAATCTTTTTTTAAATAAAACAAAATAAAAATAAAAAATAAAAATAAAATTAAAAAAAGCAAGTGAAAGCCAAGGTCAAAGGAGGTAGCTGGCTGGATGACGTCACGCTCACCGTAGCGCGGGGAAACTTTTCACCCCTACTAACACAATTTTATTCCATTGGCCGAGGCATAACTTGTTGCTAAGCTTTGCTTCTCCCATTGGCCCCCTTCATGTTCTGGAGAGGGGGTGTTCTGCGTCTTATTTTTACAAGGCGCGTGCCTGCGCCCTAAGCAGGAAGGTTCCTCCTTCCATTTTCTGTGGCCATGTAGACCACACGCTTTCAGACGAGCTCTCGCCAACTAAGTAAGTACGATTCAATCATCAGAAAGGAGGAAGCTCAAGCAGTACTATGACGTCACACACCTCAGTGCATTCTCGGTACATTTCGTCCCATCACCGTAACGTAACGCCAGACCCCAGCGAAGTCGACATAATCATTTAAAATGACAAGTAAATAGACGATATTAATGCCGTTATTCATGAATATCAGAATTGTCACCAAATTCACATCAGGAATTTCACACCGAATTTTCCATACATCAAGGTTATTGGCGGCTTCGGTGGCGTAGTTGGTAGCATGCTGAGCTTCTATGCCCAAGATCGCGGGTTCAAATCCGGCCGAAGTCGTCGGATTTTTTAAGAGCATTAAAATCCCTCAGTATGCCTTCCTTCGGAGGGGAAGTAAAGCCGGCAGTCCCATGTCATAGATTTATGGCATGTTAAAGAACCTTCCACTAATTACTCCTGTGTGAAGCTAAATTAGGTTTTTATTTTATTTTTATTTTTATTTAGTCAATTTACCCTCTAGGTTGGTGGTTCCCACGGACTCAGCGAGGGAACTCACCACTACCACCTCTATGGGCAGTGTCCTGAAGCTTGGAACATCTGGTCGGGATGGATACAACTGGGGAGGTGTGATCAGCACTTCGCCCAGGCGGCCTCACCTGCAAAGCGAACAGGGGCCTCATGAAGGATGGGAAGGGATGGAAGATTGGGATGAATAGGCTAGGAAGAGGGAAGGAGGCGTCAGTGGCCTTACTGTAGGTACCATCCCGGCATTTGCCCGAAGACGAAGTGGGAAACCACGGAAAACCACTTCGAGGATGGCTGAGGTGGGAATCGAACCCCCTCTACTCATTTGGACCACCCGAGGCTGAGTAGACCCCGTTCCAGTCCTCATACCACTTTTCAAATTTCGTGGCAGAGCCGGGAATCGAACCCAGGACCTCCGGGGCGGCAGCTAACCATGCTCACCGCTACGCTACGGAGGCGACAGCTAAATTAGGTTCAAATGTAAACAACGCTCTTAGGTTCCTACGTTCGTTGCCAAGAGCCGACTGCGGTGGTGTCTAGTAGCTAAGTTCTGCACTAGTAGTCGTTGATGGTGGCGTTTGGCGGCAAATGTAGGAACTATTTGAAACATTCAAAAGTCTGCAGTCCTTACTCGAATTAAGAAACAGATAACACACAGTAATACAGTCATCACAATTAACACCGGTTATCAGACAGATTCTATACGCACCCAAGTTACACGGAGCTACATGACCGCGTTGTCGCAGCCCCTAAAATTAGGAACCAACCAACCATCAAGTTTATTTTCTTGTCGACATATTAACTGGTTGGCACCTATTCAAAATTTTTAAACTCCGTATTGAAGAAATATTTAGCTTATTCATTCAAGCACTCAACTAATTAGTTATTGATTTTAGAACTTAATTTTCTAAATTATTTGATGTATATTATTTTGATAAAAATTTTATTATTATTATTTAGCTTAACATTTATTTACAATCACCAGTAATATTTCTCGCTTTTTAACTACATAATGAAAATTATTGTTAAAGGACCAGTATTAAATTTTATTTTATTTAATTCTGAATTGTAACGATATCCATTTCTAGCATTTTATTTCATTTTATTACAATTTTATCATTAACATTTCATTTCTTATTTAGATTTAAGTACATATATAATAATTAGGTTTAATTCTTAATTGATTTTCATTTTTTAGCTGAAGATGACCTCATTGAAGGTCGAATCATGTCCTATCTATAAACAATATATGTGTATTGAGAGTTGATTTGGCGTATAATTTTAAACATTTAATTTAAGAAGGAGATCAGGCGTTTGGTCACTCTGTTTGGAGGCAATCTGGCCACATGACCATCCTGGCACAGTCAGAAAGCCTCCCTATTTGTACGTAGAGCTCTGAGTTGTGTCGCAGCTTTTTCCTGAAATTTACATATTTCTGCTACGAATTAGTACAGAACTGTACAAGCAACCCTCACAATGAGCATAAAGAGAATCATTTGTTGGTTGACAGGTCATTAAGGCAGTCGTACACTTTAACGTATAAGTTAGAGAACGAAAGAAGGACAACCTATCTGGAAATTCCATGTTAACTACAGAACCAACTCTTGCAGCACACAAAGCACAGTGTCTGAAAATGTTCTATACATTCTGATACTTAGAAATTTTCCGTTAAAATACGAATTTAGATTTCAGTTGTCCACGTAAGGCCCGTTGAAGGCAGGTTTTCATGTATATTATTATTATTATCATCATAATTATTCTTCTTTCTTCGTTTTCCCCACTTAAAGAGCGCGTTTGATTTTGTTGTCTCGGGTTGATGGAGCTTTCTTCTTCTTTTCCTCCCAAAATCTCCTCATGAACTCGCTTTGCCCCTTCTTCGTTCCTCCGTCCATTTTTTCCTGTGGTCTCTTTAGCTTTTTCGGTGAATGAGTGATTTGTAACTCGAGTTCCATAAGTCTTGCGATGCAAGATGATATTTTCCGCAATGTTTATTTCCTTTAAGTCCTGTTTGATTTCTTCTAACCAACTGATTTTGATCTTCTTTGAATTAATTATATCAAGCATTTTTTTTGCATATCTGGTTTTGTCCATTCTGCAGATAATATTATTATTATTATTTTATTATTAATAATTTTACAAGCGAATTGACTGCTCAGGATTACGCTACTACTGCTGTTATTGTCCTTGTGCGGAATTTTCTCTGTATCCAATTCTCCTTCACGCGTTCGCCGGCCTGTTTCCGTTGTTCTTCTGTCCACGCTCTTCCGGTCTTCTTATTTCTTTCTGCGGCTTCTTTTGTTGTTTTTCTATCCACGCTCTTCTGGTCTTCTTAGTGCTTTCTGTGGCTGCTTCTATAGTCCTTCTGTCCAGGCTCTTGCAGTCTTCTTAGTTCCCTCTGTGGCTAGAAAACCTTCCAAATTATTCACGATGTTCCTAAATGTATTTCTGTTCAACAATTGAACCTTTGAGATGTTGAACCTCTCTCTTTGTTTTCTTTATCCATGGTGCAGAGGTCATTCTTCTCCTGAAGTAACGTAATATAAGTTTGGTAAGTTCATTGCCGTTCATTCTGTCCCAGGAACGCCAGTCCCCGAGATTCTTCCCACCTTCTGTTAAACGTCTTTGTTGCTCCGAATGTTTCATCTGCTTTCAGTGTGAACAGCTCCCATATTTTTTCTGAGAAGTCTTCTTTCCAAGATCGGTACTTTCACCAGGGAAGGAAAGGGAAGGAGGGAAGGAAAGTAAGATGAGAGAGAAGGAAGGAAAGGGAAGGGAAGAAAAGGAAAGTGAAGGAAAGAATAGAAAAGGAAAGAGAAGGAAGGAACGAAAAGGTAAGGGAAGGAAAGGGTAGGGAATAAAAGGAAAGGATAGAAAAGAGAAGGGAAGATGGAAAGGGAAGGAAAAAAGGAAAGGGAAGGAAAATAGGAAAGGATGAAAATAAAGGAAAGCTGGAAAGGAAGGAAGGAAACAAATGGGAGGGAAAGGAAAGGGTAGAAGGAAAGGGAAGTAAAAAGTGAGAGGGAAGGATAGAAAGGGAAATGGAAGGGAAGAGAAGAGAAGTAATGAAATGGAATGGAATGGAAGGGAAGGAAGGAAGAAAGGAAGGTAAGATGGGAGAGAAGGAAGGAAAGGGAAGAGAAGAAAAGGAAAATGAAGGAAAGAGTAGAAAAGGAAAGAGAAGGAAGGAAAGAAAAGGTAAGGGAAGGAAAGGGTAGGGAAGGAAAGGAAAGGAAAGTTAAGATAGGAAATGGAACGGAAAGAAAGAAAAGGGAAGGGAAGGAAAGAAAAGGAAAGTTAAGATAGGAAAGGGAAGGGAAGGAAAGAAAAGGAAAGGGAACGAAAGAAAATGAATGGGAAGGAAGGAAAGGGAAGGAAAGGAAAGGGAAGGAAAGAAAATGGAAGGGAAGAAGGAAAGGGAAGTAAAAAAGGGGAAAGGGAAGGACAGAAAACGAAATGGAAGCGAAGAAAAGGGAAGGGAAGAGAACAGAAGGGAAGGGAAGAAAGGAAAGGGAAGAGAAGGGAAGTAATGAAAATGGAAGGGAAGGAAGGAAGGAAGGAAGGAAAGGGAAGTAGAGGAAAGAGAAGGAAGGGAAGAATAGGGAAGGAAAGAAGGAAAGGAAAGGGAAGTAAATAAAAGGAAAGGGAAATAAAGGGGAAGAGGAAAAAGGGAAATAATATTCATATCCGTGTGTTCTATATGTTCAATCGCGCACAACGTTGTAAAAATAATAATAATAGCCACTTTCCTAGTTCGCCATGTTTCAATTTTCTGAAAGTCAGCATTCTAGTCGTCACAAAGGCAATACCATGCTCGCTTTAGCTATTTTAATTACCCTGTTCCACTTTGTAAGTTTGTTTCTGTTCTGATGTATATTCAAACTCTTATTAACTTCTCTCGACTCGCTGTTTGAACTACATCTGTGACGTAATGAATGTGATGCGACAGGATAAAGGCCATTTCGAACGAACTCCCACATGCAGCCATATTTTAGCTCCAGTACGTACGAAAGCTACCAGAGAACATCGAGATTGTGAATCCCTTCGGTCTCACTGAAACTTTGCAAACACATTCGTCAGATCATAGTCCTAGCAGGGGCGTATATAAGGATGGGGGGAGCTGTGGGGGCTCCAGCCCCCTCCCTCTCCCAAAAATAGCCAATAAAAATTAAGTATATATAGCTTTGGTAAAAGCATAACATATTTGTAAATTTGCTTGTACCCTAATCTTAACTTGTTAGCTAAGTTATAAACAATATTAAGATTGAAATTAGACTACTTCTTGGTGTAGAGGCTAGCATTCTTGGCTGCCATCCCGGAGGTCCGAATTCGATTCCTGGCTCTGGCAAGAAATTCTAATTCTTGTCTGAGGGTTGGAACGGGGTACACTCAGCCTTGTGAGGAAAATTTGAGAATTTCACAGCGCGATACTTTTGACAAATCAATTAATAATTTAAACAAGAAGTTCCGTGACGAACTAAAGAGCCTACTTTTCTTAAAATTTCAGATTCATGCCAATGATTAATCTATTTGGATCTATCTAGAATAATGACGAAATTAAGTTGGTAATATCGAAATTTCTAATTAGTTCAAAATACTGTATACCTTGCATAATGTAGCCTAATAGAGAACTACAGATGGCAGCCCAGGTGACTGAATATATTCTTAAGGTACAGAATACAAAAATTGGGTAAGTCCAATGGATAGCGTGGACGTTACATGCAGTTAAACATTGGATCTAACAGTGCGCGTAAAATCATGTTGGCAACAATGTCATCCATGTATTGGTCAGAAATAATCTGAAATAATACGATCTATTGTTGTGCCAATTTTTAATGAAATCCATTAGTTAGTATAGAAGTTACATGCATTTTAATATTGGATCAATAAGCAGGCTTATAATCATGTTGGCAGCACTGACGTTTATTAGTTACTCCAAATTAATCTAGAATACCAGGTACTATACATGTGCAAAGTTTAGAGCTATTGGCGAGCATTCATTCTGATATATTGATATTAGGGTAACAAAAATAGAGACAGCATTTATTAACAGTTGGCAGCCCTGGTTGCTCTTAAGAATACGCTTAGTCATACCTGTTATGGTACACATAGCACACACGAAATTTGCTTGAAATCCAAATGATAGTATAGAAGTTACATGTATTTAAAGTTGGACCTCTCAGCAGGCTTAGAATCATGTTGGTAGCACTGACGTATATAAGTTACTCCAAATTAATATAGAATGTCAGGTACTATACGTGTGCATAGTTTAAAGCTGTCGGCTTGCATACTTTCTGATATATGGGCATTTGGAAAAAAAATTGAGAGCATTTATTAACAGTTGGCAGCCCTGGTGGCTCTTAAGAATACGCTCAGTCATATATGTTTATGTACACAAAGCACATACGAAATTTGGTTGAAATCCAATTGATAGTGTAGAAGTTATATGCATTTAAAATTTGGACCTATCAGCGGGCTTATAATCATTATGGCAACACTGCCATGTATGGCCTCCTGGAAATTAAACTTCAATATTAATATCTATACGTGTGCCAATTTTGAAATAGCTCCCTCTCATACCTTCCAAGATATCCAACATGGAGCTCAAATTTCAATTGCGATTTTTCAGCAGTTGGTAGCACTGACATCATTTTCAAATATGGCCGTGAGATATTCAGGTATAGATCTTGACTCTTACCAAATTTTGTTTTGATTGCTGCAGCCGTTTAGGAGTTGATAGGGGGGGGGGGGGGGGACACAACACAGCCAGACAGACAGACAGACACACATTTGCCCGATTTCATAAGTCTACTTTTTCCTCATTTTTGCAAAATGTGAAAAGTAGGCTAAAAAATAACTGTAAATTGTATTTGTGTGTTGTATTTTTGTATCGCCACTAATTGTAGGCTATATAAACTTAAGAATTTTACAATTAACTCTTATCTAAAATAATTACACAAAGTTATTTGCTCTAAGATATTGGTTGGTATTTTTGAGTATTTTGCGGTGACAATCCCCTGAGTATACTCACAATTTTCCAGGATTGCGCAGCCCTCCTCCGAGAAGAAATTGTATATACGCCGCTGAGTCCTAGAGTGAAAACGGCTTCGGTTGCGTAGTCGGAGCATACTGCACTACTATGCCCAAGATCGCAGGTTCAAACCCGACCGAAGTCGTCGGATTGTTTCAGAGCGTTAAAAAACCCTCAGTATGCCTTCCTTCGGGGGAGGGGAAGGGGGGGATGTAAATCCAGCACACCCATGTTCTAGATTTATGGCATATAAAAGAACCTTCCACTAACTACAATTGAGTGAAGCTAAATTTGTGGGTTGGAGTTGATTAACTCACAATTTAACAATTCTAACGTTCGGCGCCAGGTGACGGTTGCGGTGATATCTAGTAGGCAGGTTGATGGCTAGGTGTCATTGACGGTAGCATATTGCAGCAAAAGTAGGAACTACTTGAAATTGATCGTCCGCAGTCCTTACCTTGCCACGGTGGGTGAGTGGATAGCGTGTCGGTCTACTAACCCCAAGATTGCAGGTTCGCTCCTGGGCGTGGTAAGTGATTTTTGAAAGGCGACAAAAATACGGCACGCATGTCATACAATGTTGGCATGTCAAAGAACCCATTTGAATTCAGTAGACCGTATTCATAATGGCAAAATTAATCTCGGGATTTTCCACCACCACAAAGTTCCTAATTTCTCTACTAGAAAGCGCTATAGTGTTCAAGGAGCTTAGATATCTAACCTCCATGACTTTCATAGTGATTCAAGGAACAACGAAATTCGACATGCAAGCTACCCTCTGGGTGCAAATTACAAAGCTTGCACCCAGCACCCGAGGCCATACGATATTTTTATTATTACCTAAATTACAGATAACACACACTAATACAGCCATCACAATTAACACCGGGTATCAGACAGATTCTATACACACCCAAAGTACACGGCGCCACATGACCGCGTGGTCGCAGCCCCTAAACTAAGGAACCAACCAACCTAACTTTTTGAAACTTCCTTGTAGGTTCAGATTTTTAAACTTTGCTAGTGAATCAGAAAATACACTCAACAATCAAAAGGAGAACCTTATGATGAATATTGTAGCTTACTCAGTTTTCAAGTGTACTCTAATCAACTGCAATTAAAATACCCAATGTTCAATGCACATTGATACATCTGTGAAACATTTAATTGCGAGACAGACTCTCTTCTTTTGTTTCAATTCCAAAGTAATTTCGTAAAGATTGTGTGCACGGTTTGGACGTGACCTCGTTGTCATGGCGATGACTTGGATGACGCAGGACCCTCAATCAACAACGTGGAATATATATATAGGCTATCTTCTTTTCTCTGTGATTAATGCTTTAAATTGTATCGTCAATAGGATCCCTGACGGTGCAAAATTAAATGTAGACGACTTGACTGGAGAGAGAATTCACCATTTCATATTATATAATCAAATATTGGCGAGACGTCATTTCTCCTTAAGAAGAGAAGAAAAAAAAAAGGAATCCTTCTGAAGAGGAAGAGTCGTAAGGTTTCGTATTAGAATGATGGTAATCAATTATTTATTCGCTGTCTACCCGCCTTAAAAGGTGGATCAATATTATCGAGTGTGTATTTACTCAACTTGTTCCTTCTTTAATTTTTGATTTGTTGTTTTCCTTATATACTTTTATTTATCCCTCCCTATATTATTCTGGTAAGGTCCCATTCCAGTTTTCTACCGAAAATAAGGTCCCATTAACACCAACCTACACATATGGGGTACCTACAGGTTCAGCATAACTCAATGCGTAAGCGATACGCACTCACTTACTCTTTAAATGCCTCACAATGAAATAAATACCTTAAAACATGTATATTTACAATGAAATAATGAAAGAATGCAACACGGTAACCATGGTAACAGAATCTCACAGGTCCATCTATTTCTGTGAGACGCAATGCAATTCCAATTATTACATTAGTGTGAAAGTTTCCAGACGGTTATAAGGTTATCACTGAACCAAATTAAGCTGTAAAATTCATCAATACATACAGTATAATGCGCTTAAGGGAGTCAAGGGGCACTCTAGAATTTTTTCACGCAATTTTCACGTGTGAGTGTGGTACGAAAGGTGTTTTTCACCCGACTATAAAGGGTCTCCGAAAACCACATTTAAAGGCCCTTAAATTAACAGTGTCTGTAATATTCCCAGAAAACTAACTTCGCTCTGATATACCTATGAAGGAATGACAAACCCCTAACCACTGCACCAGTAGCTGAATTGATAAAGTCTGATTATTCATACCAAGGATAAATCAGTCATAGCATTCATGATTGAGATTTGGCTAAGTGTACTCCTTACAACTAGAATATTCGCGGGCGAAGCCGCGACGGGTAATGCTAGTTGTTATATATTTTGTTTTATTGTTACTTTTAGTCTTTTTTCACATCTAGCCGTCCACCTCGATAATTTATATAAATCTAAATATGTGTAATGTTAGGAGGTGCAGATGAACTCGCTTTGCCACGAGTTGGGCAAGATACTCAATAAATGTATTTTGTTACAAAACTGAAAATATGATAAGTGAATCATACAAAATACAAAATTGTATTTTAAAATGCATTTAAGAATGACAAATACAGTACTTCTGGCGAAGATGATTTCCAATCCATTAACAATTTTCAAATAAATGATTCGGTTGGTTGGTTCCTTAGTTTAGGGGCTGCGACAACGCGTTCATGTAGCTCCGTGTATTTTGGCTGTGTGTAGAATCTGTCTGATAACCGGTGTTAATTTTGATGGCTGTATGTGTTATCTATAGAAGCCTCCGTGGCTTAGGCGGCAGCACGCCGGCCTCTCACCGCTGGGTCCGTGGTTCAAATCCCGGTCACTCCATGTGAGATCTGTGCTGGACAAAACGGAGGCAGACAGGTTTTTCTCCGGGTACTCCGGTTTTCCCTGTCAACATTTCATTCCAGCAACACTCTCCACTATCATTTCATTTCATCTGTCATTCATTTAATCATTGCCCCAGAGGAGTGCGTCAGGCCTCGGCAGCCGGCACAGTTCATATCCTCGCCGCTAGATGGGGGCTTCATTCATTCCATTCCTGACCCGGTCGGAGACTGGAAGCAGGCTGTGGATTTTCATTTTTCATGTGTTATCTATAATTCAGATTTTTTAATTTTTATTATTTAGCGTATGATTTTTTGTGCCCGGAGTGTCCAAGGACATGTTTGGCGCGCCAGTGTTTGTAGCTGCTTCTATGTGGACACCCATGGGGTGCGCTACAGGTAACGTTGCGTGTGTAGTGTTGTCTGGGGAGTAAAATGTGAATGTAAGGACGAGGAATTGGAATGTAGTGGCTGTGGCCTATAGTTAGGGACCAACCCCAGCATTTGCCTGGAAGGAAGATGGGAAACCAAAAAAGACCATCTTCAAGGTGGTTGCCGGCGGGGGGATTCGAAACTCCTCACTTCCCGGATGTGAGTGACTGCTTGCAGCCACGCCGTAACGACCACGGCCAACTCTCTCAGCTATAATTTTATTCAGGTAAGGACTGCAGACGATCAATTTCAAGTAGTTCCTACTTTTTCTAATAAATGCTACCGTCAACGACACCTAGCCACAAACTTGGCTACTAGATGTCACCGCAACCGGCACCTGGCGATGAACATTGGAACTTCGAGCGTTAATCAAATCTAACCTAAAAATTTAGCCTCACCCAACTGTAGTTAGTGGAAGGTTCTTTTGCATGCCATAGATCGTGACATGGGCCCGCCGGCTTTACTTCCCCTCGAAGGAAGACATACTGAGGGATTTTTAACGCTCTGAAAAATTTGACGACTTCGACTGGGTTTGAACCCGTGGTCTTGGCCATAGAAGCTCAATATGCTACCAATTACATCACCGAAGCCGCCATTTATTAGTTTAGGCGACCTCCTCGAAATTACTATAAATAAATCTAAATTCGATTTTTTTTATTTGTGTTAGGTGGGACATATGACCTCACTGTTCCAACCCTTAAAGCAACAATTACAAAATGTATAATCACAATTATAAAGGAGACATACAGTAGTTGTAGATATTGCTTTGTTTCTAGAGATCACAGTTTTATCGAACCTGACTAGACTTGCAATGAGCGTCAATATCTGTGATCCAAGCCACTGAGTTCTCACTCATCTGACATAATAGGTGGCATGCATAACGCGCCGTAATGGGAGTCGATACGTTCCGTTACATTACACACAGAGAATCTGTAAGAATCTTACAGAGTAGTGGCGTATACTCCATAGAAGCAATCGAGGCACTGCTTGCTATTTTATTTCTTAACTCAAAGAGAACTAATGCATCTAAAAGTGGGCAAGTTTAAAATGAGAGAAAACTAGAAGCAGTGTGTTCCAAATTGGGGGGACGTATGAGTGTTGAAAGGGGGGCGCACATAACTTCGAAGAAAAGAATACATGTAATCTGATTGAGCTAAATACTGTTCAGGAATTAATATGTAGAGTTATTCCAAGGAGAGAGTACTTATAAAGCGTATTTAAAACAAACTGTGAGAGGTACTGGAAGGTTGAAAGTTTTATAGTTCTTTAAGGTGCATGAAAGAAAGTAAGAAACCAACGGAGGATGTGGTTACAACAAACTGCAACCTCAGATGTTGCTTAACAAACATAACATTGAACGGTTCCTCTGGTAAGAGATTTAGGTATTATTCACTATGATAAAATGACATTCTCTCCCCGCATTGACCATATCAAATCTCTCGCAATGCGCAGTCTCGGCATTCCAAAGGAGAGAGTACTTATAAAGCGTATTTAAAACAAACTGTGAGAGGTAGTGGAAGGTTGAAAGTTTTATAGTTCTTTAAGGTGCATGAAAGAAAGTAAGAAACCAACGGAGGATGTGGTTACTACAAACTGCAACCTCAGATGTTGCTTAACAAACATAACACTGAACGGTTTCTCAGGTAAGAGATTTAGGTATTATTCACGATGATAAACTGACATTCTCTCCCCACATTGACCATATCAAATCTCTCGCAATGCGCAGTCTCGGCATTCTACACAGATTTACAGAAATTAAAGACCTCACTGCACTTAAATTATACTTCACCACATATGTTCTCCCTATCCTAGATTTCTCTTCTCCAATTTGGTCTACTTCTACAGAAAAGGAATCTGTTGACATCGAATATAGATTTAGGTATTCGGGAGTCATTTTTGAAAGCCTTTGTCTGGAGTGTGGCGCTATATGGAAGAGAAACTTGGACTATTGGTGCAGCAGAAAAGAGGAGAATTGAAGCTTTTGAAATGTGGTGTTACAGGAGAATGATGAAGATCAGATGGGTAGATAGGGTTACAAACGAAGAGGTCTTAAGACGAGTGGGAGAGGAGAGATGTTTCTGGCGACTGCTAATGAAGAGAAGAGATAGGTTGGTAGGACACATACTAAGACACCCAGGAATAGCAAGCTTAGTTATGGAAGGAAGGGTCGAGGACAAGAACTGTAGGGGTAGATCAAGGTTAGAATATGTTAGATTGCCTCGGATGTAGGGTGTGGTAGCTATGTAGAGATGAAGCGATTAGCTCAGGACAGGGAGGCATGGAGAGCTGCAACAAACCAGTCAAAAGACTGAAGACTCAATCATCATCATCATCTAAATTGAACAGTGTCTTTAATTTCTTCATATCAATAGTCAAAGCTCGCAATCCTTCACTAAGGCACTTTGCCAAATCCGATATTCTAAATCAGCTCAATGTACTCGACCTGAGAAGCCACTTACAATTTACTGACCTGTGTTTCTTACATAAAAATATGAATGGTTACACAAAATTTAACATGCTCTTAAGCTACTTCCCTCTCCATGTTCCCTCCCGCTAAACACGTCAGAACCATTTGCACCACATACCTCACCCACGTCTTGAAGTACAGAAGCGCTCTATTTTCCACCGTCTACCTACCCTTAGCAACTCCCTTCCAAATATTGACATATTCCCTCCCTCCAGATTATTCAAACATTACATTAGAAGATCCCTTTCATCCTCAATTCCTACCCCCTCACCCTTCTAATCGCCCACTACCCCAATCATTCCCTGCGTCTTCCCCGAGATTTGTCCCTTGCTGCCATCACTGCCAATTGTTACCTGTTATTGTTTTTTTTGTGTGTGTGTTAATATTATTTGAAGTTGTTAAAATATTAGTGTAAACGACCTTTCATGGTTGTATCTAATAATTATTAAATAAATAAGTAAATAAATAAATAAACTGCTTAAAGATAAGCAACGTCATTCATCCCATTGATAGTCTGTGTTCTTGTGAGATTCATCATATAATTTACACACAAAACAAATGCCTGAATTTTTCAGGTTGAATGTAAATTATTGAGATGTGCAAATTATTACATTCAAATAAAGAATTTAAATCAGTCACAATTTTTTATTCAAAATCATTTTATTTACCATCTTCTGGCCTCTCTTGTAACTCTACTTACTAATCTTTTGTAACCTTAATAAGTAATGTTTTCTTCCTTATCGACTTACAACTTTTCCCATAAAGAAACTTTCAGAATTGGGTATTCCGATGGATACCTGAGCTTGGCCTATTTTCTATTTTTCATCGACTTTGGATCCTGCCTCATCCGACGCCTGGCGTCGCGGAGCGTCCAAGTTAAATTAGCCGATATCTCGCGAACCAATAATGCTAGAGACGTGTGTGTGATGTCATATGACTCGGGATGAAGACCCATATCCTATGGACGACTTATTTCCAACCCAGGATAAAACCTACCCTTACCCGGGGGTGAAATAATGACCTTTTTGTACGCATTCGCACAAGTGGCTTTTGTAAGATGGCGGGCTATTTAAATGATTATTTGTGGATTATTTACTCTTGCTTCTTATAATTGATGAACTGCTAGGTCATTGGCCGGAGAGTTTCCAAAATAATTATCGTAGAAACCTGATCCAGGATTTAAATGAATACATGTAATATTTTTTTAAATTTTTATGATTTTTAATTTTTAGATTTAGATAAAGGACCAAACTACAAGGTCATCGACCTGAGATTTCTTGAGCCAATAATCGTATAAAACCTGGTCCAGGGTTTAAATGAATGCATGTAATATTTTTTATTATTTATGTAAATGAAAATCTACAGCCTGCTTCCAGTCGACCGACTGGGTCAGGGAATGGAATGAATGAAGCCCCCATCTAGTGGCGAGGATTTGAACTGTGCCGGCTGCCGAAGCCTGTCGCACTCCCTGGGGCAATGATTAAATGAATAACAGATGAAATGAAATGATAGTGGAGAGTGTTGCTGGAATGAAATTGTGACAGGGAAAACCGGAGTACCCAGAGAAAAACCTCTCTGCCTCTGCTTTGTCCAGCACAAATCTCACATGGAGTGACCGGGACCTGGTGACCTGGTGGCGGGTGATGAAATACCACCAGATGTCCCCCGAGATTTGAATTTGGATGCTAAGAGGCGCGAATAATTATGTAGCTGGATTTCTAGTTTATAATGCCTTACATCAAGCACGCTTGTGTGCAGATATTAATGAGCCTGTTCCTTTTTTCAGATGTGTGAATGAAGGATAAAGGAGAGAGATTAACCAGGTGCCAGCACGGAGCCTACTTCTGGTAAGTATTAAAAGATCTTGAATTATTTTGATTAATCTCTATAGATAAGAGCTGCAAATACAAAAATGGAAATTATTATTCTTATGTCTTACGCATCAAATAAGTACCTACGCAGGACATTTATATGGGCTAAAAGTGTTAGAATATGTATATATATACTATGTGGATATATTTTACAAAATATAGACAATGAAATTAATTTTACCACTGAACACTACATTTTATTGAGGTCGCGTAGTTGGTACCATGCTGAACTTCTATGACGAAGATCGCGGGTTCAAACCCGGCCAAAGTCGTCGGATTGTTCAAGAGTGTTAATCATCCCTCAGTATGCCTTTCTTCGGAGGGGAAGAAAGACCGGCGGGCCCATGTCATAGAGTGATGTCATTTAACAGAACCTTCCACTAATTACAATTATTATTGTGTGAAGCTAAATTTGTAAGTTAGATTTGATTATCGCTCTATTAGTTCCAACGCTTGCTATCAGGTGCCGGATACGGTGGCATCTAGTGAGCAAGTTTCGCAGCTAGGTGACGTTGACGGTAGCATTTGGTAGCAAAAGTAGGAACTACTTGTAATTGATCGTCTGCAGCCCTTACATGAATTAAAAACAGATAACACACACTAATACAGCCATAAAATTAACACCGGTTATCAGACAGTTTCTACACACACGGGGTACATGACCGCGTTGTTGCACCCCCTAAATTGAGGATCCAACCAACCTGAATTTTGTTACTTTTAGAGCCTACAAAAATACATTCAAAAATACAGGTTTTTTTTTCACTTACAGTACATTTTATTTGTTATTCGTTGACTATTTCTGCTACCTGTACAGTTTGCCACAAAATGTTGTTTTACATTTTCAAACTTGTGGCTTCCCCTGTTGTCTCGCAAAAGTGATTTATATTGGTTGAAGTTTAGCTCGGCCGCTCATGAGATGATTGGTGCATATTTATCATTTAAATATATATAATTGTAAATTTTGTTATCTAAGAAATTTCATTATAAACTAATTTTTAGTACCGTACCTACAATTTTAATACATTTTACAAAATAGATTCTTCTAAAAAAACATCTATTTAGGAGAAGATCATTAAAAATGTCAATTCCTCTGTATCAGCAGGAGATAAGTTATATCTGATTCAACACACATTATAAAATGTCTGCATATTGCCTTGGACCGCAGTGGAGACGGACTTATGTATTAAGCAATGCCCACCCTCTACACAATTATTATATTATAAATGAAATGCAGCCAATGGCCCGAGAGCTCCCAACAAGTTCAATTTCAAGTAGTTCCAACTTTGACTACCAGATGCTACTGTCAGTAACACTTAGCGGCGAACGTTGTAACTTAATGAAGCTTTCCTAAATAGCCAAATATAACCTACAAATTTTGCTACACACTGCCAATTGTAATCGTAGGTTCTTTTAAGTGCCGTAAGGGCTATACTTCCCCTCCGAAGGAAGGCATACTGAAGGATTTTAACACTCTTAAAAATCCGAATACTTCGGCCGGGTTTGAACCCGCGATCTTGGGCATAGCAGTTCAGTATGCTACCGACTACTCCACTGAAGCCGCATTTGCTCTACACAGTTGAGATTGGGAGAATAGGCAGGCCATTCCATTCCGTGAATACCATTCTCCTGAAGAAAAGTGGGCGAGCGTTATCGTTCACGTCTGGCTGCGTGGCTCAGGGGTAACGTTCTCGCTTGCTGAGCCCAAGGTTGCAGGTTCGAAACCTGGCGCAGTCGGCTGGCATTTGAGGGTGCGCAAATGCGAGGGAGCCGTGTCAGTAGATTTACTGGCACGTTAAAGATCCCCTTCGGGGCAAAATTCCGGCACCCCGGCGTCTCTAAAAGCCAGTGTAGTTAAAAGGGACGTAAAACCAATAACATTATTATTGTTATCGTTCACGAAAGTGAAATGTGAAATTTGTGTCGAAGTTATCAGCATAACCTTTCATTACAGGTGCCAGGATAGTATCCCTGTAACGTATGCCTGCCATACGCCCTGGGATGTACACGAGAGGGGTTCGGCGACCATACATGATGCCACCCCAAAACATTTCACCAGTTGGTATCGGTCTCGGATGTGTTGGACGTGCATACGTTCACCGTTTCTTCTCCACACTCGCACAGATCCATCCTAATTGACACAGGCGTGTGTACACAGCCGATATACACACACGCAAGAACAACTAATAGGTTTGAAACCACCCCGACACTTGGCCAGCAATATGCATAACTTGTTTTATGTTCGACCCTGACTATTATGTGCCAGAAAACTGTATCATAATGAGGCTCATTATAACACTATTTTTCATTATGAAACAGTTTCTCCCACCAATCAGAGCTCAAGAAACAGTTGTGTGACCAATTAGATAAGGATACCTTCGCGCATGCGCTCAAAATCCAACATGTCTATATAAATTACCGAAATTGCACCGTCCATATGTTCGCGTAAATAAACTAGTGAATATGAGACAAGAAATGGCACTGTACCTTAATATCCCCCAAATCAATTTCTACACAGCGCGTGGTTTTGAAACGACTTCGGTGACAGTTTTACTGAATACTGGAGCACAATCTGAACATATGGCATTGCAGCACACAGAGCGCATGCGTCGGTTGTCCAGAGAGCTTGGAATACAGAGATATACTACCCACCGCAGCACCCGATCACAACATTCTAGTGACTGAACATATATTTATGAATATTTATGTTAAAACATATAATAAAGTTATAATTATCGTCGAACATAAACAGTCGTATGCAACTCGCGTACGCTCGTTTTATAAAAATACTAGTGTCTTAATTATAGCCATTATAGGCTCGTTGCATAATGTACTATTAATGTGTGTATGTCTAATCGAATCCTGCTTAAGATTCTACAAACACTCTTATACTTGAGCGGCTTCGATGGCATAGTTGGTAGCATGGTAAGCTTCTATGCCCAATATCGCGGGTTCAAACCCGTCCGAAGTCGTCGGATTTTTTAAGAGCGTTAAAAATCCTTCAGTATGCCTCCTTCGGAGGGGAAGTAAAGCCGGCGGTCCCATGTCATAGATTTATGGCATGCAAAAGAACCTTCCACTAACTACACTTGTGGGAGCTAAAATTTGTAGGTTAGTTTGATAACGCCATATTAGTTCCAACGTTCGCCGCCAGGTACTGACTGCGATGCCATTTAGTAGCCACGTCCGCTGATAGGTGTAGTGGACGGAAGCATTTGTTAGCAAAAGAAGGAAATGAAATGAAAATCCACAGCCTGTTTCCAGTCGACCGACCGGGTCAGGGAATGGAATGAATGAAGCCCCCATCTAGCGGCGAGGATATGAACTGTGCCGGCTGCCGATGCTTGTGGCACTCCCCTGGGACAATGATTACATGAATGACAGATGAAATGAAATGATAGTGGAGAGTGTTGCTGGAATGAAATTTGTGAAAGGGAAAACGGGAGTACCCGGAGAAAAACCTGTCTGCCTCCGCCTTGTGCAGCACAAATCTCACATGGAGTGACCGGGATTTGAACCACGGACCCAGCGGTGAGAGGCCGACGTGCTTCCGCCTAAGCCACGGAGGCCTAGCAAAAGAAGGAACTACTTGAAAAAATTAATCGTCTTCAGTCCTTCTACCTGAACCACAGATAACACACACTAATATCGCCATCACAATTAACACCGGTTATCAGACAAATTATACACACACCCAAAGTACACGGGGCTACATGACCGCGTTGTGGGTAGATTATAGGCTAGGGAATAACCCACCCACCAAGGGAAGATGATTAAAAGAAGGAAGTAGATTTGGGATTTGGAAAAGAAGGATAGAGAAATAGGAGGAGAGTCCCACAAAATTAATAAGTTGACTTTTAATTCATTTAGAAGCGGTTGCCACCGCAAATATGTGCTCGGATACCTAAAATGGCTACGAGCTTGGTCGAGGCTAACGGGAGCCGCAGATAAGGCTTGGGCAGTTTGCCAGAGAGAACCTGTAGTGTATTTCCTCCCAAGCACGAATGAAAGTACTATAGGGAAGGGTGATGATCTGGCCAGACAGATAGTAAAAGCTTTATTATATATGAACGAGGGCATAAACCTAGGAAGAGCTAGGAAAGCCAGGATCCTGCCTAACTGTATTATCTAAGAAATGATGAATCCAAAAACAAATATTTAGTTTATTTAACAATGCAGGAAAAAGTTTGATGAAATTAACAATTATGTAATGTAATTTTAATAAACATAGTTCATTTGAACTTTTTAATAAATAGGGTCGCAGACCTCTCCACATTAACCGGTTGCTCCAGGCAATTGACAATTTAAAAGGTTTCAAACCTTACATGTTTCTGAAATCTTTATAAGATTTGAACAAATGAACAATAAAATAATTAAAGCTTGAACGTAAATTGAAGTACAAAAAGTGCACCTTAAGAAATTCTGGAGAGAATGTTCTAGAGACAGTGACAACTTTGAAAATAACAATAATAACAACGTGAAAAATAAAATAGAAGTTCCTATAACTTCTTATATTTATACAGAGTTAATATAAGAATTATGCAAAGAGGGCAGGTCACTTACTGTGAACCTGAAGAGTTGGTCAGAAGGAAGGTTCTAGACCTCTGATACTTTGAATAAGACTCGCCAGTCAAATGAGGCAGTTTTCATTTAGCGAGACCAAAAAATAACTCACTCAAGAGTTGAGAGAATTGTTTTCCCTGCTTTTGAAGGGAGGAACAATTTAAGTTTGAAACGTGTGCTAGACACGCAATTATGCAGAATTACTTAATGATAAACCAACAAAATGGAAGGGCACTTCTTGGAATGACACCTTATAGAAAGTTACGATTTCATAAATAATGGTTGTTAGTAGAAGGTTAAGGAAAGATCATTGGGATATAGGGACAATGTTCATGGCCGTATTTAATATAACCGGACGATCGCGACGCGGTAGAAGAGTGGAGCAAGCACTGATTATCACTATAGTCTGTAAAGATGGATGCAAAGTTCACTGGAGAAACACTGAAGTTTATGAGAAATAAAAGTTATTGCAATTATGGAGATAACTGATTGCACTATGTAGGTGAAAGTCTATTTCTTGAAAAAGTTGTAATTTACAATGAAATGCGCCATAGAATTTTCCAGAGGTTCCAGCGGAGGACGAAAATTCACTATTGTAGTAATTTAGTTTTAAACAAATTTCTCCCAAGTACGTGAGAAATACATGATGGCAGGACTCGCAGATAGAGAACAAGTTCTAGAAGGTTCCAGAACGACCTTAGCAGAAAATGGGGTTGAGAAAATCCAACGGAGGAAATAGTTTTATAATTATAGGCAGTGGGTATTAGATAATATCCCACGTAGCGAGAGGGTTTCTCGTTTGAATCGCTTAAGAAAAGCTCTTTTTAGTAAGGTTGGCTTATACAAGAAAAAAGCTCAACATGGCAAATCCCACGAAGAGTGATTATTGCCCCCAAGTAAATAGTTTCACACTGCCTATAAAAGATAGTTAAAACACGAGGAAGTTAAAACCATGAAGATGAGGTTAAAACTTGAATCAGGTACTTATCTTTGTTGCATGGCGAAGGTGAAGTTCTTCACTAATACTTAAAGTTCCAACATGGCGTGGAATTTAAAAACTGCCTCGTTAGGTCAGGAGGCTGGCTCTGGTTGAGCCTTAACTGATTACTGCGGCTGCCGACTAAGAAGTGAGAGCAGCAAAACGAAGCACGGAAGGTCCTAGGAAGGGGAGAGAGTGGGGGTAGGAAACAAAAGGTATACATATCAGCATAACCAACTTATTAACAATAAATTCTCTTCTCTTGCTGAGCTGGTCTTCAAGGAGTTGATAGATGATACTAGCGCAGCATGGTGAGTAAAGAAGTAGACGTAGTCCTCTTGCTCAAGGAGAAAATAGCTGACGATGGTAACGAGATCTGGTAGCCAAATGGATAAGTAAGTCCTCTTGCACGATGAGGAATTGAGTAGCTTCAGAGGTTCGCTACTAGATAGCGCTAGGTGGATCACAGAAGTTATATATCTGAAACATACTTATGAAGACATAAGAGACATGCTCAACAGGGAGAAAACAGATGATCACTGTTGGTGTTTGGCAAGGAGGAAGGAAAAAATGAACATGCAAAGAGCAATAGACATTATATCTCTCGTACCGTGTATTCAAAGAATACACCATACTGGGGGGACAAACACCAACAGAGAGCAGATAAGCAGTTACACATTTATTGGAAGCGGAGCGATCAAAGACAGTGGTCTTGTGATCGGTCCATTTGTAGTCAAGATTCTGGCCACCCTGACTCTCCCATCTCTTCCAGGGTAACATTGGGTCACCCTACCAGAAATCCATACTAGGGGGGGTGAAATATCTCTAACCAAGACCAAGTCCCCTACTTTAATATCGGGACTGGAAAGAAACCACTTCTGCCTCCGTTGCAAGGAAGTTAAATATTCCAAGTTCCACCTTTTCCAAAAAGAATTACGGAGGGCTTCAAGTTTCCGCCAAGCGATAGGTAGATCAAAATCCCTGTAAGAATTAGGAAGAGGAGGAGGGGCAGAAAGAGAAGTGCCGATAAGGAAGTGACCAGGGGTGAGTGGAAGTAGGTCATCAGGGTCATTGGAAAGTGGAGTTAAAGGGCGAGAGTTAACAACACCTTCAATTAAAACAGACAGTGAATTGAATTCTTCGTAAGTCAGGATTCGATTACCTAAGACTTTTCTTAAATGACGTTTAGTGAGCTTTACGCAAGATTCCCACCTACCACCATGATGCGGAGCGTAAGGAGGTATGAAGCGCCATTTGAAACCTTTTGAATAAGAAAAATTGGAGATTTGTTCCATGGCAGGAGAGGAAGTGAGAGCTTTCTTCCACAGGGAGGCTGCGCCCTGAAAGGTGGAAGCGTTATCAGAGAACATCTCAGAAGGAACACCACGCCTAGCGGTGAAACGAGAGACAGCTGATAAAAAATAGGAAGTAGAAGCATTCGTTACTAGTTCCAAGTGGATTGCGCCAGTAACCATGCAAACAAAGAGAGAAACATAAAGCTTACCAAACAATTTGCGTTTAGCTTCAGGAGAGTTTTGTTGATATTGGAACGGACCCATATAGTCCACTCCAGTTAAAGCAAATGGGCGTATTGGAGAAGAACGAAAAGAGGGCAGATCGCTCATTAATTGAGTGTTGATTTTAGGTTTCGCTTTGAAACAAGGAATGCACTTATGAATTACAGAAGAAACTTCATGAATTCCATTTATAATCCAGTACTTTTCTCTTAAGAGACAGAGTAGAGTACGTGTACCAACATGAAGATTACGATAATGAAAGTCACGTATAATTAAAGAAGTAACGTGATGTTTGGAAGGCAAAATAACGGGATGCTTTTTGTCCTCAGGGAGTAAAGATTGCGAGAGCCTTCCACCTACCCTAAGTAATCCATGGTCATCAAGGAACGGGGCTAAAGCACGAAGACGGCTGGATTTGGGAAGATCTCTTTTAGAAGAAAGCAATGACAATTCAGAAGAAAAGGCTTCTTGCTGTGTCAGTTGTAAAATCTTAATGGTAGCAAGATTCAATTCATGATTGGTAAGGTGTGGTTTAGGGAGAAGAGGTTGGTCAACCACAAGATATTTCCATCTAAGGAGATAGGCAACAATCCGTAGTAATTTATGGAAGGAAGAATAGCGTGACAACAAAGGATAAGAAGCATTGGAAACCAGACACGAGGCAATAGACAGAGGTACTTTAGCGTCAGGCAAGTTGGAGTTTGGAGCAGGAGGTTTAGAAGGCCATGCGGAAGATTCGTCGACTAGCCACGAGGGCCCATGCCAGTACAATTGGGAAGCTGCCAATTGAGAGGGTAAACAACCACGAGAGATGATATCAGCTGGATTATCCGCACTGGGAACATGCCTCCATTGACATCCAGAAGAAAGTGTTTGAATTTTGGAAACCCTGTTTGCGACAAAAGTTTGCCAGTGAGAGGGGTTTTTTGCGATCCAAGAAAGGGCGATCATAGAATCGCTCCAGAGATAGATTTGCGAAAATTCGACCTTTAATACTTCCCGTAATTTCTTGACAAGTTCTGCAGCCATTAGTGCAGCGCACAGTTCGAGCCTAGGTAAAGTGATAGTTTTAAGAGGGGCGACCTTCGATTTGGCACAAACGAGGTTAGAAACTGAAGATCCATAGAGTGAATCGTGATAAACTAAATATGCACAGCAACCATAAGCTTTTTCGGAACTGTCCGCGAATACATGAAGGAAAAAAGATGCATTAGAATGAGAGCTGATTAAATTCCTGGGAATTTCAATGAGGGAAAGATCCAGCAAATTGCTGCGAAACGAGAGCCAACGATTAAGAAAAGAAAGAGGGACAGCGTCATCCCATTCACATTTAAGTGACCACAGCTCTTGCATGAAGAGTTTGGCTATAACAATAACTGGGGCAAGAAATTGAAGCGGATCAAAAATTTTTGCAATTTCAGAGAGGATTTGTCTTTTTGTATTAGGAAGCACTTCTGCGAGCGTAACTTTATAGATAAGAGTGTCAGTGCTAGTGCACCAATGAACTCCTAGAGTTTTTATAGATTCGGAGTTTCCACAAATTTCGACAGAAGAGGGATCTACGTCTTCGATGGGAAATTGGGCGAGAAACTCAGGGGAGTTGGAGTTCCACTTATGAAGTGGGAAACCTCCATTCCTTAGTAATGCTTGAAGTTCTAAAGATACAAAAGAAGCTTCCTCCAAAGAAGGGAAGGATTGCAAATAATCGTCAACATAGAAGGACGTAGTTAGTGCTTCAGAGGCTTTGGGGTTAAATAAATGACCATCTTGTGAGGCAAGCAAGTGTAGGGATCGGATAGCAAGGAAAGCAGAGGGTTTTAAGCCATAGGTAACAGTTTTCAAGCGAAATACCTTAATGGGCTTATTGATTTCATCACGCCACAAGATTCTTTGAAGATCTCGTTGTTCTGGTTGAATTAACACTTGACGGTACATCTGTTTTATATCGGCTATGACAGCTATGGGAAATAATCGAAAGTTTAAAAGTATAGCAGATAAATCTGATTGAATAGCAGGACCAGAATAAAGAGTGTCGTTAAGGCTGTTGCCGTTAACGTCGGGTGATGAACCATTGAAAACAACTCGGATTTTATCTTTTACAAAAGGGTTTTTCCACACAGGATGATGATTTAAATAAACCGTTTCGATTGGGGGGTGCAATTCATCATCGGATTTGTTAACAACCTCCATATGATCTAAGCTTTCATACTCATCCATGAACTCAGTGTACTGCTTTTTGACGAGGGGTTCCTTTTTGAATTTGCTCTCGATAGCAAAGAGAGCTTTTCGAGCTTTGGGCTGAGAGTTGATAAGTTTAGGAGGATTATTTAATCTTGGCATTTGAACAACGAACCGGCCATCAGAAGAACGAATGGTCGTGTTCAAAAAAAGTTGCTCACAGAATTCATTTTCTGAAGAAGTTACATTAGGAGAATCAACATTTTCAAGCCTCCAAAACTGTTCCAGATCAGTATTGGAGAAGTAACATTGCGATGTAGGTTGGGGTGAATAATGGGGAAGTTGCCCTGTGACAATCCATCCAAAATTAGTGTCTCTGGCGACCACGTTTGAAGATAGCTTGCGAACCTGTTTCCGAAGGCAATTCCAAAAGACATTGGCACTAAAGAGTATGTCAATGGGATTTTGTATGTTAAACGAAGAATCGGCTAACCTTAAATGCGAGGGAATGTTTAACCCCGAAATATCAACCGAGTGACTAGGAGTGTCTTTACCAATACTGGTAAGAATGAGACAGTTTAAATTAAGATTGGTGTTTCTTTGACAAACGTCTCTGATTTTTAATTTTGAAGACTGCAAAACTTGAGTTTTCAAATTGTCAATGCCGGTCACATTGATAGAAGTAGGCGATGACGAAAGACCTAGTTTTTTAATCAACGATTGCGAAACAAAGTTGTGCGTTGAAGCGGAATCGAGAAGACCACGGGTTTTGAACCAATTTCCAAATCTATCTTGGATTTCAAATTGTACAGTGGTCAACAGGGTTTGCGCACTATGAGAAGTGTCGGCGTTGGAAATGCAGGAAGAAGCATTAGTTTGTTCGGAGCTGCTCTGCATGGAGCTTAAAGAGGCAGGTGCTGATGACCTCGATTTATCGTGAACGTGCAATAAAGAATGATGCGGTTTTTTGCAATGAAAACAGAGATTTAATGACGTACAGTTCGAAGAAGAATGCTTAGGTGATAAGCAATTGAAACAATGTTTGCTGTTTAAGACAAACTTTCTTCGATCTTCGACAGACAATTCTTTAAAGGATTTGCACGAATACAAGGTGTGAAGCTTTTTACAGAGCGTGCATTTTAATGATTTATTAAGCGGCCTATCTTCTCTTGAATGATTAAAAGAAGAACGGGTTTGTTTGTTTTCGACAAATGGGGGCTGATGTCCATTTGAAGAAGCAAGTTTTTTTCAAAAATTTGACACTGAGGATTCGTTTCGACTTTTTCGCACTGAAATGCGAGTGCTGTAAGGAATTGACATCGACTGTTGAGAAACGAGACAAGGTGTTCGAAGGAAAATTCTTTGTTGTAGGCGAGTTCGACCTCCCAGGCCTTCAGTGTCGAAAAATCGAATCTTGATGTAGCTAGGTGAATAAGTATGGTGTCCCATGTTTGGACAGGCTGTTTTAGCTGGTATAACGCTCTGACATTTAACTGCATAGAATCTAAGAGGTCTCTTAAAGATGTGACGTCATTAGGTTTGACGGCAGGTAAGTTGAAGAGACAGCGGATATGACGAGCGACACTCAACCTTAAATTGCCATATCTCTCTTTAAGGAGATTAAAGGCGATGTGGTAGTTGTCTGCGCTTAAAGGCAGTGACTCTACCAAGGTCAAGGCCTCTGATTCCAAAGACGTGCGGAGGTAGTAAAATTTATGTATGTCTGGGATCTCGATATTTTCATGAATTAAAGAACAGTAAAGTTCGTAAAAAGAATACCATTCACCTTCCTTGCCTGAGAAGTGGGGTAGGCTTATCTTGGGAAGTAACGGTTTCGGTTTGTTCTCGTGAACTGAAGCGGGTACGAACTGGGCCGGATTGATGACCCTAGTGTCCGGTTCTGAGATATTGCGAATCAATTGGTGGGCCTTTGCAATTCCTTCAAAGTACAAGGGTTCGACCTCATCCCGGTCCAATTGCAGTTCTGGACAAGCGGATTCAATCTCTGTTTGAATTTGGTCATAATCATAAGACCGTTCGTACAACTTAAGGCGATGAGTCAAGATATCTAAATCACACTCGGCGGGATTTAATTTGCTGATGAAATTTCGGAATCTAGTGAGTTGCCCTTTATAAGAAGAACGTCTAGCAATGAGAGTTTCATCTTTTTCGGCAGGAGCCATGACAAAAATAATAAATTGAAATACAACTCACGAAACTGTAGAACTTTGGAGATGCTGTCAAGTTGGCAACAGCGAGAGAGTAGAAAGAACAGGACACCCCAAAGGAGACAGGAGCGGCCTCTTTCCCGTTCACAGGCTTTGCACGATGTGGTTATAGCTGAAATATTCAACACAGATATTAGAAATATGCAAAGTATTGTCAAATGACACTATTTTAAAAAGAGAAAAGAAAAAATGGGCTCTCCCGGGTTTCTGGGACCAAATTTTGGGTAGATTATAGGCTAGGGAATAACCCACCCACCAAGGGAAGATGATTAAAAGAAGGAAGTAGATTTGGGATTTGGAAAAGAAGGATAGAGAAATAGGAGGAGAGTCCCACAAAATTAATAAGTTGACTTTTAATTCATTTAGAAGCGGTTGCCACCGCAAATATGTGCTCGGATACCTAAAATGGCTACGAGCTTGGTCGAGGCTAACGGGAGCCGCAGATAAGGCTTGGGCAGTTTGCCAGAGAGAACCTGTAGTGTATTTCCTCCCAAGCACGAATGAAAGTACTATAGGGAAGGGTGATGATCTGGCCAGACAGATAGTAAAAGCTTTATTATATATGAACGAGGGCATAAACCTAGGAAGAGCTAGGAAAGCCAGGATCCTGCCTAACTGTATTATCAAAGAAATGATGAATCCAAAAACAAATATTTAGTTTATTTAACAATGCAGGAAAAAGTTTGATGAAATTAACAATTATGTAATGTAATTTTAATAAACATAGTTCATTTGAACTTTTTAATAAATAGGGTCGCAGACCTCTCCACATTAACCGGTTGCTCCAGGCAATTGACAATTTAAAAGGTTTCAAACCTTACATGTTTCTGAAATCTTTATAAGATTTGAACAAATGAACAATAAAATAATTAAAGCTTGAACGTAAATTGAAGTACAAAAAGTGCACCTTAAGAAATTCTGGAGAGAATGTTCTAGAGACAGTGACAACTTTGAAAATAACAATAATAACAACGTGAAAAATAAAATAGAAGTTCCTATAACTTCTTATATTTATACAGAGTTAATATAAGAATTATGCAAAGAGGGCAGGTCACTTACTGTGAACCTGAAGAGTTGGTCAGAAGGAAGGTTCTAGACCTCTGATACTTTGAATAAGACTCGCCAGTCAAATGAGGCAGTTTTCATTTAGCGAGACCAAAAAATAACTCACTCAAGAGTTGAGAGAATTGTTTTCCCTGCTTTTGAAGGGAGGAACAATTTAAGTTTGAAACGTGTGCTAGACACGCAATTATGCAGAATTACTTAATGATAAACCAACAAAATGGAAGGGCACTTCTTGGAATGACACCTTATAGAAAGTTACGATTTCATAAATAATGGTTGTTAGTAGAAGGTTAAGGAAAGATCATTGGGATATAGGGACAATGTTCATGGCCGTATTTAATATAACCGGACGATCGCGACGCGGTAGAAGAGTGGAGCAAGCACTGATTATCACTATAGTCTGTAAAGATGGATGCAAAGTTCACTGGAGAAACACTGAAGTTTATGAGAAATAAAAGTTATTGCAATTATGGAGATAACTGATTGCACTATGTAGGTGAAAGTCTATTTCTTGAAAAAGTTGTAATTTACAATGAAATGCGCCATAGAATTTTCCAGAGGTTCCAGCGGAGGACGAAAATTCACTATTGTAGTAATTTAGTTTTAAACAAATTTCTCCCAAGTACGTGAGAAATACATGATGGCAGGACTCGCAGATAGAGAACAAGTTCTAGAAGGTTCCAGAACGACCTTAGCAGAAAATGGGGTTGAGAAAATCCAACGGAGGAAATAGTTTTATAATTATAGGCAGTGGGTATTAGATAATATCCCACGTAGCGAGAGGGTTTCTCGTTTGAATCGCTTAAGAAAAGCTCTTTTTAGTAAGGTTGGCTTATACAAGAAAAAAGCTCAACATGGCAAATCCCACGAAGAGTGATTATTGCCCCCAAGTAAATAGTTTCACACTGCCTATAAAAGATAGTTAAAACACGAGGAAGTTAAAACCATGAAGATGAGGTTAAAACTTGAATCAGGTACTTATCTTTGTTGCATGGCGAAGGTGAAGTTCTTCACTAATACTTAAAGTTCCAACATGGCGTGGAATTTAAAAACTGCCTCGTTAGGTCAGGAGGCTGGCTCTGGTTGAGCCTTAACTGATTACTGCGGCTGCCGACTAAGAAGTGAGAGCAGCAAAACGAAGCACGGAAGGTCCTAGGAAGGGGAGAGAGTGGGGGTAGGAAACAAAAGGTATACATATCAGCATAACCAACTTATTAACAATAAATTCTCTTCTCTTGCTGAGCTGGTCTTCAAGGAGTTGATAGATGATACTAGCGCAGCATGGTGAGTAAAGAAGTAGACGTAGTCCTCTTGCTCAAGGAGAAAATAGCTGACGATGGTAACGAGATCTGGTAGCCAAATGGATAAGTAAGTCCTCTTGCACGATGAGGAATTGAGTAGCTTCAGAGGTTCGCTACTAGATAGCGCTAGGTGGATCACAGAAGTTATATATCTGAAACATACTTATGAAGACATTAAGAGACATGCTCAACAGGGAGAAAACAGATGATCACTGTTGGTGTTTGGCAAGGAGGAAGGAAAAAATGAACATGCAAAGAGCAATAGACATTATATCTCTCGTACCGTGTATTCAAAGAATACACCACGTTGTCGCAGCCCCTATACTGAGGAACGAACCAACCAACTCTTATACTTGGCCAGCAGATGAGAGCAGGTGTTTGAAATGGCTCTTAGTGAGGTATCTTGTGATGTTCCAAGTTTCCTAAAACTTATTACTTTGCAACTCATCAAGTTACGCTGAACGAAGTGAGGTCAGAAAGATAAGTTTCCAACGCTCCACCATGCAGTGTACAGTACGGCTCTGAGCTCGTGATCCCTGCAAGGAATGTGCCGCTCCTCCTTCGTCACGTCAGCGGACAGCCTGACAAGGGCTACTACTACGTCCAAACGTCATGAATATAGGACAACTTCACGTGACGGAAGTCTATAAATATATCTATAAAAATAAAAATGCAGTTATAAATATGAGCCACACCTACCAAACAAGAGGTAGAACAGAAAGTTTGGCTGTCCTCTTCAAACCAAATCTAACTATTGCAAAGCGTAATTTTCAATACGTTATTCCTAAATTTTACAATATCCTTCCTAAAGCCATAAAAGAGCAGTTACATAAATCTACAAAGTTTATACATAACGCAAAGATATTTGTACGAGAGAATAAAAATGTCTTTAAAGATATATTGAAAATGAAAATCCACAGCCTGCTTCCAGTCTCCGACCGGGTCAGGAATGGAATGAATGAAGCCCCCATCTAGCGGCGAGGATATGAACTGTGCCGGCTGCCGAGGCCTGACGCACTCCTCTGGGGCAATGATTAAATGAATGACAGATGAAATGATAGTGGAGAGTGTTGCTGGAATGAAATTTTTGACAGGGAAAACCGGAGTACCCGGAGAAAAACCTGTCTGCCTCCGTTTTGTCCAGCACAGATCTCACATGGAGTGACCGGGATTTGAACCACGGATCCAGCGGTGAGAGGCCGGCGTGCTGCCGCCTAAGCCACGGAGGCTTGTTCTTTAAAGATATATTAAAGTAGCTTAATCTATAAATTAGCATTACCATTGTTACTTAGCTACTTCACAACGCTTATTTTAATATATACAGTATATGCAATATATTTTTAACATGAGCACTTAACGTTATAGTTAGGTAAGTAGACCTAATATGCCACCCACAAGGCCTTGCATAACGTGGTATAGCTTACATGTATTCTTCCCTTACTCGGCCGAATTTGATATTCATCACGTAGATCTAAGAATGTACATTTTTAGACTAATAATTTTACTTAGATAATAAACAGAAATAGACTAAAGTTACGATACGATGAAGATTGTACATATTTAATATAACGGGACACCAGTGATCAAGAGAACAAGTGAATTATACAGTGTTGTAGTGACAAGGACACTATCTGTATAGCGCATTGTACGGGGGTGTCCTAATACATTAAAAGCTATGTATGCATATATTTTCTTGTATTGCTGGATGTAATATTGATTATTCTCAATAAATTCTATTATATTCTATTCTAACGGCACAGGAAACATTTACTTACCAGATGAAGGTGTTCTCAGTGGAGTTGCTAGGTCAGACTCACATCCAGATTCTGCTTCACTGGAAACAGTGTTGTCCTAAGAACTAGAAACATCACTATCATCACAGAACACAAAATATAATAGAAGTGAATGCCGCATGGTAAAGCATGGAAACAAGAAACTACTGCAGCACGCCTAGTGGTGTGGCAATATGAAAATATTGGCTCCCAAATAGGTTTTCATTTTATGTTTTTCTTTTATTTAACTGGGTCACACCAATCCGTATTTTATTTAAGGACACATTTCCATTAAAACAGTCCTCTCGGCACGCCGGAAGGCGAAGGTAGATTTCACCGGGCAAACTTGGGGATAGGCGAAAATAGGCAGAATATGCAGGTTTTCGTAGAAAGATCAGACGTCATTTATTGCGAGAAAGTTTTTTATAATTGGAGCATAATTAACTTTGTTTTTCATCATTTTATGCATAGTCTATTATAAACATTTTATTGTCTTATGGGGACGGTAACCTTCTTGTCATTTGGGGTCCATTTTGAAACTTGTGGTCACACTGCCCTGATGCAAGGTTTCGACACTGATGTGTAACTATCTAACGGTCTGTTACTTCTTCACGCAAAACGTTATCTCCCGCAGAGATTTTGGTTGGTTACTCAGTTTCGGGGCTGCGACAACGCGGTCTTGTAACCATGTGTACTTTGGGTGAGTGTAGAATCTGTCTGATAAACGGTGTGAATTGTGATGGCTGTATTAGTCTGTAATTCAGGTAAGGACTGCAGACGGTCAATTTCAAGCAGTAGTACCTAATGTTGCTACCAAATACTACCGTCAACGACACTTAGCTGTGAACTTGGCTACTAGATGCCACCGCAACCAGCAACTCGCAACGAACGTTGGAACTTCCCCTCCAAAGGAAAGCATACTGAGGGATTTTTAGCGCTCTTAAAAAATCCGACGACTTCGGCCGGCTTTGAACCTGCGACCTTGGGCATAGAAGTTCAGCATGCTACCAGTTAAGTCACCGAAGCCGCTTCACACTTAGTCAGATGGAAAACTGAATGTGATCTCGTGCGAGTGCGTTGTCATGGCAACGTCTGATGGCTCATCCCTCATCAATTTAGTAGTATTGTCATGGCAACCTCTGATGGCTCTTGGCATTTTCTTATAATTCCGAAATTATTTTTCTCATCCCTTGGCGTAATGGTGGGTCGTATCAAAAATTCCTTCAGACAAAAGTTTTAGGTAATTATTAGAGGAATATTGTCCATTTTGTACGGTTTTGATATTGTGCCTATTAAAAGAGATATGATTAATGTTTCCCGAAAAAAACACTTTTTCTCACCCCTTTGGTCAATGGTTGGTGCTATCAAAAAACTTTTCAAACATCAATTTTTGGGCCTTATCCGACACATAGTATGAACTTTGAATGGATTCGACATTTCAAATATTAAGAGAGTTATAGCGATGCTTCATTTTTTTCGAAAAAAAAGCCCCCCATTTTCACCCCCGTCGACCGATTGTGCCCATTTACGAACTCGACCGAGATTTTATAGGGATACTTATTATGTAAAAATTTCAAAGTGATTGGTGCAAAATTGCGGTAGTCATCGTGTCCACAGGACACATAAATTATATATAAACTTTTGAACTGACGGTGGTTTTGGAGTCTAGGGGATGTTAAACGCGAAGATATGTCGAAATTTTCCGGAAGTAGAAACATGGTACCCATTGCAATAGTTAGCTTTCTAATGAAATCTACCTAAAAGAATCGCACCAACTTGCGACTTTGAACTGGATGGTTTTATTCAGAACTGTTCACGCTGATGTCGTATGACCCATATTCTTTGGCGTGAGCAACACCCGCATTTGACAAATACGGTTTACGAATGAAAAGTATGGAGCACGATTATAAGCTTCGGAAATACGACAGTATCGTGTTACGCAGGAACAATATTTGCCATTGCAAATAGTTTGAACGTATAGGTGGCTTAAATAACTCTCAAAATCAGGATAATGAACAATTACCGTAACGTGTTTCAACCATGGGGAGCCGTCATGTTATCAACAACACAGAACACCAAATGTAACGAGTCCAAATCAACCTATTACAAGGCGGCCTTTTGCCTAGCAGCGCTCGTAATGGGGTGGCGCTGAAGTATCCTGTGTTGTCAGTTACTCGTAGCCTATCTTAGCTTCATCCCCGTGACTATCATTCGAATCACTGCCGGTGTATGTTGGTACAATGCCATCTGCGCGCCCAATGCTTTCATAACAGCATTCGGAAACGTTTCCTTGTCTCGCACTCAGCAGCGCTGTCCCTCACACACTCACTCCATTCTACTTTCAATCCCTCAACCTTCCCCACCCGCCAGGGATCATGAGCTGGGAGCTGTACTGTAGCTATCAGCAAGAACAACTGTAAGTCCGGAGATCAAAGGTTGGAATCCTAATGCTCTCAGCGGCCACGGTGGGTGAGTGGTTATCGTGTCGGTCTACTAACCCCAAGCGAGCAGGTTTGCCCCTGGCCGTGGTAAGAGATTTTTGAAAGGCGGCCAAAATTTACGACACGCATGTCATACGATGTTGGCTGGTCAAATAACCCATTTGAATTCAGTAGGCCATGTTCATAATAGCCAAGGTGAGTTAGCCGTGGTGGTTACGGCATGACTGATGGCAGTCGCTCACATCCGGGAGGCGAGGAGGTTCGAATCCCCCCGCCGGCAACCTTGAAGATGGTCTTCTGTGGTTTCCCATCTTCCTTCCAGGCAAATGCCGGGGTTGGTCCCTAACTATAGGCCACAGCCGCTACCTTCCAACTCCTCGTCCTTACATCCCAACTTCCCTCCTTCCCTCCCCAACGGTACTTGTAGCTCACCCATTGGGTGTCCGTCTCGAAGCAGCTACAAAAACTGGCGAGCCGAACATGTCCTCGGACACTCCCGGCACTAAAAGCCATACGCTAAAATAAAAAATAGCCAAATTAATCTCGGGAGTTTCCGCCAACACAAAGTTCCTCATTTCTCTACTAGAAAGCGCTATAGTGTTCAAGGAGCTTAGATATCTAATCTCCTTGACTTTTGTAGCACTTCAAGGAACAATGCTTGCACCCAGCACCCGAGGTCATACGATATTATTATTATTATCATTATTATTGGCAGCTAAGTTCAGTCTGAATAATTTTCACCCTGAAGGGTATGTCAGAACGTATCTTATTTCAAGACCTGTGTTATTGTGATGGCTGCATTAATCCTTTATAGGGTAAAACTATTTCTTATCTTACCGGGTGAGTTAGCCGTGGTCGTTACGGCATGAATAATAGCAGTCGCTCACATCCGGGAGGCGAGGAGGTTCGAATCCCCCCGCCGGCAACCTTGAAGATGGTCTTCTGTGGTTTCCCGTCTTCCTTCCAGGCAAATGCCGGGGTTGGTCCCTAACTATAGGCCACAGCCGCTACCTTCCAACTCCTCGCCCTTCCCTTCCAACTTTCCTCCCCAACGGTACTTGTAGCTCACCCATTGGGTGTCCGTCTCGAAACAGCTACAAAACTGGCGAGCCGAACATGTCCTCGGACACTCCCGGCACTAAAAGCCATACGCTAAAAATAAAAAAAATAAAAAAATTCTTATCTTTATGTGTTTTTACATTTTAATTTATTTTAATTATTATAATTTTTAATATGTCGCCTCCGTAGCGTAGCGGTCAGCATCGTTAGCTGCCGCCCCGGAGGTCCTGGGTTCGATTCCCAGCTCTGCCACGAAATTTTAAAAGTGGTACGAGGACTGGAACGGGGTCTACTCAGCCTCGGGGTGCCCAAATGAGTAGAGGGGGTTCGATTCCCCCTCAGCCATCCTCGAAGTGGTTTTCCGTGGTTTCCCACTTCGACTTCGGGCAAATGCCGGGATGGTACCTTCTTCAAGGCCACGGCCGCCTCCTTCTCTCTTCCTTGCCTATCCATCCTCCCCATCCCTTACCTTCCCTCATGAGGACCCTGTTCGCTTTGCAGGTGAGGACCCCTGGCCAATCCCACCTCAGCAGTTGTATCCATCCCGATTCGATGTTCCCAGCTCTAGGACACTGCCCCTAGAGGTGGTAGTGGTGAGTTCCCTCGCTGATTCCACCAACCTGGAGGGTAAAAAAAATTTTTTTATTTTTTGTTGCTCTAATTTTAATGTTTATATATTTATATATTTATTTTTATTTTTCAATTTATATTTTTATAAATTTAATTTTGATATTTTTATTGAATTAAATAATTAACTAATTTCGAATTTATTTTTACAATAATTGTCAATATTTTTTATAGTTATGTTCATTAATTTAAATTTTATATTTCATTTATTCTTCTTTCTTTCTTTCTTTTTCGTTATTCGTTTTGCCTACTTAGGGAGCGCTTTTGAACTTGTTGACTCGGGTTGATGGTGTTTTCCTCTTCTTCTCCTCCCAAAATCTCCTCATAAACTCGCTAAGTCTCTTCTTACGTTCCTCCGTCCATTTTTTCCAGTGTTTTTTTTAGATTTTTTCGATGATTTGTAACTAGAGTTCCAAAAGTCTTGCGATTCATGGTGATAGCTTCGATAATGTTTATTTCATTTATTAATGTAATATTATTGTTATGATTTTTATTTCTATATTTTTATTTTATTTGTACACTTTAATTGTTAATGTTTAATCTTTTATTTGATATTTTTTACAACACATTGCGTCAGGTAGATACGTAGATTCGTTGGTATATTTGATTTTTAGAAAAACTTGCACTTCGGCTTTCAAATTCTCCGAAATTTGGCTTAAAGATTCAACTATCAGCATCTTTGAAAGCAAAAACTGTCCTTATGACAGATGGTTAATATAGAGACCACTATTCCATAAGGGGTTAATGTGTGCATTTGTAAATTTGGGTTAGGATTGTGAAGGAGGCGGCCGTGGTCTTACGTTAGGAGCCATCGCAGCATTTGCCTGGAGTAGAAGTGAGGGTAACCATGATGGATGCTGTAGGAATGGAACCCTTATCTTCACAGTTTTGCCTCACGAGGCTGATTGTACCTCAAGTTACAAAATTCAGACCGGAATTAAAATTTATTGGCAGAACCAGAGTCCCATGGTTCATAATCACATGATTCACGGTTACATAAAACTAAAAGCTTCCTTCCTTCCAATCTCTACTTAGTATAAAACTAGGTCCCCGATTCTTGGATGTAACTGGTAATCTCGAGAATCACTGGATGGATTTTGTTGTGGTTTTCACCACTGTACAGGATTTCTCGAGGAAGGTTTCTGTAGAAAATTATTCATTTATGACTATAGGAAGCCAAGCAGTAATGATTTCAGTAAATGGATTCGCGGAAAAACCTGCTGTCCGTGCGCTTCTTAAGGTTTCCCAGGGTAATCCGTTAAAAATATCTGTATACTATGGCTATAAGAAATGTACAGCGTGGAAAGTGCTACAGAGCATATCTCTATCATTAATACAAGCCCGCTATAAGTCATTTTACGTTTTCATTTGTTCCAACCATCACAATTCAGTTGAAATTTGAATTGCGAATTTACGAGCTAGCGAGCTAGGCTATCATCCCAGCTTCGGCCAGTCACAAACTGTCGAGTCGTGTCGAGTTAAGACTTCAGAGAAGAGTATATGTGTTTGGATTTTCACTTTTCACGTCAGCTTTTCTGATTTGCGTCAGTGAGCCTTTTAAGCTTACTCTGCGTAGACCGTCCAAGATACCGGGCGTGTTGCTAGTAGTAAATATAAATCTTAATCCCTTGTAATTTATTTCATGTTTCACATATTCCAGTAATTGTAATGGTTTTGTTTTGACCGACTGATAGCTAAATTACTAGTTGTTAATATGGCAACACTGAAAAATGGTTTCAAAGCTGTCTTTAGAAGACAAATGCCAATGGAGAGAGAGGATTAATCAAAATACCGTAGTTGTTACTCCGTAGTCCAATAGTTGCCCACATCGAACAGATAATATTAATATCATCGTATGGGCTCGGGTGCCGTGTGCAAACTTTGTTATTTGACGCCCGGAGGGCAGTTTGCATGTTGAATTTTCTCGTTCCGTGGAAAGCTATGAAAGTCAAGGAGGTTAGGTATCTAAGCTCCTTAGCACTATAGCTAGGGCTCTGCGCGGATAAACAAAACGATAACTGCATCCGCACGACTTTTATCTGAATCTACTGGCATTACAATAATATTTTTATTAGATTAGGCATCAGAGCAACACATTTTGACATTTGCGGACAAATCCATGAGTTTGAGTGTGCAGTAATACTCGGAGTAGGTCGGAGAGGGACTGGGGGGTGAGAGCCAATACGTCACTGGGCGAAGGTCATAGCACAAGTCCATGTTTCCACCGCGAAGCGACGGCAGCCCCTCACAGCAGAGCTGTATTGCATGTTGCAGGTTTACTCACGCAAGGCGGCGAATACTCCGCTGCTCACGGGGGAGCTGCTCGGCTGGAATAGCCTGCCTTAGGCTATGTATGTCATGTGCTATGTTTAAAATGAATGTTATACAGCCAGAGTTGCAACCCTTTTCATTTCGGAGTGTTAATTATGCTCAATGCTTAAACATCATATTACATTTGTCATGAAGAAAAAACATAACGGAACAAGAAGTTCCGTGAAGAACTATACAGCCTACTTTTCATGCCAATGATTATTCTACAGTATATGAACCTATCTAGAATAATGACAACATTAAGTTGGTAATATCGAAATAACTAATTAGATCAAAATATACCTGGTATAATGTAGCCTAATAGAGCACTACAGTTGGCAGCCCTGGTGACTGAATATGTTCTTAGTTCCATTTCTTAAGGTACAGAATACAAAATTTGGTTGAAGTCCAATGGACGTTACATGCAGTTAATCACTGGATCTATCAGCACGCGTAAAAGCATGTTGCCAACAATACCATGCGTGTGCTGGTCTGAAATAATCTGAAATATTATGATATCTTGTTGTGCCAATTTTGGATGAAATCCATTTGTTAGTATAGAAGTTACATGTATTTTAAAATTGGACATATCAGCAGGCATAGAATCATGTTGGCAGCACTGACTTGTATTAATTACTCCAAATTAATCTAGAATGTCAGGTGCTATACGTGTGCAAAGTGTAGAGCTGTTGGCTTGCATACTTTCTGGTATATTGATATTAGGGTAAAAAAATATATACAGCATTTATTAACAGTTGGCAGCCCTGATTGCTCTTAACAATACTTATAGTCATATCTGTTATGGTACACATAGCACATACGAAATTTGGTTGAAATCCAACTGATAGTATAGTTACATGTATTTAAAAATTGGTACTATCAGCAGGCTTATAATTATGTTGGTAGAACTGACGTATATAAGTTACTCCAAATTAATCTAAAAGGTCAGGATATACGTGTGAATAGTTTAAAGCTGTTGGCTTGCATACTTTCTGATATATTGGTATTTGGATTTAAAAAAATAGAGAGAGCAATCATTAACAGTTGGCAGCACTGGTGGCTCTTAAGAATACGCTCAGTCATATATGTTTATGTACAGATATTACATACAAAATTTGGTTGAAATCCAATTAATAGTGTAGAAGTTATATGCATTTAAACATTGGACCTATCAGAAGGCTTAACATTATTTTGGTAACACTGTCATTGATGGCCTCCTGGAAATTAAACTGAAATAGTATTATCCCATGCATACCTTGCAAGATATCCAACATGGAGCTCAAATTTCTAGTGCGTTTTTTCAGCAGTTGGTAGCACTGACATCATTTTCAAATATGGACGTGAGATATTCCGGTGCACATCTTTACTCATACTAAATTTGGTTTTGATTGCTGCAGCCGTTTAGGAGTTGATAGGGGGGGACACACACACAGCCAGACAGACAGACAGACACACATTTTCCCGTATCGATCTCATAAGTCTACTTTTTCCTCATTTTTGCAAAATGTGAAAAGTAGGCTAAAAATATAGAATATTTCATAAACATCTGGGTCCTAGTAATGATATTCAACAAGTTCGGATTGTATTCTAAAAAACTATCCGCAAATTTACCCAAAACTTTAACCGCAACGTATCCGCTATCCGCACAGACATGCATCCACGCAAGGCTTTATCTATTGCGCTTTCTAGTAGAGAAATGAGGAACTTTGTGTTGGCGGAAAATCCAGAGATTAATTTTGCCATTATGAACACGGCCTACTGAATTCAAATGTGTACTTTAACTAACCAACAACGTATGACATGCGTGCCGTGATTTTTGTCACCTTTCAAAAAAAAAACACTTACCACGGCCAGGAGCGAACCTGAATGTTTGGGGTTGGTACTCCGACACGATAACCACTCACCCACCGTGGCAAGCATACTAACAATAACAAGGGGTTCCGTGAAGAACTATATAGCCTATTTTCATATATTCTACTTATGTTAATTGCCTCTATCAACATTCAAAATTTCAGTTTGATTGCTGTAATAGATTCGTAGATATTGAGAACCGACTAATACTGTATTTCGGTTGGTCTCCAGGTCTTCAAGTTATGTACTATTATATGAAGATTAGTGTGTACGTTTAGTATTCAAACTTCAATCGCATGATTAGGACACAAGAAGTAAAAACGAGATTTTAAAATTTCGCACAGCTGCCTCTTGAGGTTATTGAGGTTCATTGAACTAAATTAGATGCCAGTGCATTACAATGTGTATAAACATTTGCTGTACCAAGTTTCATTGTGGTTGGATGGTTAAATCGCGAGAAAAGTCTATTTAAAAGTCTTAAATTTGCTTTGCCACCATGTTGGTTTTGTCGTTATCAGGTTTTTGAAATCTCATAGGTGAACTTCTAGTAGTGCCCCCTTTATCACCGTACAAAATTTCAGGGTGTTATCTGTAATAGTTGCGGAGATACTGAATGCAGGTGAAATATTTCGCACAGCCGCCATATTGGATTGGGTCGGCCAGAATGGTGCTATGATCTTACCGAGTTTCATTGAAATCGCTCTAGCCGTTTAGAAGTTATTAGGGACACACACACACGCACACACAGACACAAGGACAAAAGGTGATCTCATAAGCCTATTAAATGAAAATAGGCTAAAAATAGTCAAATAAATCCATGATCAATGTTTCTCATTGCAGTGTAGGAACTTCATTTGTTTAAAATTTATGGTTGGCATACCTGTACTCTCACTAACTGCTTGTCGGGGACGATAAACACCTACAGTATATAGTGTATCAATTATTCTCGGTGAGGCCAGGACATTAGTGAGGAAGCTACAATGTGACGGTTATTAATATTTCAAAAGAGTTGAGGTCTGCCCTTAGGGTGACACGAGCTGTGCTGCACGAACACCGTGTGCTGCTGTACTTTACTGACCTTGCAACATACCACACAATATTGCCCAATTGTGAGGAAAATTCGCAGATCGTTCTTCTTTGAATTCAACCTAGTCTTTGTATGGAGCAGCGGTTTCCGACCTTATAAGAGCCATGAGTCTTTGGACGTTTTGTACTTCTAATTACACAGGTATATACGATTTTCCCTTTCTTGGTTTTGACCCTTATTTTACATGTGCACTGTTCTTCTGAATTCATAAGTGTCATTAGTTTTGTCTTATCACATACCAATTTTTTTATAATTACAGTAATTTTGACATTACAGAATTTCACAATGGCCTCTGGTGCCGGGTGCAAGCTTTGTTATTTGACACCCATAGGGCAGCTTACATGTCGAATTTAGTCGTTTCTTGGAACGCTATGAATGTCAAGGAAGTTAGATATTTAAGGACCTTGACCCTATAGCGCTTTCTAGGAGAGAAAGGAGGAACTTTTGTGTTGGCGGAAAATCCCGAGATTAATTTTGCCATTATGAACACGGCCTACTGAATTCAAATGGGTTCTTTAACATGCCAACAACGTATGAAATGCATGCCGTGATTTTTGTCGCCTATAAGAAAATCACTTACGGTACCACGGCCAGGAGTGAACCTACTAGCTTGGGGAAGTCCGACTCGATAACCACTCACCCATCCACCGTGGCAAGCGCAAAACGTGATGATCCTGCTAGAGTGAACAAGAGAAAAAGCAGTGTGAGAAGCATTGCATCCAAGCGGCAATGATTCCATTGACTTAATCATACAAGTAAACACAAACTGTTTTTAGCCTACCTTTCATATTTTGCAAAAATGAGGAAAAAGTAGACTTATGAGATCGGGCAAATGTGTGTCTGTCTGTCTGTCTGGCTGTGAGTGTGTCCCCCCCCCCCTATCAACTCCTAAACGGCTGGAGCGATCGAAACAAAAACTGGTAGGAGTAAAGATCTATACCTGGATATCTCACGGCAATATTTGAAAATGATGTCAGTACTACTAACTGCAGAAAAATCGCAATTGAAATTTGAGCTCCATGTTGGATATCATGGAAGGTATGCATGGGAGCTCTTCCAAAATTGGCACACATATAGATAATAATATTTCAGTTTAATTTCCAGGAGGTCATACATGGCAGTGTTGACAACATGACTCTAAGCCTGCCGATAGGTCCAATTTTAAATGCATGTAACGTCTACACTATCAATTGGATTTCAACCAAATTTCGTATGTACTATGTGTTTCATACCAGAAATGACTATGTGTGTTCGTAAGAGCAACCAGGGCTGCCAACTGTTAATAAATGCTCTCTCCATTTTTTATCCTAATACCAATATACCAGAAAGTATGCAAACCAAGAGCTCGAAACATTGCACACGTATAGCACATGACCTTCTACATGAATTTGGAGTACCTAGTATACGTCAGTGCTGCCAACATGATTCTAAGCTTGTCGATAGGCCCACATTTTAAATGCATGTGACTTTTATACTAACAAATGGATTTGGACCAAATTTCATATGTGATTTGTGTAGCACAACTGATATGAATATGCGTATTTTTAAGGGCCAACAGGGCTGCCAACTGTATATAAATGCTCCCTCTATTTTTACCCTAATGTATAAACACTAAATCAGCAAATATCCAAACCAACAGCACTAAACTGTGCAAACGTATAGTACCTAACATTCTAAATTGATTTGAAGTAACTAATATACGTCAGTGCTGCCAACATGATTTAAGCCGGCTGATAAGTAAAGTACTGTAGGCTCTTTAGTTCGTCACGGAACTACTTGTTTTCTTTGATATGTATTTGTTACAATATGTCTTAAGTTTATAATTTTCATGTGCTAAAGTCTGCCTGCTATAAAGAAACAATACAATGCAGTTTTTCAAGTTCGCGCATCTTGTAATGATTTCTTCAATATACAGTTTTTAGCCTACTTTTCACATTTTGCAAAAATGAGGAAAACGTAGTCTTATGAGATCGGGCAAATGTGTGTCTGTCTGTCTGTCCTTCTGTCTGTCTGTCTGTCTGTCTGTCTGTCTGTCTGTCCTTCTGTCTGTCTGGCTGTGTGTGTGTGTCCCCTATCAACTCCTAAACGGCTGGAGCAATCAAAACAAAATTTGGTAGGAGTAAAGGTCTATACCCGAATATCTCACGGCCATATTTGAAAATGATGTCAGTGCTACCAACTGCTAAAAAATCGTAATTGAAATTTGAGCTCCATGTTGGATATCTTGGAAGGCATGAATGGGAGCTATTTCAAAATTGGCATACGTATAGATAATAATATTGCAGTTTAATTTCCAGGAGGCCATACATCGCTGTATTGCCAAAATGATTATAAGCCTGCTGATTGGTCTAATTTTTAAATGCACATAACTTCTACACTATCAATTGGAATTCAACCAAATTTCGTATGTTATATGCATACATAACCAGATATGACTGAGCGTATTCTTAAGACCCACCAGGGCTGCCAACTGTTAATAAATGCTCCTAATTTATTTAATCAAAATACCAATATATCAAAAAGTATGCAAGCCAATAGCTCTAAACTTTGCACACGTATAGTACCTGGCATTCTAGATGCATTTGGACTAACTAATATACGTCAGTGCTGCCAACATGATTCTAAGCCTGCTGTTAGGTCCAATTTTTAAATGCGTGTAACTTCTATACTAACTAATGGATTTCATTCAAAATTGGCACAACAATAGATCATATTATTTCAGATTATTTCTGACCAATACATGGATGACATTGTTGCCAACATGATTTTACGCACGCTGTTAGTTCCAATGTTTAACTGCATGTAACGTCCATGCTATACATTGGACTTCAACCAAATTTTGTATTCTGTACCTTAAGAGATGGAACTAAGAATATGTTCAGTCAGCAGGGCTGCCAACTGTAGAGCTCTATTAGGCTACAGTATGCAAGGTATACAGTATTTCGAAATAATTAGAAATTTCGATATCAGCAACTTAATTTCTTCATTAATCTAGATGGGTTCATATACTGTAGAATAATCATTGGCATGAAAAGTAGGCTCTTTAGTTCGTCACGGAACTTCTTGTTATAAACGTGATGTGATACAGGAACATAGAAGACATTGATACACTTTCAATATTCAAAATCAGTTATTGAATCCAAAAATGGTCTCCAAATAAATTTTGTTTACCTGTTTTATCATTTGGCGGAACTCGCAATGTAATGTAATACTAAGGCACCCAGGGACAACAAACTTAGTTATTGATGGAAGGGTCGAGGGCAAGAACTGTAGGGGTGGATCAAAGTTAGAGTATGGTAAACAGATTGCCTCGATGTAAGGTGTGGTAGCTATGTAGAGATTAAACTATTAGCTCAGACCAGGGAGGCATAAACAGCTGCATTCAAGCCAGTAAAAGACTGAAGACTCAAACAACATAATGCCGAAATTTGATGTGTATCAGTCGGTAACCAATAATTGTGATTGTTCCCTTCTTCTTCTCCCCACTGACCCCCCCCCCCCTCCCTCCTAGGAGCTCACTTCTAGTGGGACGTGGGTTGGCAACCATGGGGCCCCAGCCGAGTCCGGCATTGCTTCCTCTTACTTGTGTCGGGCTCCTCTCCGTCTTCTTTCCTGTCGACCTCTCTTGGTCAACTCTTGTTCTCTTCCGACCCCGACGGTATAAGGGTATCCGAGGCCTAGGGAGTATTTCACTTTCCCGCCTTAATTGGCCCTTGTCTCATCTTTTCTGATACCCTCCTTCTTCGAGGGGCCAGCCTTCTTTTTCTTTTCATGTTATCTCCTGCCTTCTGCACAAGGCCCTCAAGGAAGCAGGGTGTATATAGCCCCACCACTTCTAGTGCACCCTAAATAGTGCTATACTCTCAAGGACTCACGGCTGGTGGGTTTGGGTGTTGGTGACCCCGAGGGATTCCTGAGCTGGGTCCGTTTTGTCCCCCTTTCCCTTTGACCTTGGGGCAGGCCCTCTCCTCTTTCCCCTTTCCTATCTGCCTTTCATGGCTCTCCTTCCTTCCATGTCCCTCAATCCTCATTCTTCGAGGGTTAAGGGCATTTCTTTTCTTCCTGTCCTTTACTTGCCTTATCCTTTATTAGTTTCCCATTTCTTCTTCTAGTATGTAAGTCTGTAGTTAGTATTAGTTATAGTTTTCATTCTCATCTCATCTTTCACTATCACCCAAACCATTAGGGGCCGATAACCTCGATGTTAGGCCCCTTAAAGCAACAATTATCATCATCATCACAATCATCACTTCTTCTGTGCCACGTCGGCCCATGTTCGGATCATGGCCTCCCCAGTTGCTCCCCTCCAGTCTTGTCGATTCTGCGCCGCAACTCGCCAATTCCGGATCTTGAGAATATCTGACATACACCATCTTCCCATCTATTACGTGGTCTTCCCCCCAGCCTTCCTCCTCCAAAGTCTCCTGAAAATACCTTCTTTGGTGCTTTATTTACTTTCATCCTAATCAGATGGCCTGCCCGTTTGAGTCTGTAGGTTGGTTCCTTAGTTTAGGGGCTGCGACAACGCGGTCATGTAGCTCCGTGTACTTTGGGTGTGTGTAGAATCTGTCTGATAACCGGTGTTAATTTTGATGGCTGTACTAGTGTGTGTTATCTGTTTTTAATTCCAGTAAGGACTGCAGACATCCGATTTTCAAGTATTTCCAACATTTCCTACCAAACGCCACCGTCAACGACCAACTTGTTCTGAACTTTTTTACTAGATGCCACCGCAGTCGACTTCTGGCGACGAATGTTGGAACCTATGAGCGTTAATCAAATATAACCTAAAATTTAGCTTCACAAAATTGTCAGTAGTGGATGGTTCCTTTATATGCCATAAATCTATGACATGGCCTAGGCTTTACATCCCCTCCGAATGAAGGATACTGAGGGACTTTTAACGCTCTTAATAAATCCGACTACTTCAGCCGGGTTCGAACCCGCGACCTTGGGCATAGAAGCTCAGCTTGCTACCAACTACGCCACCGAAGCCGCCCCCATTTGAGTTTCTTAATCAGGATGACATGTAGGGAGTATAGTTAAATTTATGTCTTATATTATGGGTGATAGTATTTGGGAATTGCCACGGTGGGTGAGTGGTTATCGTGTCGGTCTACTAACCCCAAGCTTCTGGTTTGCTCCTGGCTGTGGTAAGTGATTTTTGAAAGGCGGCAAAAAATACAACACGCATGTCATACGATGTTGGCATGTCAAAGAACCCATATGAATTCAGTAGGCCGTGTTCATAACGGCAAATTAATCTCGAGAGTTTCCGCCAACACAAAGTTACTCATTTCTCTACTAGAAAGCGCTATAGTGTTCAAGGAGCTTAGATATCTAACCCCCTTGGCTTTCATAGTGCTTCAAGGAACAACGAAATTCGACATGCAAGCTACCCTCTGGGTGTCAAATTACCAAAACCTTGCACCCGACATCCGAGGCCATACGATATTATTATATAAAACAAGTAGTTCCGTGAAGAACTATACAGCCTATTTTCATATATCCTACTTATGTTAACTGCCACAATCAACATACAAAATTTCAGTTTAATTGCTGTAACAGATTCGTAGATATTGAGAACCGTCTAAATATTTCAGATGGTCGCCAGGTTGGATTTTTATTTTTGTACTATTTCATTAAGATTATTGTGTACGTGTGGTATTCAAACTTCAATCGCATGATTAGACAACAAGAAGTAAAAACGAGATTTTAAAATTACGCACAGCAGCCATCTTGTGATAATGCAAACCATTGAAATAAATTAGATGCCAGTGGATCAACATTTGTATAAGCATTTAACGTGCAATGTTTCACGGCACTCGGATAGTTAATTCGCGAGAAACGTCCATTTAAATATTTATACTTCGCGTCGCCGCCATGTTGGATTTGTGCTCACCAGGTTCCTGAAAGTCCTATAGGTGAACATATGTTCATAGTCTCTATGAACATTAAAAAATTCAGTTTGGTTGCTGTAAAAGATTCATAGATATTGAGAACCGTCTAAATATTTCGGGAGCTCACCATTTAGGAGTGTTATGTGTATAGGCCATAGAGTTATGTACCATTCAAGGACAATTATTGCCTAGGTTCATTATTCAAACTTTCACTTCGATCGCATGATTACGACACAAGAAATTAAAACTTAATTTTAAAATTTCGCACAGCCGCCATCTTGAGGTTATGTAAGCAATTGAATTAAATTAGATGGCAATGCATTACAATCTGCAAAATCAATTACTGTACCACATTTCACTGCGCTCAGAGAGTTAAATCACGAGAAAAGTCTATTAAGATATTTTAAATTCGCTTGGTCGCCATGTTCGTTTCGTACTTTACAGGTTTATGAAATATACATAGGTATACCTGTATCAGTACCCTTTATCACCGTACAAAATTGCAGGGTGATATCTGTAATAGTTTCGGAGATATAGAATGTCAGTGAAATATTTCGCACAGCCGCCATTTTGAGGTTATGTAAACAATTGAACTAAATTAGACTCCAGTGCATTACAATGTGTATAAACATTTGCTGTACCAAGTTTCATTATATTTAGATAGTTAAATCGCGAGAAAAGTCTATTTAAATATCTCAACTTCGCTTGGCCGCCATGTTGGTTTTGTAGTCACCAGGTTTTTGAAAGTCTCATAGGTGAACTTCTAGTAGTGCCCTTTATCACCGTACACAATTTCAGGGCGATATCGGTAATAGTTTCGGAGATATTGAATGCTAGTGAAATATTTCGCACAGCCGCCATGTTGGATTGGAGAGACGTAACAAAATTTGAAGGGCACGGTCGAGGTCGCCGGGAATAGTGCTATGAACTTCCCGAGTTTCATTGAAATCGCTCCAGCCGTTTCGATTTTATTAGGGGGGGACACACACACGAATCACACACACACACACACACACACACACACACGCGCACACACACACGGACAAAAGGTGATCTCATAAGCCTATTTTTTCAAAATTGAAAATAGGCTAATAAATCAGCTAAGTAGACAATACAATCAGAACTGACCATGAACGACATTCACATATTCACACTAAGCAAATTCGGAGGACAATCACCACTTTCAGTATCTTAACTAAACATCACATGACATGATGCATTATTTTCACTAATATTGCAACGAATTCCTAATTCCTAATTCCTAATTTTTTATTCTCAATTCCTAATTCCTAATTCCTAATTCTTTATTCGTTATTCTTTATTCCTAATTCCTAATTCTTTATTCCTAATTCCTAATTCTTTATTCTTTATTCTTTATTCCTAATTCCTAATTCCTAATTCCTAATTCTTTATTCTTTATTCTTTATTCTTTATTCTTTATTCTTTATTCTTTATTCTTTATTCTTTATTCTTTATTCTTTATTCTTTATTCCTAATTCCTAATTCCTAATTCTTTATTCTTTATTCTTTATTCTTTATTCCTAATTCCTAATTCTTTACTCTTTATTCTTTATTCTTTATTCTTTATTCTTTATTCTTTATTCTTTATTCTTTATTCTTTATTCCTTATTCCTTATCCCTTATTCCAAATTCTTTATTCTTTATTCTTTATTATTTATTCTTTATTCCTATTTCCTAATTCTTTATTCTTTATTCCTAATTCCTAATTCTTTATTCTTTATTCTTTATTCTTTATTCTTTATTCTTTATTCCTAATTCCTAATTCTTTATTCTTTATTCCTAATTCCTAATTCTTTATTCTTAATTCTTTATTCTTTATTCTTTATTCTTTATTCCTTATCCCTTATTCCTTATTCCTTATTCTTTATTCCTTACTTCTTACTCATGATTCTTAATTCTTAATTCTTAATTCTTTATTCTTTATTCTTTATTCTTAATTCTTAATTCTTAATTCTTAATTCTTAATTCTTAATTCTTAATTCTTAATTCTTAATTCTTTATTCTTTATTCTTTATTCTTAAAAACATCTTTGAAATTAGACCTTTGTCCATAGCTGAACTTCCGTACAGTAATTTCGGTTCATCTCATTCTCCACCTATGGATCCTAAATGTAGGAGGTTATCCTCGATTGCTGGACACTTTCAACTTCCCGACGGACCATACTTAATGTAATTTTCCCGGTGGTAGTCGGATGGTTTGTACATATTGTAAATACTTTTACGCATAGTTTTAGACATAGAATTAACAGCCTACGTGTAATGGATCTGAAGATGATCGCTTGACGATCAAAACTGGTCATCCAAGTGTATTTATTAATATCAAGTAAATTTTCTTTCCGGATTAGGGATCAACCCATCACAATTGGGTACAGTCGTGTTGACCGACTGAGAAACATCACATTTCGATTACTAAGGCAACAGTGAAAAATGGCTTCAAACCCCATAACAACAGAAAACTTATTTAAAGTTTTGTATCGTATAGCTTCACCTCAAGCTTGTGTGGGATTTTACCCAGGCTTTCTGACATGTATTATTTGTCGACCATTATCAATAACACTCGAGACTTTCGATTATTAATCTAACAGTGGATTGTTTTATTAGTTTCCCTCAATGCAGGCAGACTTTATGAGCCCGCATTCAGACTGACTCCTGTATTTTTAATCAAACTTCACAGTTGTTTGCTTATTCAAAAGGATTAGAAAAAAGTGTATTTTTGTTTGTTTGTTTGTTTAATTTGTTAGGAAAACTCGGTCAATCAGAGAGAGGTTGGTTCAGAAGCTACGTAACACAGGGTGTGTCCTGAAAGTAGTGAGACTGAGTCAAATAAAATAAAAATATTGACAGAAATGAAACATACGCTCAATATTCTTCAAAGTAGGACCCTTCTGCATCCACACGCCGCTGTCAGCGGGATTTCTTACTCTCGTACGCGATCTGGAAGGCGGCAACTGGAATGCTGTCGAGCTCCCTCGTCACGGTCTGTTGCAACGCTTCCACGGAGCCGTGACGATGTCCTTTCAGGGTGGTTTTGAGGTGGGGGAAGAGAAAGAAGTCTGCTTGGACAATGCCGGGACTGTAGGGTGGCTGAGGCTGGGTTGCGATGTTAAGTTGGGCCAGGTACGCCAGCACGTGGAAGGCAGTGTGGCGCAGTGCATTGTCGTGATGGAGCCGCCAGGAGTTAGCGATCGCTGGGCGGACACGGACGATGCGTTTTCTCAGCCGTTTAAGGATCTCCACGTGAAAACCTTACTCTACGGTCATTGTCCAATATATTCTTCACTCTTGCCACATTTTTATCCGTTTTGGTGCTCGAAGGTCGTCCTGAACGTGCGTCGTCTTAAACGTCCTCTCTCCCCTCCCGAAACAGCTTGTGTCAGTAATAAACACTCAATCTGCCCATGGCGTTATCACCGTAAGCCGTCTTGATCATACCGTGAGTCTCTTTTCCGGTTTTGCCGAGCCTAACACAAACTTTGATGGCATAGCGCACTGTTTCAACAGACGAACCATGACACAGCGTAACGAGTGCACTTGCAGAGGTTATGGAGACGAGCGATTTACACTCCAATACAGCTGAGAACCAACTGTGTGGCTGGCTCCCAGCCTTCCTTACAACCCCCCCTCCACCAACCCCAGGCGGAGAAGCCGCGGGCAGTCTGTCCGTCTGCGCGGGAAATATCCAACCGACTACTTTCAGAACAGACTCTTCATACTGTGTCTAGTTATACTGGAGTTAGTCGTCAGCGAAATATGAAATAAAAATAGCCTATGAAATAATAAAACAGAAAAAATTAAATGAAGCTAATAATTACTGTAGGGACCGGACATTTATGCTCTAAAATCTATTAAAATATTCACGCAATTATGCACTAAAATGTAGAAAATATGCATTAATATTGAAAAATATGCACATAACAATAAACCAATCTTGTTTACTTTTCTTTCGCTCCTTTGCCGTAATAATGTGCAGTCGTGTTTGTATGTTGTTTAAGTTGAAATTTCTTTTCATATTTCACTTCCTTCGAGCATATTTCACAATAGACAATAATGCCATCAGTTGAATAATCATTTTTACCTGACACCCAATTATTTAATATATACTTTCTGCTGCACTTCAGGCATTTTGAGGCAGCATGCTTGCATAAAAAACTGTTATCGCGTTATCTGTTTCTCAGAAAGTTGCTTACAAGTGATACTACCCAGATGGTGAAAGGAATATGCCACCCCCATCTATTTCTTGAAATACCAGGCGTAAAATACTGTGATCTCGTTATCTGTTCTTCAGAAAGTTGCTTACAAGAGATACAACCCAGTTGGTGAAAGGAATGTCTCACCCCATCTATTTCTTGAAATACCAGGCGTAAAATACTGTGATCTCGTTATCTGTTCCTCAGAAAGTTGCTTACAAGAGATACTGCCCAGATGGTGAAAGGAATGTCCCACCCCATCTATTTCTTGAAATACCAGGCGTAAAATACTGTTATCTCGTTATCTCGCTCAGCAAGTTAGTTACTAGGGATACTGCCCAGATGGTGAAAGGAATGTCCCACCCCATCTATTTCTTGAAATACCAGGCGTAAAATACTGTTATCTCGTTATCTCGCTCAGCAAGTTAGTTACTAGGGATACTGCCCAGATGGTGAAAGAAATGTCTCACCCCATCTATTTCTTGAAATACCAGGCGTAAAATACTGTTATCTCGTTATCTCGCTCAGCAAGTTAGTTACTAGGGATACTGCCCAGATGGTGAAAGAAATGTCTCACCCCATCTATTTCTTGAAATACCAGGCGTAAAATACTGTTATCTCGTTATCTCGCTCAGCAAGTTAGTTACTAGGGATACTGCCCAGATGGTGAAAGAAATGTCTCACCCCATCTATTTCTTGGAATACCAGGCGTAAAATACTGTTATCTCGTTATCTCGCTCAGCAAGTTAGTTACTAGGGATACTGCCCAGATGGTGAAAGAAATGTCCCACCCCATCTATTTCTTGAAATACCAGGCGTAAAATACTGTTATCTCGTTATCTCACTCGGCAAGTTACTTACAAGGGAAGCCAAATTCACAGGTGAAACCAATTTTGTTCAAGATGTTTTAAATGATACTTAATTTCAAATGTATAGCATATGCTAAAATATGCTGTTATGTTCAGAATATGCAATGGTTGGTTCTTAAGTTTAGGGGCTGCGACAACGCGGTCATGTAGCCCCGTGTACCTTGGGTGTGTGTAGAATCTGTCTGATAACCGGTGTTAATTGTGATGACTGTATTAGTGTTTATCTGTTTTAATTCAAGTAAGGACTGCAGACGATCAATTTTCAAGTAGTTCCTACTTTTGCCATTAAACGCCACCGTCAACGACTACTCGGCCTAGTTCAGAACTTAGCTACTAGACCCTAACGCACTCAGCTCTTGGCAACGAACTTAGGAACCCAAGTGTGTTGTTTACATTCTTAACCTATACAATTTAGCTCCACACAGGCGTGTAATTAGTGGAAGGTTCTTTAACATGCCATAAATCTATGACATGGGACCGCCGGCTTTACTTCCCTTCCGAAGGAAGGAATACCGAGGGATTTTTAACGCTCTTAGAAATTCCGACCGCTTCGGCCGGGTTTGTGCAGATGTCGGATTATGGAAATAATTCAAAAGTAAAGTCAAACTATAATATTGATTTTAACCACAAATATAGAGTTTTGAAACATCTTACACCATCCATTTGATGCGTTTCCCCAAGAGGAATACATATCAACAAAAAAATTTTTTTTGTAAAATATGTCAGATGCCGACATTTGGAAACAGGCTCCACATATGCACATATGCATTTTCAACAAGTAGTTCCGTGAAGAACTATACAGCCTATTTTCATATATCCTACTTATGTTAACTGCCACAATCAACATACAAAATTTCAGTTTAATTGCTGTAACAGATTCGTAGATATTGAGAACCGTCTAAGTATTTCAGATGTTCGCCAGGTTGGATTTTTATTTTTGTAGTATTACATTAAGATTATTGTGTACGTGTGGTATTCAAACTTCAATCACATGATTAGACAACAAGAAGTAAAAATGAGATTTTAAAATTACGCACAGCAGCCATCTTGTGATAATGCAAACCATTGAAATAAATTAGATGCCAGTGGATCAACATTTGTATAAGCATTTAACGTGCAACGTTTCACGGCACTCAGATAGTTAAATCGCGAGAAACGTCCATTTAAATATTTATACTTCGCGTCGCCGCCATGTTGGATTTGTGCTCACCAGGTTCCTGAAAGTCCTATAGGTGAACATATGTTCATAGCCTCTATGAACATAAAAAAATTCAGTTTGGTTGCTGTAAAAGATTCATAGATATTGAGAACCGTCTAAATATTTCGGGAGCTCACCATTTAGGAGTGCTATGTGTATATGCCATAGAGTTATGTACCATTCAAGGACAATTATTGCCTAGGTTCATTATTCAAACTTTCACTTCGATCGCATAATTACGACACAAGAAATTAAAACATAATTTTAAAATTTCGCACAGCCGCCATCTTGAGGTTATGTAAGCATTTTAATTAAATTAGATGGCAGCGCATTACAATCTGCAAAATCAATTACTGTACCACATTTCACTGCGCTCAGAGAGTTAAATCACGAGAAAAGTCTATTAAAATATTTTAAATTCGCTTGGTCGCCATGTTCGTTTCGTACTTTACACGTTTATGAAATATACATAGGTATACCTGTATCAGTACCCTTTATCACCGTACAAAATTGCAGGGTGATATCTGTAATAGTTTCGGAGATATAGAATGTCAGTGAAATATTTCGCACAGCCGCCATTTTGAGGTTATGTAAACAATTGAACTAAAGTAGACTCCAGTGCATTACAATGTGTATAAACATTTGCTGTACCAAGTTTCATTACATTTAGATAGTTAAATCGCGAGAAACGTCTATTTAAATGTCTCAACTTCGCTTGGCCGCCATGTTGGTTTTGTAGTCACCAGATTTTTGAAAGTCTCATAGGTGAACTTCTAGTAGTGCCCTTTATCACCGTACACAATTTCAGGGCGATATCGGTAATAGTTTCGGAGATATTGAATGCTAGTGAAATAATTCGCACAGCCGCCATGTTGGATTGGAGAGATGTAAAAAAATTTGAAGGGCACGGTCGAGGTCGCCGGGAATAGTGCTATGAACTTCCCGAGTTTCATTGAAATCGCTCCAGCCGTTTCGATTTTATTAGGGGGGGGGACACACACACGAATCACACACACACGCACACACACACACACACACACACACGCACACACACACGGACAAAAGGTGATCTCATAAGCCTATTTTTTCAAAATTGAAAATAGGCTAAAAAAATCCGGTACTTACTAATAAATATAACAATAAACAAAAATACACAATACTGTGAACAAAAAAATCAGAAAATAATGAACGAACAAGTTCTTTAAGTAATTATGATTTATTCTAGTTTTAAGGTGCGGAACAGAGAGGTCATCTGCCCCAATTGACATAGATACAATTATACAAATAAAAATATTAAGTTTGAATAAAGGACTCTAACGTAATAAAAAAAAAAAAAAAAAACATTTAACATTTCCGACTTTGGCCAACTGTGGACCTCATGGAACCTAAAGCTTTCTGATCATTTTAGCCTATTTTCATTTATGAAAAAATAGGCTTATGAGATCACCTTTTGTCCGTGTGTCAGTCTGTGTGTGATTCGTGTGTGTGTGTGTCCCCTAATAAAATCTAAACGGCTGGAACGATTTCCATGAAACTCGGTAAGTTCATAGCATTATTCTGGACGACCCCGACCGTGCACTTCAAATTTTGTTACGTCTCACCAATCCAACATGGCGGCTGTGCAAAATATTTCACCATAATTCAATATCTCCGAAACTATTACTGGAAGTTCACTTATGTGACCTTTGAAAATCTGGTAACTACAAAACCAACATGGCGGCCAAGCGAATTTGCGACATTTAAATAGACGTTTCTAGCGATTTAACCAACCAAACGCAATGAAACTTGGTACAGTATATGTTTATACATATTGTAATGCACCGACATCAAACTATGTTCACTTGTTTACATAACCTCATGATGGCGGCTGTGCGAATTATTTTACCGGTATTCTATATCTCTGAAACTATTTCCGGTATCACCCTGAAATGTTGTACGGAGATGAAGGGCATTACTGGAAGTTTATCTATGAGACTTTCAAAAAACAGTTAACTACAAAACGAACGTAGCGGCCAAGCGAAGATGAAAGTTTTAAATAGACTTTTTTCGCGATCTAATGATCCAAACGCAATGAAACTTGTCACAGCAAATGTTTATACACATTGTAATGCACTGGTAACTAATTTAGTTCAATTGTTTACATAACCCCAAGATGGCGGCTGTGCGAATTTTAAAATCTCGTTTTTACTTCTTGTGTCCTAATCATGCGATTGAAGTTTGGATACTACACGTACATAATAATCTTCATTTAACAGTACATAACTCTAAGGCCTACATATGTAAAAATCCAACATGGTGACCATCCGAAATCAAACTGAAATTTTGTATGTTGATAGTGGCAATTAATATAAGTAGGATATATGAAAATAGGCTTTAGATCTTCACAGAACTACTTGTTTTCTTCTTTTCTTCCCATAACCTCTTCATTCTTTCCCCTCTAATCTTTCTCTGCTCCTCTGATTTTACCAAATTTGGCCTGTGTTTTGGTAGGTTTTCTTTGAACGTCTTGATGTTGTCAACTCGCTTCGAAAAGTTTTCCTATCGTGAATGACAAGTTCAGTTAGTCCAACATCAATGGCGTCTCATTTGACCTCTTCTACCCATTTTGTAGTAGCTTTCAACCCTGTGATGTATTATATTTAAAAATGTCCTTTTTAGCCTTCTTTTACGCATTGTGACCACAATGGTTTCAGTCTGCATATACAGATCTTCATTTTTCCTTTTTTTTCATGTTCCGTCAACATCTTTCCATGGTCCGAGAATTTTCCTCAGGATCCTCCTTTCCTTTATCTCAAGTTCCTTCTGCTCTACTTCTTTGTTTAGTGTTAGACACTCGGGGGCATACAGACCCTCTGGCTTTACCACGGTTCTGTAATGTCTTGAGTTTTGCTTTGTATGATATCGCTCGTTTGTTATACCTGTTCTGAGTTAATCTATAGGTCAGGTCCAATTTTCTTACTAATAATAAATAATAATCAGAATATCAAGCCGGTTTCCGGAAAGGGCGATCATGCTTCGAACAGATTATAAACCTCAAATCTACCCTCTGCTATTTGAAGATCAGGAATAAGAAATGTGTGGTGACCTTCGTAGACTTTAAGAAGGCCTATGATTCTATTGATTGCAACACCCTGATCCGAATCCTAAAAGAATTTGGCCTGGACAACAAAACCAGAGCGATCATCCAACAATCGCTGACCAACATCACCTCGAAGGTGAAGTTTGGGGGGAGATATCAGACACCTTTGAAATCAAGACAGGAGTAAGGCAAGGAGATGGTCTCTCACCATTACTCTTCAACTGTGTCCTCGAGGAGGTTATCTCTGAGTGGCGTAAATAACTGAATAAACAAGGAGTTGCAAGTGGAGTCACACTGGGATACAGAAGCCGGAACATCACCATTGACTGTCTAGCCTTTACCGATGATCTTGCAATCATTTCTGATTCATTAGAGACAGCCATGGAACAGATTAATCAGATTAGTGCACAAGCAGCGAAGGCAGGACTCCATATCTCCTTTGAGAAGACAGTGTTCACAACAAACATCGAACTGGCACCCAAACACCTTGCTGTAGAACATGGAAAAATTAAGCGAGTTGCAAAGTGTTAAGTACCTGGGAGAAATTATAACACCTAATGTATCACAGAAAGAAGTATTCGCATCACGCATGAGCAAAATGGAAATGGCCTACCATTTAACGAAGGGCATCTATAAGAAGAGGTTAACATCCTTCAACAGTGTCATCCGCCCGGAGGTCTTGTATGCTTCTGAATGCCTCACGATGAACAAAAAAGGTTTGGTCGAAAAACTGGAAGCCAAAGAAAGGACACTATGAGAAAGATATTGGGTCCCATCTAAGCCAATGGGGAATACAGAAGACGACGACTCATGTGGAGAAGATAAGTGACGTCATCCGGAAGAGAAGAATAACATTTTATGGACATGTGAGACTAATGAGCCCGGCGATACCAACCACTATATAAATTTACTTTCAGGAGAGGAAAGCAAAATGGGCCTGGTTCATTGAACTGCTTGCAAAGGTTTCCAAGAAAAAAACCGAAGCTGAAAACGGGAAAGATTTGGACCCAAGAACGGAAGGAAGTCCACCGAGAACGAGTGCATACATCAAAGCCTGTAGGAGACAGTTGGAATGACGCGGTCCATTGATGGTCTGTACGAAATGAATGAATGAACAATAATATACGGAAACAGAAATTAAAGAAACAAGTTCTTTGAGTGATCGAAGTTTATGTTATTTATTGTAGTTTTAAGGGAAGGAAAATCAAGGTCATTTGCCCCCTCTCAGCACAAATAAAATTATTTAAATTTAGATTTCGTTTAAAATTAAAAGCCTATAAAAATTAAACCAAAAAATTAAATAAAATAATAATTACAACGAGCCTCCGTGGCTTAGGCGGCAGCACGCCGGCCTCTCACCGCTGAGTCCGTGGTTCAAATCCCGGTCACTCCATGTGAAATCTGTGCTGGACAGAACGGAGGCAGACAGGTTTTTCTCCGGGTACTCCGGTTTTCCCTGTCAAAATTTCATTCCAGCAACAATCTCCACTATCATTTCATTTCATCTATCATTCATTTAATCATTGCCTCAGAGGAGTGCGTCAGGCCTCGGCAGCCGGCACAGTTCATATCCTCGCCGCTAGATAGGGGCTTCATTCATTCCAATCCTGACCCGGTCGGAGACTGGAAGCAGGCTGTGGATTTTCATTTTCAATAATTACAATAACAACAAGAAGTTCCGTGACGAACTAAAGAGCCTACTTTTCTTGAAATTTAAGATGCATGCCAATGATTAATCTATATGGATCTATCTAGAATAATGACGAAATTAAGTTGGTAATATCGAAATTTCTAATAAGTTCGAAATACTGTATACCTGTCAAAATGTAGCCTAATAGAGAACTACAGTTGGCAGCCCTGGTGACTGAATATATTCTTAGTTCCATCTCTTAAGGTACAGAATTCAAAATTTGGTTGAAGTCCAATGGATAGCATGGACGTTACATGCAGTTAAACATTGAATCTAACAGTGCACGTAAAATCATGTTGGCAACAATGACATACATGTATTGGTCAGAAATAATCTGAAATAATATGATCTCTTGTTGTGTCAATTTTGATTGAAATCCATTAGTTAGTATAGAAGTTACATGCATTTTAAAATTGAACCTATCAGCAGCTTAGAATCATGTTGGTAGCACTGACGTATATAAATTACTCCAAATTAACATAGAATGTCAGGTACTATACGTGTGCATAGTTTAAAGCTGTCGGCTTGTATACTTTCTGATATATGGGTATTTGGATTAATAAAAATTGAGAGCATTTATTAACAGTTGGCAGCCCTGGTGGCTCCTAAGAATATGCTCAGCCATATCTGTTTATGTACACATACCACATACGAAATTGGGTTGAAATCCAATTGATAGTGTAGAAGTTATATGCATTTAAAATTTGGACCTATCAGCAGGCTTATAATCATTTTGGCAACACTGCCATGTATGGCCTCCTGGAAATTAAACTACAATATTATTGTCTATACGTGTGCCAATTTTGAAATAGCTCCCATTCATACCTTCCAAGATATCCAACATGGAGCTCAAATTTCAATTGCGATTTTGTAGCAGTTGGTAGCACTGACATCATTTTCAAATATAGCCGTGAGATATCCGGGTATAGACCTTTACTCCTACCAAATTTTGTTTTGATTGCTCCAGCCGTTTAGGAGTTGATAGGGGGACACACACACACACAGACAGAAGGACAGACAGATAGACAGACAGAAGGACAGACAGACAGACACACATTTGCCCGATCTTATAAGTCTACTTTTTCCTCATTTTTGCAAAATGTGAAAAGTAGGCTAAAAATACGGATAAAAATATAAAAAAAAACAAGTTCATTGAGTGATCGTGATAAATTGTAGTTTTAAGGGTCGGAACAGCCTCTCTTAAGGCAGATTAAATTATAAAAATCTAAATTTACAAAAAAAGTTTGATATGGACGCCTAAATTTTTGAAAACCTTTAAATAATAAAACTAAATGAATTAGATAAAACTAATAATTATAATAATACACAAAAATAGAACCAAATCTTTCAGATTGAAAGTAGCGTGTTTAAACTAAAAGGAACATTAGTAAGCTTTCAATCCAAATATAAATGTTCTTCTTATGTTTATGCGTTGGGTGTGAACATTACAACCTCTTGAATCCATTAATTAATTTGCTTATTTATTTATGTTCTTGCATTTGTATTTGTGGATCTATTAATATTTAAGTTTAATAATAATAAAGTTTGGGAAAGCTTAACAAATAGGGGGATAGGCAAGGAACTGAGAGACATGATAAATGGAATGTGCATGGATTGCTACAGTAGTGTGAAGACTAGAGTCGGGACATCGGAAAGGTTTAAAATTGACACTGGACTAAAGCAAGGAAGTGTGTTGTCACCCTTATTGTTCTTAATGGTGATGGCGAGAACAAGAGTTGACCAAGTGAGGTCGACAGGAAAGAAGATGGAGAGGAGCCCGGCACAAGTAAGTGGAAGCAATGCCGGACTCAGCTGGGGCCCCGTGGTGAGCTCCTGGGGGGCCCTTTTAACTAGTAAAGCTGTCAGAGACACCGGAATTTCGCCCCGAAATGTAATCTGCTTCTTCCTTAGCGTTTGTCCCGCCTAGCTTCAGGGTCCGCTATAAGGATACGTTGTCGCCATTTGTTTCTGTCTCTGGCCATGTCAGGATGAAGGTGTTGGCTCTTCAGATCTCCAAGTAGCGTATCATCCCACCGTTGCTTCGGTCTGCCCTTCGGTCTCTTGCCGACGACTTGTATATTGTAGCCTGTCTTTGCAAAAATTGTGTCCGCTTCCGCTCGTAGAACATGCCTAAACCAATGCAGACGGCACTCCCGCATCTTGTCTCTGATTAGTGCAACCCCAACCCGTTTTTGATGTTGTCATTGGAAACATGATCCAATTTGGTGACACCCGCTGTCCATATATTTAAAGGGCGTTAAAAATCCCTCGGTATGCCTTCCTTTGGAGGGGAAGTAAAGTCGGTGGTCCCATGTCATAGATTTATGGCATGTTAAAGAACCTTCCACTAATTACACCTGTGTGAAGCTAAATTGTATATATTAAGAATGTAAACAACGCTCTTTGGTTCCTACGTTCGTTGCCAAAAGCCGACTGCGGTGGCGTCTAGTAACCAAGTTCTAAACTAGTATTCATTGACGGTGGCGATTGGCGGCAAAAGTAGGAACTATTTGAAAAATTCAAAGTCTGCAGTCCTTACTTGAATTCAAAAACAGACATCACACACTAATACAGTCATCACAATTAACACCGGTTATCAGACAGATTCTACACACACCCAAAGTACACGGAGCCACATGACCGCGTTGTCGCAGCCCCTAAACTGAGGAACCAACCAACCATTTGTACCTTTAAATCCAGAAAAATGCACTCATTTTACAATATTAATTCACTACATATTTACAAATTTACATATGTATACACAAAAAAATAAACACAACAGTACGAAGTCAGTAAAATATTTTATTTGAAACACTTGCTAATTTTGGGTTGTGTGATTTTCGAAACTCGTTTTCTGCCGGACCAGCCACTTTCACCTCTTTGAAGTCTATTTAATATTTCGAGTTTGGTTTCTATAGTTAAACATTTATGTTTCCTCTTCAGTGTCCCTGATGACGCCATAATACGACACTATACAAGGCACACACACCGTACTGTAATTAAAATACAAATTATGTACGCACTACGAACCACAACATGCAACTACAACTACACTACTAAACAAGTGAAGCAACTGAACTGACAGGGTTAGCAAGAAGTTCCGTGACGAACTAAAGAGCCTACTTTTCATGCCAATGATTAATCTACAGTATATGAACCTATCTAGAATAATGACGAAATAAAGTTGGTAATATCGAAATGTCTAATTAGTTCGAAATATTCCTGGTATAATGTAGCCTAATAGAGCACTACAGTTGGAAGCCCTGGTGACTGAATATATTGTTCGTTCCATCTCTTAAGGTACAGAGTACAAAATTTGGTTGAAGTCCAATGGATAGCATGGACGTTACATGCAGTTAGACATTGGATCTATCAGCGCGCGTAAAACCATGTTGGCAACAATGTCATGCATGTGTTGGTCAGAAATAATCTGAAATAATATAATCTATTGTTGTGGTAATTTTTAATGAAATCCATTAGTTAGTATAGAAGTTACGTGCATTTTAAAATTGGACCTATCAGCAGGCTTAGAATCATGTTGGCAGCACTGGCGTAGGCCTATATTAGTTACTCCAAATTAATCTAGAATGCCAGGTACTACTATACGTGTGCAAAGTTTAGAGCTTTTGGCTTGCATACTTTATGATATGTTGATTAGGCTAACAAAAATAGAGACAGTATTTATTAACAGTTGGCAGCCCTGGTTACTCTTAAGAATCGGCATTGTCATATCTGTTATGGTACACATAACACACACGAAATTTGGTTGAAATCCAAATGATAGTACAGAAGTTACATGTATTTAAAATTTGACCTCTCAGCAGGCTTAGAATCTTGTTGATAGCACTGGCGTATATAAGTTACTCCAAATTAATATAGAATGTCTGGTACTATACGTGTGCATAGTTTAAAGCTGTCGGCTTTCATACTTTCTGATATATGGGTATTTAGATTTTAAAAATTTGAGAGCATTTACTAACAGTTGGCAGCCCTGGCGGCTCTTAAGAATACGCTCAGTCATATCTGTTTATGTACACATAGCACATACGAAATTTGGTTGAAATCCAATTGATAGTGTAGAAGTTATATGCAATTAAAATTTGGACCTATCAGCAAGCTTATAATGATTTTGCCAACACTGCCATGTATGGCCTCCTGGAAATTAAATTGCAATATTATTATCCATACGTGTGCCAATTTTGAAATAGCTCCCATTCATACCTTCCAAAATAAACAACATGGAGCTCAAATTTCAATTACGATTTTTCAGCAGTTGGTAGCACTGACATCATTTTCAAATATGGCCGTGAGATATTCAGGTATAGACCTTTACTCCTACCAAATTTTGTTTCGATAGTAAAGCCGTTTAGGAGTTGATAGGGGGGGGGGGGGGAAACACACACAGCCAGACAGACGCACATTTGCCCAGATCGATCTCATAAGTCTACTTTTTCCTCATTTTTGCAAAATGTGAAAAGGAGGCTAAAAATAGATGGGCCCGCTACGGGGAAGGGGAGTGGATGGTTCAAAACAAACACTCCCAAGATCATATCTCTCATAGCACCGTGCAAAATACAGTTCACATGTTTGAAGCGGGTGTTCGGATTTTTGACGATTCGCATTATTGACGCTCTACTGTTTCGACATTTTGTTCAAAACGGGCTCTTTAACATATAAACATAAAGATAGACTCTGCCAGAACTGTGTCCCGTCGATCCCGTATACTATTAAAGCCAAGTGGATGCTTTATATGATAAGCTTTAAAAGATACCATAATTTATTTTTAGCCTATTTTCATTTATGAAAAAATAGGCTTCCGAAATCACCTCTTGTCCGTGTGTCTGTCTGTGCGTGCGTGTGCGTGTGTGTGTATGTGTGTGTCCCCTAATAACTTCTAAACGGCTGGAGTGATTTCTATGAAACTCGGTAAGTTCATAGCACTATTCCGGACGACCCCGACCGTGCCCTTCAAATTTTGTTACGTCCCACCAATCCAACATGGCGGCTGTGCGAAATATTTCACCAGCATTCAATATCTCCGAAACTAGTACCGATATTACCCTGGAATATTTTTACGGTGATAAAGGGAACTACTAGAAGTTCACCTATGTGACTTTTGGTAACCTGGTAAATACAAAACCAACATGGTGGCCAAGCGAATTTGCGACATTTAAATAGACGTTTCTCGCGATTTAACCAACCAAACGCAATAAAACGTGGTACAGTATATTGTGCCCATTCAACAATGAAATATGCAAATCACAGTTTGCCAGCAATGCTCAATCGGGAGTATCGGGGTTCATGGTTTGTTCTCCCACTCTGTGAGTTACACACTTTGGATTAAATAGAGGATACACTTCCAAAAACAAACAAAAATCAACTCCTACTATAAAAACATTGAATTATTCAAATATATGGCGCTACAAAAATTAAACAAATAAAGTACTGACCCTTCACTTCATACTTGTTCAAAGTTGAACAAGGAATTCATATTAAACAATTCTAAAATCATAATAATTGGTTTTCCATAAACCAACAAACTTCTACTAAGTTTCACTTCCATATAGTGTCCTTTTAAATTCATTAAAATCAAGAGCTCCAAACGGCTCGGTAATGTTTATCTTCACGGTGTTATCCATTTAATGCACATCACTTCCTATTACATGAGTATATCTTAAAAAAGTGCTGTTAATCATTACTTAATTTTGGGGTTTCACAATGTTCATCTGTTACCATCCCTCTCTATCTCAAGTCAACAACTCACTACTGTGATTGGGAAAAACTTGCGTACTCCCGAGCTACAGAAGACTACTTGAACAAGTCAAAATTAAGATTACTCCCGGAATCTAATGTCTTCAACAGAACTCGTGAATCACTGAATCTTATAATCATAAAGTTAGGGATTTATCATTTTGTCTTAAAAGACCATTATTTTATAAGAAAGCAACGATCTGAACTCTGCAAGCGATAATATTTATAAAGGAACCTCGGTTCAAAGACCGGGTCGTTTAAACAAACTCTAAACACTTCTGTGTATTATAACTCAAACAGACCGTTCCCCGACCTACCGCGATACATCGAGGGTAAGGGCCTAGCCTCCACTACTTAGCGTGATTTATTGCAGGGAGACAGAGATTTCTCAGTCTCGCTTCTACAAGAGACTAGCTACCATCAGCTTTCATACAGCTGTTTCAAATGTAATTCTCTGAATGACCAGGCTTCTCATACTGATTCTTAAAACAACATATTTAGGCTCAACAAACCTATTCTCTTGGCTTCGGTATATAATAATTATGAAGTGTCCTCATTGGCGGGTAAGAATAATTCAATAATACAACCAATATTTAGGGGCTTCAACACGGATGACTCTGAGTTCGATCCTTTCACATGCCTCGGGAGCAATATCCCAAATTGGAGGACTTATAACATTTGCGACTTAGGGCAGGCCTCGCCTATTACCAGCGCTCATAATACAACATAATTAGCACCCTTTTTTTACCATACAACATACACTGCCTCGTGATCACATCACAACTTTTGAGGACTTACCATAGTTCAATTACCCTGACCAACTGTCCCTCATAATTAGTTTTACCGTGCATTTCAACGCATTCCTAGCGTGACAAATTACTTCAATGCGCTGCATGGCGCTTATACATTAATTAGCCGAATTGCCTTCAGAGAACTAATAAATTCAAAATCAACGTTTGATCTACATCTCAAATATATTTTACTCTTCTCCCTTGACAATAATCATTTTTACCATAAAAACATGTATTCATAACATGTATTAATTCATTTAAAGGAGCTCGGAAGCTACTACTTTTCATATATAATTCATCATAATATTCATTCATTTATATAATAATAATAATAATTATTATTATTATTATTATTACGCTTGCTCTATATATTTATATCATTTATCAATTTCACTGATATTTTACTTAATACATTCCCCAAGGAATTCATATACATTTCACATATTTATTATATTTTTCTCAAATTAATCGTTCAGATCGCGCTATTATTCTTTTACTTGTTTATTCAACATCCCTATTCTCTCTCTTTCATGAGGATTATACGCAAATCCTCCCAAACACATAACATAATGAAATAGTTACTCACATGATTGTCCGGTCAGCGACCGAATCCTCCAGCAATGGAACATTCTTACCCACTCACTGCTTTTTTAAGCCATTTCCATGGATACACTTACACTCAATGACACTTCTTTAACAACACATAAAATATTTACCTTAATCACTTGCAATATAATGAATACCATTTTGTATTCGTTTCCCTTAATACAATATAAATTCACTAAAAATATTACACTCAAAAATTTTCACTATATTTACATTACATAGCTTTTTTTTTTATCACTTGGGCGTTAATTTTTCGCCTTACACACGTGATTTCTTTTCTTCCCCGTTTCCAAGGGTGACACTTTTAGAACGTCGGCTCCCTAATCTGACGAGATGATGGAAAGTCTCGATCGAACTACACCTCACTGGAACGGCTGATCTTCAAATCCGGGGTTTGACTATCGGCTTCTATACTTTACTTGCACGATATCGTTTCTTGCTAGACGCTAGCTAGTTCGTCTAGATAAAAGTCTGTCCCTAATATATTACTATGACGGCAGCTCGAATAGTTTATCGGTGATCTAGTAATTTCCTTGCATTAATTGCTTTTACTTTGATTCGTAGCTTATTGGAGTCCTTCCCAATGTTTACTGTTCATTTGTCTACTTAGACAAAGACTGGAAATACGATTCCTAATTCTTATCGTCCTGCGCTCTAGTCCCTACCTTTCCGGAACACTAGGCGTTACTTATTTTGTTCGACCCTGATCGGGTTCCTTAACATCGATAGAACTGTTTATTTCATTTTCCTTGGGTACTTCGAAACTTTATGATGCGTTGTTTCTTTAACTGAACTATTATTCGAGTACCTATCGCCTGTTATTTCTTCAAGTTCACAGCCTAACTTTGACTATACTGGTGAACTTTAACGATAATTGTTTCTGAGTGCAGCGTCTACGCGCTCACTAAAATAACTTGTTATACTTTGCGACACAGTATTAGGCTCTCGGGCGTCTTTTATAACTGAATATACTTTGATGCAGCTCTCCTGTACTAGGAGTTCACTTGTAACTTATCTTGTAGTCGATGCTTCATCGTGCAGCGTCTCGGCGCTCACGGAACTGGATTGTTGGTGAAACAGTATGACCCGCCCCAGCGGTCGTTCACGACTGAATTGTTGTCGAAACAGTACCATGCGCTCCCACGCCCTTGGTAAACTGAATGATCTTCCTGGCTCGTCCAGGGTTTTTATACAAATCAGCGGCAAAAAGATAAAATCCGCACCTTCTCCAGCACTAACTTTTGAAGTAATCGTCGTATAATTTTGAAAAATATATCTCTGGAACGCTCTTGTTCTAAACGTCAACTGGTTTCTTTGATCATGAAAATCGAACGCACAATTCCAAGATATTAAATAATTTTGCTCTTCAGATACGTGGGTGTTACGGTTTATTTTTCTCTCCCTACCAACTCTGGTCTCGGGGAATTACTAACGACGTCATGCCACGTCGGCACTTCTTTCCTGTGCTAATATTATAAACTTTTTCCCCACACAAAAATCTCTGTTCCAGAATGATCCACAATGATATGTTTCTTTTATTAATTAAATGCTCGCAAATGGCTTATTTCTAATTATTTCTCTTCTTGCACAATTGCGAGGTTGTCATTTTATAGCTGAGTAAGGTCTATATCCGAAACCTCTTCTCTCTTACACGCGTGGAAAGTTTTTATCGTTCTACTAATAATCATGAGCCAGCTCCTTATCGATGCGTCACGCATGATATCATGTCTGCATTACTAGTGGTCACCTATTCTTGCGCCACATTATAACAGCTCACTTCTAAAATCTTCCCAAGTCATTCTAAAGACTGTATTATTTCCTCTCTTCTTTTGCAATTAAATTATGGATTCGACCCTTGAACCAATAACATATGGGTTCAATATGTTTATACACATTGTAATGCACCGACATCTAACTTCGTTCAATTGTTTACATAACCTCAAGATGGCGCTGTGCGAAATATTTCACCGGGATTCTATATCTCTGAAACTATTAGTGGTATCACCCTGAAATTTTGTACGGAGATAAAGGGCACTACTGGAAGTTCATCTATAAGACTTTCAAAAACCGGTTAACTACAAAACGAACATGGTGGCCAAACGAATTTGAAAATTTAAAATAGACCTTTCTCGCGATTTAATGATCCAAACGGAATGAAACTTGGTACAGGGAATGTTTATACACATTGTAATGCACTGGTATATAATTTAGTTCAATTGTTTACATAACCTCAAGATAGCGGCTGTGCGAATTTTAAAATTAATTTTTATATCTTGTGCCGTAATCATGCGATCGAAGTAAAAGTTTGAATAATGAACCTACGCTTTAATTTTCCTTTAATGGTACATGACTCCTTGGCCTATACATATAACAATCCAACATGGCGACCATTCGAAATATTTAGATGGATCTCAATATCTACGAATCTATTACAACAATCAAACTGAATTTTTCAATGTTCATAGGGGCTATGTACATATGTTCACCTATAGGACTTTATAATCTGGTGATCACCAATCCAACATGGCGGCGACGCTAAATATAAATATTTAAATGGACGTTTCACGTGATTTAACCATCCTAGTGCAGTGAAACTTGGTAGGGTAAATACATATACAAATTTTAATCCACTGGCATCTAATTTATATCAATTGTTTTTATAACCACAAGATGGCAGGTGTGCGAAATTTTAAAATCTTGATTTTATTTCTTGTGTCCTAATCATGGGATTGAGTTTGAATAAGTTACTAAACCTACACAATGATCTTCATGTAATAGTACATAACTCTAAGACCTACATTATATAAAAATCCATCATGGCGACCATCCGAAATATTTATACGGTTCTCAATATCTACGAATCTATTACAGAAATCAAACTGAAATTTTGTATGTTGATAGAGGCAATTAACATAAGTAGGTTATATGAAAATAGGCTGTATAGTTCTTCACGGAACTACTTGTTTCCCTTGTGAACTGGCCAAAACTAAGGACCACGCAAATACGACTTTGTTTCTTTCTTCCTGCCTCTTCCCCCGGGGGGGGGGGGGGGGGGGGGGCTCACATCTAGTGGGACGTGGGTTGGCGACCACGTGACCCCAGCTGAGTCTGGCATTGTTTCCACTTACTTGTGCCGGGCTACTCTCCGTCTTCTTTCTTGTCGACCTCTCTTGGTCACCTCCTGTTCTCTTCCGACCCCAACGGTATTTGGGTATCCGATGCCTTGGGAGTCTTTCACTTTCCCGCCTAAATTGGCCCTTCTCTCATCTTTCCTGTTACCCTAATTTTTCGAGGGGTCAGCCTTCGTTTTCTTTTCGTGTTATCTCCTGCTTTCTGCTCAAGCCCCTCAAGGAGGCAGGGTGTGAGTAGCCCCACCACTCGGTGAGTTTGGAAGTCGGCAACCCCGAGGGATTCCTGAGCTGAATCCGTGTTGTTCCCTTTTTCCTTGGACCTTCGGGTGGGCCCTCTCCTCTTCCTCTTTCCTATCTGCCTCTCATGGCTCTCCTTCCGTCCAAGTCCCTCAATCCTCATTCTTCGAGGGTTCAGGGCATTTCTTTTCTTCCTGTCCCTTATTTTCCTTATTCTCTTTGTTTACCATTTCTTCTTCTAGTAAGTAAGTTTGTAGTTAGTATTAGTTATAGTTTTCATTCTCATCGCATCTTTTCCTATCACCCAAACCATTAGGGGCCGATAACCTAGATGTTAAGCCCCTTAAAACAACAATTATCACCATCCTTCACATTTCCATCATTCTTTTAGAGTGTTGTGCCTGTCTCTTTTCGGTCTATCCACCTCCCCTGCGCTCTCTCTTTCCCTTCATAAGAACCTTTATGTCTTTCCCTGAATATTTTTTTTGTCTCGACAGTCTTCGTCTGTGATTCTTAACCTGCTGAGTTCTTCCATCTGCTTGTTGATGCCTCCCTGGCTCTTCAGATTGTATATTTTAACAAAAATTTGTTCAAAACTCAGCAATTCTTCTAGGTTTGTGCCGTGTCTTGTGTGGGGTTTCGCCTAGGACATCAAGCTGGCTCATCAGTGGGCTCTTGGTGTCCCAGCCCGGACCCCCACAGGAGTAGCGAACTGCGCGCTACCTCCTTTTTTATGAAGCGCACCTGCACCTCTTCACTGCGAGAACGAAAAGCTCAAGCAGCCATAACCTCCCTATGAAGGTTTCCAAAAAGATTGTATATTGGCTTTCACAGCCAGTGAACTAAAACTCAACAATTTTTCTAGTTTTGTGCCGTGTCTTGAGTGCGGTTTCGCCTAGGACACCAAGCTGTCTCATCAGCGGGCTCTTTGTGTCCCCACTCGGCCCCCACAGGAGTGGTCAACTGTGCGCTACCTCCCTTTTTATGAAGCGCACTTGCGCCTCTTTAGTGCGAGAACTAAAATCTCAAGCAGCCATAACCTTACTATGAAGGCTTCCAAAAAGATGGTATATTAGCTTTCACGGCCAGTGAATTAATATTTGTTTATTCATCCTTGCTGGATCCATTCTGACCACGTGTCCATAGAAACTCTGTCGTCTTCTCCTGATCGTTGTTTCCAGGTCGTCCAAACTTTCGTATATCTCCTTGTTTGATCTTAGTCTGTAGTTTCTCTGCACCACTGTTGGGCCGTAAATCCTTCTAAGTATTTATTCTCCTTTCAATCTTCAGGAACTTTTCCAGGCTCGTCACGCTGGCCGTTTCCACACCACACCATATAGGATCACCGGTTTTACCACAGCATTGTAGTGCTTCATTTTTGCGTTATGGTATATGTCGTATGGCATGAAGATGCAATATACAATTATTTACATAATTATAGAGTATTTACAAGTAAATGTATACAGACTGAGACCTTGATCTGCAAGTAGATTCAGTGTTGTTAGAGCTGGATGTCTAATTTCTCTAACCATTCTACAGCTTCATTACTAGCTTGATGAATCTCCTTCAATGTACCATTGAATAAATTTATTAAAGCACAAAATATGCAGTATGAAATTACAACTAGTTTGCACAGAACTGAGACAGAGATAACCTCCTCTGTCCACACCACATCACGTGGTATCGATCACATCTTCTACCACATAGGGCACATACACAATTTAAGTCTGGCTGATGAAATCTTCTGTTATTACACACTTTGAAGTGAAAACCATGTTCCGAGAATCACGTTACCAGGTGCCTCAGCTCGTAGGAGCTCTCTGTCCAGTCCCGTGATGTCATCGCATCAGTCGCGTAAAATTTTTGCCAGATGCTATCTCTTTTAGACTTCATTTCCTGAACTAGTGTCTCATAACCATGTGTTGTTGGCGAAAGCATCTGCAGTCTCAGTTCTTCAACAAAGGGAAGCTCACTTGAGAGTTCATAAACCAAACGAGAAAGAGTAAATCGGGAGAGACATAAGACTTTCTTTAGGTAGACGGCCTTTACCTTCTCTATCTCCTCTAGATGCTTGTGCTTTAGGTGGGACCAAATGTTTTCCAGACCATATGTAATTATCGGGGTGATTTTCAGCCAGAAGAGTCTCATTGCAGTCTTTAAGGAAAGTGTTCTGAGATGCCGTATGTCACTCATGGCCTTTATAGCCGCGTTTGATCTGTCCTTGATGTGGATTGAGAAAACCTTGCCATGCGTCTGAAAAGTCACCCCAAGATAGTTGAAGTGTGTCACACACGCCAGTGGTTTATCTCCGTAAAGGATTGTTGCTCCTCTTCCTCCTTTTCCATTGAACCTTCGTAGTGGGCAATCCATAGCAATGTGACTGATGGTCTGAGGCACATCTGCACAGTTGCAGAAACGATTCTCGGCAATTTTCCATTTGTGTTTCCAGAACTGACATCTGACGTGTTGAGTTCTTACACGATTCAGCGACGTCCAGATTTTCCTGGGAAGGTCGAAACCAGGGGTTGTTTAACTGGATCCTAGATAAGACCTATTCTGTCTGGATTTGAAGTCAGCCACTCGTTGCGCCAAGCTTCATTCACTTGAAACTGCTCTTGAGAGTTCATAAACCAAACGAGAAAGAGTAAATCGGCAGAGGCATAAGACTTTCTTTCTTGTGTCCAAGAAGGATTCCGGGATTTCAGCCTGAGATTTTTAGGTGAGCAGTCTAGATGTATTGGCAGGAGAGGATGGTCACAACATCTAAGCCATTCTCTCGTCAGCGCCATTAGCGTCAATGGATAGGTTCTAATTTGTTGTATATAAATTTGGTGGCGAAGTTTAGTTTTTCTAGTTTAAGTCTTCTGTTTTTATATTGCCTCTTTGTCCATTCCATTGTTGCTGATGATCTCTCCTAGGTATTTAAACTGCTTATTCATAATTTATAAAACTTTTTTTAAATGCATTAAAGTTAAACATTTTTTCTCATGTTCCAATAGTCCATTATCATCGTTGAGAATTACGTGGTCATGCTTAAGGTAATAAGAGTCTTATTGACGAGGTGGAATCATATGTACGAATTCTTTGATGATTTATAAGTTTGAAATCGTCCTTCTGTAGAGTAATTCAATGAACCAAAATAGTTGTTATTTTTTCTTTTTTTTTTCTTGGAAAGAAGATCTCATGCTCTTAATTTGCTCTGCACATTCTTTTGGTTAAAAGGAAAGAAAATAAAGCAGTAGAAAGATAGCTCTTAAAAGTTGCAGGAAGTTTGACGCCAGTACTGAAATGTCCACTGTTTACTGAATAATGGGCTGCCAAAAGTTCTCCTAAGTTCACTTCGTTCCTTAAGATTGCTGTGCGTGCATTTATCGAGTGACGTCACTATCTCGCGTGCCGTTAATTTGAGACTAAGACGGCTTTGAATACGATTAACCTGGTCTGCACGTGTGTGGTATGTAGCCCGCACAGCCGTAAATTCAACATTTTATTGGGGTGGCAATGAATTACCGGAGAGTCTGGGTGACATGGAGTACCGTCGGCAGGGTAATTTTTTTAAATTCAGCGTAAAATTATAGATTTTATAGCCTTTTGAGAGACATTTTCAACACACAAAGTTATTGTGTTCGAAGCCATATTCCAGTGTTGGCAATGGCGAAATTTACTATCGTGTTGGAAGCCATATTTCAGTGTTACCAATTACGAAACTTACTATCGTGTTGAAAGTCATATTTCAGTGTTACCAATAGCGAAACTTACTATCGTGCTGGAAGCCTTACTTCCGTGTTACCAATGACGAAACTTAGTATCGTGCTGGAAGTCATTTTTCAATATTGCCTATGACGAATCTTATTTTCGGAATGCCCCTGGTACTTCATTCGTTATCGAATTAACTTGACCCGAATGATATATATGTATTAGCTGATAATTTTGTGGTTTTTATGTAGCTTTGCAGGTGAATACATATGCGGGGAATTTTATTGAGGTCTGTGTCAATAAACCTGTCGATGACTGCGGCTAATATGATAGAAAATGTTATTGGAAAACCTGTACTAATATTACCACCATGTGTGAAGGGAGATACAATATGTCCAAAACAATATCAGCTTTACAGAGGCCACAGTATTTAACAGGTTAACGTTCGTGCATTAAAATATAATAAACTATAATACATTGGACGGAAAATAATAAATAAAGGTCGTAAAGTTACGGTGGTGTTGTAAATATTAACTAATCAGTATCTGTCAGTTATGATTTATTACATGTGGACAATTCATTGAATCTGTAGCGCGATGTAACGCACCAATGCCGCAGTGGGAAGTTGAAGTTTGGAGATAGTGAGGTTCCAATACAGCGCTATTGGCCATCCTGTGTGTATTTTCACTCAAGGGTTTTTAGACAATTTACATAATTTGTTTAATCCTGGAAACCTACACTTGTTCACTACAGACACTAATCCCGAGAATAAGAAGTCTTTTGACTGGTTTGATGCAGCCTTCCATGCCTCCCTGTCCTGAGCTAATCGTTTCATCTCTACATAGCTACCTCACCCTACATCCGAGGCAATCTGTTTAACATATTCTAACCTTGGTCTACCCCTACAGTTCTTGTCCTCGATCCTTCCTTCCATAACTAAGCTTGCTATTCCTGGGTGTCTTAGTATGTGTCCTACCAACCTTTCTCTTCTCTTCATTAGCAGTCGCCAGAAACATCTCTCATCTTTCACTTGTCTTAATACCTCTTCGTTTGTAACCCTAAATACCCACATCTGATCTTCATCATTCTCCTGTAACACCACATTTCAAACGCTTCAATTCTCCCCTTTTCTGCTGCACCAATAGTCCAAGTTTCACTTCCATAGAGCGCCACGCTCCAGACAAAGGCTTTCAAAAATGTCTTCCTAATACCTAAATCTATATTCGATGTCAACAGATTCCTTTTCTGTAGAAATGCTTTTCTTGCCTGAGCCAACCCACTTTTTATATCCTCTTTGCTTCGTCCATCACTGGTTATTTTGCTTCCTAAGTAACAGAAGTCTCCTACTTCCTTTAGTTTTTCCCCTGCCAATTTGATGTCCATAGAGGTTTCTGATTTATTGCGGCTGCATTCCAATATTTTTGTTTTACATTTATTAACTTTCATCATAAATTCATTCCTCAAGACGGAGTTTACACCATTCAAATAGTCATTCAAATCCTGATTTACATATTACAAACCAGCATTTATTGAATTTAGTATAACAGCTGGTTAGTTTGGTTTGATTAGACTTACGGAAAAGTTACCTTATATTACATTCTTACATTCTATACTAAAAATGAAGTAATATAAAAAAAGTCCACTTATTTACAACATTTTTTGCAACATCTCACATTTTAAAGTGTTTTACTGAATGTCATCTCTACAATTGGCACGAACCATTGCACATAAACGTCTTGCTGGTACCGTTGTGTTGGGGTAGGGCGCCTGCCTCTCACCCGGAGCCCCGTGTTCGATTCCCAATTCTGTCAGGGATTTTAGTAACTAACGTGAGGGCTGGAGCGTGCTGCACTCAGCCTCGTGAGGAGAATTGAGTAGCTGTCTGACAGTGAGGCAGCACCCTGGTCATGAAAAGCAAGATTAACGGCTGAGGGGACCCGATGCGCTGACCACGCGTCACCCCAGGGATTTATATTATTTATACAAAATACAAACATCTTACAGTCTGTACACTTCATAGAGGTTTTGGTGTCCTTGGGTCGCAACAAGAAGCGTAACACTAAACCTATACTGGGGTACTCAGTGCCCCAAAACCGATCTTTAGCACAGAAGCGATGCGTTACAACAGTGACTAACACGACAACTGAAAGACTGGCAAGGACAAAGAAAAGTCACGGTGGCTGCAGGCAGTAAAGGTTGCCATCACTAACTCAGAGCAAAAAGAAATTTCTCTGATGCATCCAGTGCCCCAGTGTAGGCTTCCAGGGTTAAGGGGGCGTGATGGTGCAGTGGTCAAGCTGCTTGCCTCCAGATTTGAGCAAAATACCCAACAAATGTACGGTGTTCTGATTTTTTTTTTAAAACTGACACTACAGCTCTTGAAGAGCCTAGGCCTACCAAGCGACCACTGCCCAGCCATTTGGCCTGCAGATATTGGGGTGACGCGTGGTCAACGCATCGGGTCCCCTCGGCCGTTAATCTTGGTTTCGTGACTGGGGCGCTGTCTCACTGTCAGACAGCTACTCAATTGTCCTCACGAGACTGAGTGCAGCCCGTTCCAGCCCTCACGTCAGTTTCTAAAATCCCTGATAGAGGTGGGAATAGAACCCGGGGCCTCCGGGTGAGAGGTAGGTGCGCTACTCCAACACCACAGAGCCGGCCGGTATTCTAAATACAAAATTCAAAATGCAATACTTGAATCATTCAAACTACAAAATAAAAATATATATTTTTAAATAAAGCTCAAAATACCTAAAACTCTGAACTCCAATGCCCAAGATTGTGGGTTCGAACACGGCCAAAGTCGTCGGATTTTTAACAGAGTTAAAATCTTCAATGTCGCGGGTTCAAACCCGGTCGAAATCGTCGGTATATTTAAGAGCGTTAAAAAACCCTCAGTATGCATTCCTTCCGAGGGGAAGTAAAGCCGGCAGTCCCTTGTCATAGATTTATGGCTTGTTAAAGAACTTTCCACTAATTACACTTGTGTGAAGCTACATTATAGTTTATATTTGAATAACTCTCTTAAGGTCCAATGTTCGTCGCCAGGAGCTGACGGCGTTGGCATCTAATAACAAAGTTCAGAACTAGTTGGTCGTTGACGGTGGCGTTTGGTAGCAAAAGTCGGAACTACTTGAAAATTGAATGTCTGCCGTCCTTACTTGAATTAAAAAAACAGACAACACATACTAATACAGCCATCACAATTAACACCGGTTATCAGACAGATTATACATACACCCAAAGTACACGGGGCTACATGACCGCGTTGTCGCAGCCCCTAAACAGAGGAACCAACCAAGTGACAGAAATGATCACACAAATTATTGACACATCCAAGGACTTTTAATAGATTTCTTTGGCGACACAGAGATGACCTAGTAGTCTTCGTCATTAACTGACTTCTTTTACTACATGGCATGGTCGGTAGCATGCTGAACTGCTATGCCCATGATCGCAGGTTAAAACCCAGCCGAAGCCGTCGGATTTTTAACAGCGTTAAAATCCTTAGTATGCCTTCCTTCGGAGGGGAAATAAAGCCGGCGGGCCCATGTCATAGATTTATGGCATGCAAAAAACCTACCACTACAATTAATTGGTAGTGTTAACTAAATTTGTATGTTATATTTTTCTGGTTAGAAACGCTCTATCAATTTCCTACGTTCGCCGCTAGAGTCAGTAACAGTAGCCTCTGTTAGCCAAAGTTGGAACTACCGTACTTGAAATTGATCTTGTTGGGAGTCCTCGGGCGTTCAATAAATATGCCCTGCTATGGCCATTGGCTGCATATTATATACTGGATATTTTGCTACGTGACAAAGGGCCCTTCAGAGCAACAACAACATTATATAAGGTGCGTTCAAAAAGGAACGAGCCGGAGGCTGGAATGCGCAAACCGGTGACTGCATCGGCTAATCGTGGCGTGTGTAACGAGGTGTGGTTCCGACCAGGACGTGGAAGGTCATAGCCCGTCGCTAGAGGACACACGTGCACGTCACGTGACGATACAAAGCGAGCAGCAGCATGCATCAATCGTCCAAGGCTGCCAGTCGCAATGCAAACAGTGACATGGAGGCGTCATCCGAAGAGCAAAGAAGTGTTGTTCGGTTTGGTTGGTTCCTTAGTTTAGGGGCTGCGACAACGCGGTCATGTAGCCCCAGTTGTTCGGTTTCTGACAGCGGAATGAGTAGGGGGAACGGACATTCATCGCCGAATGTCACAAGTGTACGGCGAACACTGCATGCCCCTTGCAAGTGTCAAAGCGTGGCACAAGCGCTTCAGGAAAGGACGGGAGTCGTTAGCCGATGATGCCCGGTCTGGGGCACCCCCCTGCATTGCCGATGACAACGTCCAGCTGGTTGATGCACTCATTACCCAGGACCATCGAGTGTCAGTGAACACCATAGCCGCCGTGGTCGCTCCATGCCAATGCACGACCTCATACGGCCAACACAGTCGCGGCACTCCTGCAGAAATTCAAATGGGAGGTTCTCGGCCACCCTCCTTACAGTCCAGACCTCTCTCCCTGTGATTACGCCATGTTTGGTCCCCCGAAAAGGGCTCTGCGGGGCCAGTGATTCACCTCGGACGCTGACGTCCAGCTGTACGTGCGGAACTGATTCACATCGCAGCCCAGGGAATGTTATGAGACAGCCATTCTCCGCCTCGTGTCACAGTGGGACAAGTGCCTCAACAGCCAGGGCCAATACTTCTAACATACAGGTACTGGTTTCTGTAATTATGCCTCCGGATCGTTACTTTCTGAACGCACCTTATAATTGAATCGGCTGGAACTGAAAAGTGTTAAGGAAGTTTTCACTACTTTTCAAGAGACAGATAAAACGTCATTGACAGAACAGAGCTTAACAAACACACTATATTAGTCATCTGTGTTGTGAAACAACTATTCAGGTTATATTTGTGTTAATAGAAAGCCAATTTTAATTTAATAAACACATTTGTCAAAAAATTTTGGAAGTGTGACTTAATGCCTTTCAGCTCCGTGATCAGTTTAGTGCGACATAAAGCCATCCAGAAGGAATAGATTATTTTAAAATTGATTTGTAACCTAAAAACCACCTAAACCTTGTACAAATGTAATTTACAATAGCACTGTAACACGCGGGAATCTTGCAGTGTGGCCAACATTAAGTAGGGAATACGGCGCTGAAAAGCTGCAAATCAATGAATGACTTAATGCTTTCCTCCTCTGATCGCACTATAAAGGGTGTTTCAGGAGGAATGGTAACTATTTTAGAGGTGATATTATAGATGAATTGCAATAAAACATTCCATATAACATGTGTTCCAATCGTATTGCGTACCGAGATACAGCTGGTAGTATTTAACCCAAACAAATGTAAAGCCAAGGCAAATGAGGACGTTCAAAGTTGATTTTCAAAACTTCCACCACCTATTTCAATGCATTTTGCACTTCTCTTGATAACACCCCGTGCGTCTTGGCGTTCTTTGATGAGGGCTGCACTATGCATAATCTGAACGACCAACTCGGCTCTTGTGTTAAATTTTGCTTGTAGACTTCGCCTTTCAACCATCCCCACAGGCAAAAATCCAAAGGGGTAAGGTTCGGCGTCCTTGGTGGCCAAGAAACCTGCCCATATCTCCTGATCCGTCTGCCGGGGAATGTTAGGTTTAGATGTTGTATCACCATATCACCATATCACGCAGTGCATTTTAAAAACTCTTGAATCTGGTCGTGTGTGGTTAGGAAATCGTATTCCGTATTCTCTACAAGCAGCAGCGTTTCCATACACAAATACCATATCGGCATACTCAGCATGTGTAAAAACGTGCGGCATGTTTAAACGATACAGTACAGACAACTTGGTCAACAAAGCACACTGACAGGTGAACACATTCAATGGAAATTAAAGCACAACTTCACGACCTGAACAACAACACACGACTGTTGACAATCGTTCATTACGCCCATAGTAACCGCTGTACCAACACACACAATGAAAATTGCCCTGGTTACATACCAACGTCTGTATCTCGGTACGCAATAAAAATGGGACAAATGTTATATGGAAATTGTTATTGCAATTCATCTACACTACCACCTACTAAAATATTTACTATTCCTCCTGATCACCCTGTATGTAGCAGTGGTTTCTTCCAAAACAGAAGGTTTACTTAATTCATTCTCATGCCGTTCCAAGGCCCTTGGGTCAATACTTCAGAATACTAATTGTTTAAAAAATGACCATGTTTAGCCTATTTTCATTTATGAGATCACCGTGCGTCCGTGTGTCTGTCTGTGTGTGCGTGTGTGTGTGTGTGTGATGGTGTGTGTCCCCCCTAATAACTTCTAAACGGATGGAGCGATTTCAATGAAACTCGGTAAATTCATAGCACTATTCGGGACCACCCCTACCGTGCTCTTCAAACTTTGTTACGTCTCACCAATCCAACATGGCGGCTGTGCGAAATATTTCACCAGCATTCAATATCTCCGAAACTATTCCCGATATCATCCTGGATTTTTTTACGGTGATAAAGGGAACTACTAGAAGTTCACCTATGTGACTATTGAAAAACTGGTAACTACAAAACCAACATGGCGGCCACGCGAATTTGCGACTTTTAAATAGACGTTTCTCGCGATTTAACCAACCAAACGCAATAAAACTTGGTACAGTATATGTTTATACACATTGTAATGCACCGACATCAAACTTCGTTCAATTGTTTACATAACCACAAGATGACGGATGTGCGAAATATCTCTGAAACTATTAGCGGTATCACCCTGAAATTTTGTACGGAGATAAAGGACCCTACTGGAAGTTCTTCTATAAGACTTTCAACAACCAGTTAACTACAAAACGAACATGGCGGTCAAGCGAATTAAAAAAATTAATAGACCTTCCTCGCGATTTAATATTCCAAACGTAATGAAATCTGATACAGGAAATGTTTATACACATTGTAATGCACTGGTATCCAATTTAGTTCAATTGTTTACATAACCTAAAATGGCGGCTGTGCGAATTTTAAAATTAAGTTTTTATTTCTTGTGTCGTAATCATGCGCTCGAAGTGAAAGTTTGAATAATGAACCTACGCAATAATTTTGCTTTAATGGTACATCACTCTATGGCCTATACATTTAACAATCCTACATGGCGACCATCCGAAATATTTGGACGGCTCTGAATATCTACGAATCTATTATAGCAATCAAACTGAATTTCTTTATGTTCATAGGGACTATGAACATAAGTTCACCTATAGGACTTTAAATAACCTGGCGATCACAAATCCAACATGGCTACGACGCGAAGTATAAATATTCACGTTTCTCGCAATTTAACCATCCTAGTGCAGTGAAACTTGGTACAGTAAATCCTTATACGAATGTTAATCAACTGGCATCTAATTTATTTCAATTGTTTCCATAACCACAAGATGGCAGCTGTGCGAAATTTTAAAATCTCCTTGTGTCCTAATCATGCGATTGAAATTTGAATGCTACACGTACACAATAATCTTCATGTAACAGTACATAACTCTAAGACCTACATATATAAAATCCAACATGGCGACCATCCGAAATATTTTGGTTGGTTCTCAATATCTACGAATCTATTATAGCAATCAAACTGAAATTGTGTATGTTCATAGTGGCAGTTAACATAAGTAGGATATATGAAAATAGGCTGCATAGTTCTTCACGGAACTACTTGTTGACTTAATAGTTTTCAGCTTCGACCAGTCCAGGAAGTGTAATGAAAACTGTTTTGTCTATAAAATGCAATGTTGTATTCTGTTGGCAGGTGAAAGCCAGATTTTAGCGACATGACCGTAGATAAGCGGGCACATTACCCAGCCCAGCCAATGGCTACCGCCAGTCAAGTGGGGCCTCTAATGTGATGTCACACATGCTATGTATGATACAGCACATCCACAAAGCGATCGCATCCTCGACAATTTGTACTCATCTGCCAGAATATGAAAATGAAATTCAGGGTTGTCAAATGTTACTTTGTGCAATTTATACTTATTGCACAGTGTTGACAATAATAGTGACACTCCACTAAAGCCTGAACTAAGCGTTAGATCACTACATAAGTACTCAATTCTTTGCCGCAATGCATCCTCATTTTGCCATAGGAAATAAATAAGTAAATAAACAAATAAACAAATAAATAAGTAAATATATAAATAGATAAATAAACAAATGAATAAATAAGTAAATAAATAAATTAACAAAAAATAAATCAATAAGAAAATAAATAAATAAATAAACAAATAAATAAATAAGTAAATAAATAAATAGGTAAATAAATAAATAAATAAATGCATAAACAAATAAACAAATAAGTAAGTAAATATATAAATAGATAAATAAACAAATGAATAAATAAGTAAATAAATAAATAAATGCATAAATGAATAAATAAATAAGCATTCAATCAATCAATAAATTCTATCTATATTTACCTCTTATTAATCCCATTTCCAACGGGGTCTGGGATGGGATGAAATATTCCACGTGGCTGATGGTTTCTACGGTCGAATGCCCTTCCTGACGCCAACCTCACGAGAGGAGTTAAAGAGAGATGAAATGAATGAAGATGAATGAAAGTTTCAGTTCAAGTAGTTCCAACTTTGGCTACCAGACGTCACTGTCATCTAGCGGCGAAATTTAGAACTTGATAGAGCGTTTCTAGCCAAATAACATACCCATTCAGCTAAACACTACCAATAGTAGTGGTAGGTTCTTTTTCATGTCATAAATCTATGACATGGGACCGCCGGCTGTGTTTCCCCTCCAAAGGAAAGCATACTGAAGGATTTTAACGCTCTTAAAAATCCGACGATTTTGGGCGGGTTTTAAATCGTGATCTTGGGCACAGCAGTTCAGCATGCTACCAACTACGCGACCGAAACCGCCCAAATAAATAAATAAATAACAACTAAAGTGGGCTTAAAGATCGCCATCAACAAAACACAGTTTATCAGCAACATCTGAGATGCGCCCGAGTCAATCCCTCCGGGGGACGAAGTAGTACGAAGGATTAAGTCTTTAAACTACCTAGGGGACTGGATAACCCCAAACATCAATAAAGACAGTTGCACTAAACTGGAGAGTCTACCACCTATGCAAGAATATGTACAAATCCAAATCCCTCTCAATGAATCTCATACTCAGTTATTACAGTACTGTAGTGAGACCATCAGTAGGCTTACTATATGCCTCAGAATGCTTAAATATGGTTAGAAGAGATAAACTCCGGAAATTGAAGCTGAAGGACCGGAAGATTCTGCGTAAAGAACATGTCCCCTATTAAAGAGGAAGGCACGTACAGAATCAGGCACAACAATGAACTGTATGAACAAGTGGAGAGTATTTCAACAGCTATGAGGAAGAGGAGGCTGATCTTCTATGGTCATAATATTGAGACAATGGATAATCAGAGGCTCACCTCTAGTATTTTCAACACTGTCTCTAGAGCAGGGCCATCCAGTCATCGCGCTCGGGGAGCACTGGGCAGTCAGAATAGTGCTCATTCCCCTACCACCACTACACTGTGGTAGCGAGGGGACGGACGATGTTCGGACCCCACTGACTGGATACAGTACGTACAGTCGTGCGGCCGATGGCTCTTGTGGGATTGTAGACATATTAATAGGGCTGTTTTGCCATAACAAATATACCGCATATACAAACCGAATTGTAGTCCGATGCATGGAATGTGCAGGAAACGAATACAGGTGTTAGGTAAAGAATGTTGTGATTTATTCCAAACTGAAATGTGAACATTTTAAAGAGGAAAATTTAACAACAAATTGTGTTCTTTTTTACACATTACACCTTTGTTGCACACTAAACATTTGGCATGCCCTTTATAAGCTGTGCAGAAAAATGAAATTTCCCATTCTCCTTTAAAGACTGCTGCTTCACCACTCCTTTTTTGTATGCTGTTCAGTCATGACCATTGCGAAACTGATTTACTTACACACTGTCAACAAAGCGCATTGGACTAGACTAGTGACTGATGGATCGGCTGCACACTTCAGCTCGCTTAGCCAGCCAAACTCCCCCCACCACTTCTGAAACGTCCTTCCATCAAAGCGCTCGGAGCACTGGCTTAGAGCGCGGCCGGAGTGCTGTCTGGATGGCCCTGCTCTAGAGGGAAAGCAACTAACGTCAAGTGGACAAAACTAGTCAGGAAAGACCTTGAACAATTGAATATTGACCCCAGTATCATCTACGACAGGAATAAATATTGGAGTTTAGTCAGAACATCAGACTCTCTCCAGTCACTAACAGCGCCCAGGAGTAGGTGTGAAATGGACTGAGGAGCGGAAGTACATTCACAGAGTAAGAATGAAGGAATACTGGGCTAAGATGAAAACTGCCATATATAAGAACCACGTGGTCCAGAGCCGGTCCAAACGGAACCAAAAAACATACAACTTTTCAGTCGGGAGGATGGTGGGAGAGTATGATCGGCTCCGCCAAGCGCTGCCTCAGAAAGGTACTGGGTCAGTCACAAGAAGATGAAGGGGGGCCGAACACGGTGTTGGTCAATATTGAAGCCACCCTGAACACCCGTCCCATTGTGCAGGATGGAAACAGTTTCGACGTATTAACACCTGCTCATTTTTTGAACGGTGGCGTCACGATAGATCTGAGCCAGAAGGAAAGAAGACCCTGACTAAAGATGGTCGATTGCAAAAGGAATACCTGTTGCACCCACGATGCTACCACGAAGTAAAACGTCCCCACAACAACCACGAGAGGCTCAGAGTAGGAGATGTGGCTCTCTTATAACAAGACGTTTTACCCAGACATATGTGGAAAAGGGCTCGAGTGGACGAAGTCATTCAAGGACGAGACGGATGAATACGAACAGCCATTTTACGCCTGCTAGACGGTTGGGGAATCAGCAGACCGATTCAACTGGTGATTCCTTTGGAGATCGACCAGCGAAGGGAGGATGTGAAGGATCTTAGAAGCGCTTACTAGCGCTGAGATTGAGACTCACTAGACTCAATATGTCTTATATATATTCTTTGTATTGTTGTGAGAATAAAGAAGAAGTCTAAGACGGAGAGTTTCATTCTACAGATATATAGGCCTCGCGTACGTAAATTCCCCAAAAACGTGGTCTACAGCCGGCCCAAACGGAACAAAATAAAACGAAAGATAAATACAACTTTTCAGTCGGTTATCGCATAATAATCCCGATTAGTGAGAAATATTAAAAAACACCTCAAAACGTACACGTGATTGAAAATATATGAGGCGCCTAGAATCAAATATAAATTATGTGACCATCTCTTGCGTTCTGGGCTGTCATCCCGAAGGTTCAATTCCAGGCTCTACCAAAACATTTTAATTCTGGTGTGAGGGCTTCTTTATTTGTTTAAATGCACTGTTTAAACAAATTGGCGATATTTATAATATCAGCGTGCAATTCGTCACTGTTGCGGGTATTTCTCTTTCTTCCTAATACTAATTTGTTACGATCAGTTGCTTGCGAGACCCATGTGTACATACCACCCGCACAGCTGTACTGTTACGCGGACGCAACGTGACACAGTTTCGGCAGGGGCTATCGTCTTGTATCTTTGTTAAAACGCACTTTATCCACAAATAAATATATTTCCGTTTGACTTTTGAATAAATTGAGACGAATTGAGTTGTCCAATTGCAAAACTCGTTTAATCCATTTGTGAATAAGGATCATGTCGTAATAGTACATTATGCAACGAGCCTATATTGGCAATAATTAACACACGAGTATGTTTATAATTTCCATACGAGTGTCTTAATTACCATTATAGGCGAGTTGCATACGACTGTTTATGTTCGACGATAATTATTATAACTATTTTATGTTCGAACATAAATATTCATAAATATCTGTCGAGATTTCGCCAGTTTTATGCACTGAACAGAGCGCATGGGACGCAGAGAATGCGTTGTATTTGACCATGGCCTCCTCGATTACTCTACTATGACACTAGGCCAGGCAGTGTGATTTAAATTAGAAGGCCGTGGAACTCATCGCATCTAATTATCTAATTGGTCAAACAACTGTTTCTTGAGCTCTGATTGGTGGGAGAAACTGTTTCATAATGAAAAATAGTGTTATAATGAGCCTCATTATAGTACAGTTTTCTGACATATCATAACAGTCAGGGTCGAACATAAAATTATTTATTTAATTACTTCATTTTATTTAACTTTAATTTTTTATTTTATTTGATTTTGTTTCATTTTGTTTTGTTTAATTTAATTTGATTTTGTTTTGTTTTATTTTATTTCTTTTTATTTTGTTTTAAATTGTTTTTTGTTTTATTTTATTTCGTTTTTATTTTATTTATTTTGTTTTATTTTATTTTGTTTTGTTTTATTTTGATTTTCCAGAAAACAAATATAAAAGCAAAAACAAAAAAACACGAAGCAAAGAGAAAACTCAAAAACAGAAGCAAAAGCAGAAAACAAAAAACAAGAAACACAAAGCAAAAAGTAAAATTCAAAAGCAAAAGCACAAAGCAAACACAAAACCAAAAACACAATACAAAAAAAAAAAAAAAGTTGAAAACAACGAACACAAAAGATACGTGAGGCAAAGTCCAGAGAAACGTTTCTCATGAAAATGATTCTTATTCACAAGTGGCTTAAACGAGTTTTGCAACTGGACGACTCAATTGGAAGATATTGGCCAAACCGCACCTTCTAATCCCCTCGGGTTTATGAAACATACACCTTAGCGTTTTATGATGATACTAGCAACACGCCCCGGTATCTTTAACGGATTACCCAGCGTAAGCTTAAAAGTCGTATGTTTTTCGATTTCAATGAACTACGACCTACAGTACATCAGTTTGACGTCTCGGCATGAAAGGTTAAACTCACTGACTGGACTATTAATTATACTAGTGGGCCTGTGAGAGCTATCGCAACGTGAATGTGCGTTTATGGGGTAGTAGGAAAGAATGTGGGAGAACGAAGTTTCAAATATTAAAGAAATGTATTTATTATTGTTAAATGGCATGCGTGAGAAGAACACAAAGAGTTATGTAGAACAGTGTTTTGAACTTGTCACAGCAACTCTTTGTAGACAATATTCGATGTTACAACGAATTAATCGGTTATTGTTTGCTCGGGAGTTTCTTCTACAACAATTTTTACATTTGCAAAGGATTGAACCCTAGAGAAAGTCTTGGCGAGACCACACTGGAGCCATCTGCTAAGAAACTCCTCAGCTAGCAGTACGCCGCGCTCCCGCCAGATGGCTGCCGCCGCCTCGCTGCCCTACGCTCTTGCCAGGTTACGGTGCTCCCATTGTAAATGTACATTTTTTAAAGATATTTATTTACTTGTGATTCATTAACAGATGTCTGCGTCGCATCATGAATGTGAGGTGGCCGGACATAATCTCAAATGAAGATCATCACCAATCAACAACCGATTAGCATCCAGATCAAGGAGAGGAAATAGCGCTGGATTGGTCACACACTAAGGAAGCCGGACGGAGCTATTGAGAGGGCGGCGCTAGACTGGAATCCTCAAGGCGCCAGGAAGCGAGGTCGACCTGGGAAGACCTGGAAGAGGACGAACGAAAATGAAATTGCAGAGGAGGACAAGAACTGGAGTCAAGTGAAGAGAATGGCCAGGAACCGTACTGCGTGGAGAAATTTCGCCAAGGCCCTATGCTCCGGAATGAGCGGCAGGAATTAAACTAAACTAAACTTATTTACTTGTGAGGCATTTAAAGAGTAAGTGAGTGCGTTTCGCTTACGCATTGGGTTATGCGGAACCTGCAGGTACCCCATATGTGTAGGTTGGTATTAACAGGACCTTATTTTCGGTACAAAACCGGAATGGGATCTTAGCAGAATAATATAGGGAGGATTATCAAGGAGATAGCATTTGCAACGAATTATTGTCAGACGTAATTTAAGAATGGTGAGGTGCATGAAACACAAATCCTCCTTCCGTCCAATCTAAACTTGACTGTGTATTCTGCGAAATGAAGGCTGCAATGGGGGTGATACATTCACTCGCTAGCTAGCTCGTAAACTGTCACCGAAGCTAGTAATTGAATGGAGATTGTTGGAAGAAATGAAAACGTAACAGGAAGTTCCGTGACGAACTAAAGAGCCTACTTTTCTTAAAAATTAAGATTCATGCCAATGATTAATCTTTATGGATCTATCTAGAATAATTACGAAATTAAGTTGGTAATATCGTTATTTCTAATTAGTTCGAAATACTGTATACCTGGCATAATGTAGCCTAATAGAGAACTACAGTTGGCAGCCCTGGTGACTGAATATGTTCTTAGTCCCATCTCTTAAGGTACTGAATACAAAATTTGGTTGAAGTCCAATGGATAGCATGGGCGTTACATGCAGTTAAACCTTGGATCTAACAGCGCACGTAAAATCATGTTGGCAACAGTGACATACTGTACCCATGTGAGTAATCTCCATGGCAAATATGCTCCTGCCTCCAGATAGCTTCAGTTCTCGGCGTGTACCGTTCTCCCACTGAGCAGTTGCATAGTTTTGATTTGAGGCTAAAAGGTATCAACTCTACAATGATAAAGCACAACTCTATTCTAAAGACTTTAATTCAGCATTAAATGCCAGGTACTATACGACTGCTTGCATACTTTCTGATATATTGATATTAGAGTAAAAAAAATAGAGACAGTATGTATTAACAGTTGGCAGCCCTGGTTACTTTTAAGAATCGGCATAGTCATATCTGTTATGGCACACAAAGCACACACGAAATTTGGTTGAAATCCAAATGATGGTATAGAAGTTACATATATTTAAAGTTGGACCTCTCAGCAGGCTTAGAATCATGTTGGTAGCACTGACGTATATAAGTTACTCCAAATTAATATAGAATGTCAGGTACTATACGTGTGCATAATTTAAAGCTGTCGGCTTGCATACTTTCTGATATATGGGTATTTGGATTTTAAAAAATGAGAGCATTTATTAACAGTTGGCAGCCCTGGTCGCTCTTAAGAATACACTCAGTCATATCTGTTTAAGTACACATAGCACATACGAAATTTGGTTGAAATCCAATTGATAGTGTAGAAGTTATATGCATTTAAAATTTGGACCTATCATCAGGCTTATAATCATTTTGGCAACACTGCCATGTATGGCCTCCTAGAAATTCAACTGCAATGTTATTGTCTATACGTGTGCCAGTTTTGAGATGGCTCCCATTCATACCTTCCAAGATATCCAACATGGAGCTCAAATTTCAATTGCGATTTTTCAGCAGTTGGTAGCACTGACATCATTTTAAAATATGGCCGTGAGATATTCAGGTATAGATCTTTACTCCTACCAAATTTTGTTTCGATCGGTGCAGCCGTTTAGGAGTTGATAGGGGGGACACACACACACAGCCAGACAGACAGACAGAAGGACAGACAGACAGACAGACACACATTTGCCCGATCTCATAAGTCTACTTTTTCCTCATTTTTGCAAAATGTGAAAAGTAGGCTAAAAACCGTTATAGTCGGCGATGTATTAAAGATAGGGATATGCTCTCACGAACTTTCTTTGTAGAACTGTTCATGCTGAACAATTCTTACACTCATAGTAAATATATATTTTTAACGGTTTGCCCAGCGTAAGCTTAAATGGTACACAAACGGTAGGTTTTTTACCTACTCGATTCACTGAAATCGTTACTGCTCGGCTTGCTATGGTCATAAATAAATCATTTTCTACACAAACCTTCCTTGGGAAATCCTTTAATGAATGGTGAACATCACATCAAAGTGCATCCAGTGGGTCTCGAGATTACCCGGAACATCCAAAAATCAGGGACTTTGTTTTATACTAAATAGAGGTAATATTTGATTCGACTTAATTCGATTCTATATGAACGCAGTTGGAGGACTAAATCTGCTTGCAGGAGATTATACAATCAACTGCTAGTGACCTTACATTTGTGAAAACCTTGAGGAACACTGGTCGTCAAGGAATGCCAAGGAAGCGGAAAGCGTTACATCCCACTATCTTTAGAATGAATTATAATGCCTCCTGTCTGATTATAGGCTACAATCCATGGAAGCCTTGTCCGTTCAGTGTCCGATAACAATGACAGATATTATTAGCATATTAAATATACACGCTGTAGGGCAGGATCATAACTATCACGATCCATGTGAACATGAATGTATGCATTTAGTTAAACAATTCCCGGAATGCCACACATGCTGACCAGCAAATGAACAGCACAATGACGGTGTTACGAAGGATCACAAAGATAATATGTTAGTTGGTTTTCTTTTTAACTTTTCAATCTTTACATTGAACAAGCAATGAAGGAAATTGGAGAACAAATTAAAGAGGGAGTGAAGATTCGAAGAGAAATAATTTCAACTCTGAGATTTGACATAGTCATCTTGGCTGACACGCCAGAGGATTTGAATGAGTTTTTGAATGGTATGGACTCCGTCTTGAGAAACGAATTCATGTAAAACACAAATATTGGAATGCAGCCGAAATAAATCAGAAACCTCTTTGGACATCAAATTGGCAGGTGAAAAGCTAAAGGAAGTAGGAGACGTCTGTTACTTAGGAAGTAACCAGTGATGAACGAAGCAAAGAGGATATAAAAAGTAGGTTGGCTCAGGCAAGGAAAGCATTTCTACGGAAAACGATAACACCTTCATCTTTGAAATGCTGATCTTCAAGAAGATATCCTAGAGGTTACGACACCTGACAACAACATCACCATACAGTGTCATTATCAGACGGATAGATAGGGTTACAAAGGAGGAGCTATTATGACGAGTGGGAGAGGAGAGATGTATCTGGCGACTGCTAATGAAGAGAAGAGATAGGTTAGTAGGACACATACTAAGACAACCAGTTATAGCAAGGGTCGAGGGCAAGAACTGTAGGGGTAGACCAGGTTTGAATATGTTAAACAGATTTTCTCGGATGTGGGGTGTGGTAGCTAAGTAGAGATGAAACGATTAGCTCAGGACAGGGAAGCATGGATAGCTGCATCAAACCAGTGAAAAGACTGAAGACTCAAACAGCAACAAAACGGGTTATTCGAAAGCTTGCAAGTCAACATGTTAGAAATTGAACAGAAATATAGGGAGTAAGATATGAAGACCTTGTAACGGTAATGACACTGTATGGTGACATTTTCATTTGAGACTATTTGCGGACAAGTCGCCCCCATGATCCCCTATTAGCAGTTAGCACTGCAGCCCCCTTTGCTTCAACACCACTCACTTTGAAATCGTTCAAAACTGAATCTAACCATCACCTCTTAGGTCTGCCTATACTTCTCTTACCTTCTACAGCTAATCTCTCCTCCCCCATTCTCCATACATGACCCCACCATATTATGAGTCGGCTCACACGAAACACTGATCTAGCGTGTTCATTTCTAACTTAGCCTTTCTGTCTTAATTACGAATACATTCCTGCCATTGCTTCCATCTAACCTCATATCAGCTAACTCTAGCTTATGTATCAGATATCCCGCTCTCACTTCCATACAGCAATGTCGGTCTAAAAACGTGTTTGCAGAAAGTCTGAATTTCGTTTAACAATGACTGAAATGCTCTTGCTTTGGGAACAAATGTGCATTAACCTCTCAGCTAATCTCTCCTCCCCCATTCATACGAACAGCTTCATCTAGCGTTTTTCCGACTAAAATGTGATTTTTTTTCTTCCAAAAACTGCTGGTCCAACAGTTAAGAAATTTTACTGCAGTTTTGCTACAACATATCAAGATGTGACTGCATTGGCTATTATACACCTCGATCCTATTTCCATCCTCATACTACCATACTGAGAGAATATACAGCCCTGTTACTTAAAGTGTTCCACTTCCTCCAATTTAGTTCATCCTACCTGGCTTTAAATTTTCTTGTGTTGACATCGAATATGGATTTAGGTCTTAGGACGTCATTTTTGAAAGCTTTTTTTCTGGAGCGTGGCGCTCTATGGAAGTGAAACTTGGACTATTGATGCAGCAGTAAAGAGGAGAATCGAAGCATTTGAAATGCTTCGGTGGTGTAGTTGGTAGCATGCTGAACTGCCGTGCCCAAGATAGCGGGTTCAAACCCGGCCGAAGTCGTGGGATTTTTAAGAGTATTAAAATCCTTCAGTATGCCTACCTTTGGAGGGGAAGTAAAGCCGGCGGCCCCAAGTCATAGATTTATGACATGTAAAAGATCCTTCCACAGACTAAACTGGTGTGAAGCTAAATGTCTAGGTTAGATTTCGTTAGAACGCTCTATCAAAGTTCCAACGTTCACCTCTAGGTATCCGTGACATCTGGTAGCGAAAGTTGGAACTACTTGAAATTGAACGGAACTTGTAGCTCACCCTATGGGTGTCCGCTTGAAGCAGCTACAGCCTCTGACGAGCCGAATATGTCCTCGGCACTAAAAGACGTATGATAAATAAATAAATAAATAAATAAATCAATCATCATTCGGAACAGATGTCCTAGTTGTTTCGCCCCTTAAAAGCACCATAACCATACAGTTCAAATAAAAGTATACTGCAGATGTTGTAGAATGAACTTCTCAGTTTAATCCCACCCTCTATGGACGGATTAATCAGAAGCGATTCTTTGAGCATCTTACAATCAAGCTACTTTGTGTCCGCTATTGTTCGATCCACCTACATTATGGTCTTTCATCTTTAATTGAACATTCTCTGCTCGTTTCTTTCGTCTCGTCTGGTCGACACAGAACATTCCATTCTGTCTTGTTCCGCTTGACTTTCCACGGGTCCACATTTCAAACACAAGTGGGACTTTATTGGCTATTGTAAGAGTAGGTTGAGAAAACAACCCCGGTCGCTGCTCGTGTTTTTACAGATCTTCTTCCCGTCTCGTATTCAAATTCATCAATGGTTCTTTCATATCAATTTATCGGTCTCAGAGTTTGTAGAGTAGGAAGATCCAGTAGTGTACAACGAAGATTAACCCTATATAGGGCAAAAACTATTCTTTATTTTGATGTATTTTTACATTTTACTGTAATTTATTTTAATTATTATTATTAATGTTTTTGTTTTGTTTTTCTAATTTTAATGTTTATGTATTTATTTCTAATTGTTAAATTTATGTTCTTATAGATTTATTATGTTTTATTTCTTTCTCTATTTAATTAATTAATTCTGAATTGATTTGGCAATTATTTTCATAATTTTTATCTTCATATTTATTGTTATAATTTGTATATTTCGTTTATTATTGTAATTTTATTTTCATATTTTTTATTTCTATATTTATGTTTCATTGTTACACTTTAATTGTTATTGTTATTAGTCTTATTTTAGCCTACTTTTCACATTTTGCAAAAATGAGGAAAAGGTAAACTTATGAGAATGATCCGGGTTAACTTTCATGCAGCTCACGCATACCTGTGTCTACCATTGCATTTCCGTTGAAAATATTTTTGTTGCATCTTGGCAACTCCCTAATTCTTTCTCTTTCATAGGATACTGTCTGTCCTTCTGACTGTCTGACTGGCTGTGAGTGTTATTTCCCTCCCTCCCTTATCAACTCCTAAACGGCTGCAGCAATCGAAACAAAATTTGTTAGGAGTAAAGATCTATACCCGAATGTCTCAATGCCGTATTTGAAAATTATGTCAGTGCTACCAACTGCTGAAAAATCTCAATTGAAATTTGAGCTCCATGTTGGATATCTTGGAAGGTATGAATCAAAGCTATTTCAAAATTGACACACGTATAGATAATAATATTTCTGTTTAATTTCCAGGAGGCCATACATGGAAGTGTTGCCAAAATGATTCGTAGCCTGCTGATAGGTCCAATTTTTAAATGCATATAACTTCTACACTATCAATTGGAATTCAACCAAATTTCGTATGTGCTATGTGTACATGAACAGATAGAACTGAGCGTATTCCTAAGTCACCAGGTCTGCCAACTGTTAATAATTGCTCTCAATTTCTTTTATCCAAATACCAATATATCATAAAGTATGCAAGCCGACAGCTTTAAACTATGCACACGTATAGTACCTGCCATTCTATATTAATTTGGAGTTACTTATATACCTCAGTGCTACCAACATGATTCTAAGCCTGTTGAGAGGTCCAACTTTAAATACATGTAACATCTATACTATCATTTGGATTTCAACCACATTTCGTATGTGCTATGTGTACCATAACATTTGTGACTATGCAGCCAGGGCTGCAACTGTTAATAAATGCTGTCTCTATTTTTGTTACCCTAATATCAATATATCAGAAAGTATGCAAGCCAATAGCTCTAAACTTTGCACACGTATAGTAGCTGGCATTCTAGATTAATTTGGAGTAACTAATATACGTCAGTGCTGCCAACTTGATTCTAAGCCTGCTGATAGGTCCAATTTTAAAATGTATGTAACTACCGATTTCATTCAAAATTGGCACAACAATAGATCATATTATTTCACATTATTTCTGACCATTACATGCATAACTTTGTTGCCAACATGATTTTACGCGTGCTGTTAGGACCAATGTTTAACAGCATATAATGTCCATGCTATCCATTGGACTTCAACCAAATGTTTTATTCTGTACCCTAAGAGATGGAACTAAGAATATATTCAGTCACCAGGGCTGCCAACTGTAGTGGTCTATTTGGCTACTTTATGCCAGGTATACAGATTTTCGAAATTATTAGAAATTTCGATATTACCAACTTAATTTCGTCATTTTTCTAGATATATAGATTAATCATTGGCATGAAACTTACATTTTAAGAAAAGTAGGCTCTTCAGTTCGTCACGGAACTTCTTGTTTTTGTTCATGATCAATTATTTTCATAATTTTTTATCGTCATATTTATTATTATAATTTGTATATTTCGTTTATTATTGTAATTTAATGTTTATTTCTATATTTATGTTTTATTGTTACACTTTAATTGTTAATGTTATTAGTCTTATTTTTTAAATTCTATCTAGCTGATTACGTCAAGTAGATACCTATATGATATTTGATTTTTAGAAATACTAGCACTTCCGCATAAAAATTCTCCAAAATTTGGCTGAAAGATTCATCTATCAGGCATAAACTGTCCTTATGACAGGTGGTTAATATAGATACCACTGTCCCATAAAGGGTTAATGTACATTGTTTGTCTCGTTGTGTATTGGCCACCGTGGAGGCCAGGTTCTGCCAAGAAATTTAATTCTGGTCTGATGGCTGGAACTTGGGGTACACTCAGCCTCGTGAGGCAAAACTCAGTAGAGGCGGGTTTTATTCCTACCTCAGCCATCCTGTAATTTGTTTTCCGTGGTTTCCTACCTCTACTCCAGGTGAATGCGGGGATGGTTCCTAAATTAAGACCATGGCCACCTCCTTCCCAATCCTCATCTGAAATACAAATACACACACTAATACAGCCATCATAATAACACAGGTTATCAGACAAATTCCACACACACCCAAGTACAAGGGGTTACATAACCACGATATCACAAACCCCCTAAATCAGGCTGCTCCAAATCAACGAGTTTGAGTATGCGCACACAAGAGTACTCAGCGCTAATGCTCGGAGCACGGTTGAAGAGGGACTGGGGGTGATAGCCAATACGTCACTGGGTGAAGGTCATAGCACAAGTCCATGCGCTTCCTGCCAGTCTTGATGTATCCACCGCGAAGTGACGGCAGCCCCCCACAGCAGAGCTGTATTGCATGTTGCAGGTATACTCACGCAAGGCGGCGAGTACTCCGGTCTCTACTGGCGAGCAGCTCGGCTGGATCTGCCTGCCCTAAATGAATCAACAGTCGCCTCCAAGATCCCCTATTAGCAGTTAGAACTGTGGCCTCATCTGGTTTTAATCCTCTCACTCTAGAATCTTCCTAAACTTATTCTAACTATCGCTTCCTAGGTCTACCTCTGCTTCTCTCACCCTCTACAGCCGAACTCATTAACCTCTTAGGTAATCTCTCCTACCCCATTCTCTTCACATGACCCCACCATCTGAGTCGGCTTATACGAACAGCTTCATCTAGCGTGTTCATTTCTAACAGGAAAGGATGGGTTATGTGTTTGGTTCCTCAGTTTAGGGGCTGCGACAACGCGGTCATGTAGCCTCTTGTACTTTGGGTGTGTGTACAATCTGTCTGATAACCGGTGTTAATAATTGTGATGAATGTAACAGTGTGTGTTGTCTGTTTTTAATTCAGCTTGCTACGGTGGGTGAATGGTTATCGGGTCGGTCTACCAACCCCAAGCTGCAGGTTCGCTCCTGGCCGTTGTAATTGTTGAAAGGCGACAAAAATTACGACACGCATGTCATACGTTGTTGGCATGATAAAGAACCCATTTGAATTCAGTAGGCCTTATTCTTAATGGCAAAATTAATCTCGGGATTTTCTGCCAACACAAAAAGTTCCACCTTTCTCTAATAGAAAGCGCTATAGTGTCAAGGAGGTTAGATATCTAGCCTCTTGGACTTTCAAAGCGCTGCAAGGAGCTATAAAATTCAACATGCAAACTGCCCTCTGGGCGTCAATTAACAAAGCTTACACCCGGCACGCGAAGCCATACGATATTATTAGTACAATTCAAGTAAGGACTGCAGACGATAATTTCAAGTAGTTCCTACTTTCGCTACCAAATGCTACCGTCCATGACACCTAGCTGTGAACTTGGCTACTACTAGATGCCATCGCAACCAGCGGCTGGTGACGAACGTTGGGACTTAAGAGCATTAATCAAACTTAACCTACATATTTTGCTTCACACAAGTTTAGTTAGTGGAAAGTTCTTTAACATGCCATAAATACATGACATGAAAAGAAAGGAAGAGAAAGGCAAGGAAGAAAAGGGGGAAGGGGGAAATATGGAGAAAGGGATTCTTGTTGTTTCATTTGAGGGTTTTGTACATCGTGGTCATTTATCCCGGTGTATTTGGGGGAGTGTAGGCTAAAATTTTTATCTGATAACGTGTGTTATTGTGATATCTGTATTAGTGTGTCTAATTCAAGAGAGAATTAGGCAGAAAGTGGCCTTGGCCTTAGGATAGTATTTGCCTGTAGTAGAAGTGAGAAACTACGGAAAACCAATTCCAGGATTGCTGAAGTGGGAATCGCACCCACCTCTTCTCAGTTTTAGGAACGAAGGAAGTTTTATGTTCGACCCTGACTATTTTTCATTATGAAACAGTTTTTCCCACCAATCAGAGCTCAAGAAACAGCTGTTTGACCAATTAGATAATTAGAAGCGCTGTGTTCCACGGCCTTCTAATGTTAATTTCGCTGCCTGGCCTAGTGTCACAGTAGAGTAATCGAGGTGGCCATGGTCAAATACAAGGCATTCCCTGCGTCTCATGCGCTCTGTTCAGTACATAAAACTGGCGAAATCTCGACAGATATTTATGAATATTTATGTTCGAACATAAAATAGTTATAATAATTATCGTCGAACATAAACAGTCGTATGCAACTCGCCTATAATGGTAATTAAGACACGAGTATGTTTATAAAACGAGCGTACGCGAGTTTTATAATTTCCATACGCATACGCTCGTTTTATAAACATACTCGTGTCTTAATTATTGTCATTATAGGCTCGTTGCATAATGTACTATTTCGTGACAGTTAATCTTAATATCATGCATGAGTCATGAGTCCTCGATTTTTACAAGGAATCCGAACGACAGATCGCAAAATTTTACTTCGAAAATCGCACATGCATTTACCATGAATCGAACCCGGTCCGCCGTGGTGAGAGGCAAGCAACTAAACGACTGCACCACCAAACCCCCTGTATAATTTATGTATTTTTTCTAGAATACTGGTAGTAGGTGCAATTTGGTAAGTGATATACCACGCCCAAATAATATGAGCACAATGCGTTGACTGCAAGCCTCCGTGGCTTAGGCGGCAACACGCCGGCCTCTCACCGCTGGGTCCGTGGTTCAAATCCCTGTCACTCCATGTGAGATCTGTGCTGGACAAAACGGAGGCAGACAGGTTTTTCTCCGGGTACTCCGGTTTTCCCTGTCAAAATTTCATTCCAGCAACACTCTCCACTCTCATTTCAATTCATCTGTCATTCATTTAATCATTGTCCCAGAGGAGTGCGTCAGGCCTCGGCAGCCGGCACAGTTCATATCCTCACCGCTAGATGGGGGCTTCTATCATTCACTTCCTGACTCGGTCGGAGACTGGAAGCAGGCTGTGGATTTTCATTTTTCAATGCGTTGACTGACTGAAAAGCAATGCGTAGCTACCGCAGCCGGTGGTCACAGGAGCTGTCGTCAGTAAATAAATTAGCGGAATACTCTGTCAGTATGTTATCCCGTCCGCTGATTGTGTTTTATAACACTACAAGTCAGTGGATTGGATATTGGATGGCAGGAACGCGACAGATATACGGGCCTAATCAAAGTAACTCCCCAGGGAAGCTGTATGTCACATGGCTTACACCATGTACAGCAGTATAGCAGGATGTATGATTTGTGGGAGGATTCCTTAAATTACATTCGATGTGGATTAAAATAAGAATAAAAGGGAAATGTAATACAAAAAGAGGCCTTTATTGTTCATTAAACTGTATACTGAAATGATGTTCCCAAGAGCGCTCCCAAACTCTCAACAACTACTGTATATCCTCATGGTTGCAATCGTCTGGCTTCTTCTTCTTCTTCTTCTTTCGATTCGGCCATCTAAGGATCACGTCATTTCAACTGTTTCTTGTTGCATCGAGCTTTAACATCCTCCCAGTACTTTCGCATTATTTCTCGATGGTGTTGTTTCTTTTCTGGAGTCCACTTCTTGCCAGTTGGAAGCTTTGGCTTTTCTTGGAAACATCGATCGGTGTGCTGTTAGTTTTTGTTTAAGGGTGGCACGTTCCCAAATATCGTTGCCTGTAATTCCCACTTCCTGTAAATCTTTGTCCACCTCAGTGAACCAAGCTCCATTGGCTTTCTTTTTGAGGAAGTAGGCTATTATTTATTTATTTAATTGATTATTTTTATTAAAATACCGTATTTAATTATTTAATTATTCAATTACTTATTTTTTTATTTATTTAATAATTTATTTATTTAATTATTTAATTATTTAACTATTCAATTATTTGTTTAATTATTTAATTATTTAATTAATTAATTATTTAATTATTTAACTATTTAATTATTTAATTATTCAATTATTTAATTATTTAATAATTTATTTAATTTATTATTTATTTATTTATTTATTTAACTATTTAATTATTCAATTATTTAATTATTTAATTATTAAATATTTAATTATTCAATTATTCAATTATTTAATTATTTAATTAATTAATTATTCAGTTATTTAATTATTTAATTATTTGTTTATTTATCTAATTAATTTTATTTTATTTTTATATTTTTTATTTTTTATTCTTCTTTCTTCGATTCGGCCAACTAGGGACCGCGTCAGTTCAACTGTCTCTTCTTCCCAGCTCTAACTATCGCCCAGTAATCGCGCATTCGTCTCCGGTGTTGTCTTTTCACCCTTGGGATCACGCCTTCCCTGTCTTCAGCTTCGGCTTTTCCTGGAAACCTTTGGGCGTACATTGTGTTTCCTGAAGTGGAACACGCTCCTGAATATCTTTAGGGGAAATTTCCATTTCACGTAGATCTTTCTCAACTTCCGTGAACCAAGCCCCTTTGGTTTTCTAATCTTGAAAGTACGACAATATCCGTTTTGATATCCTGCCAGGGCTCATTCGCGTTCCTTTATCTAAGTTATTTTATTTTTATTTTTTAATTTATTTATTTATTTATTTAATACCAGCGAACCGGCCAGATTTTGTGCTTGTGGATAACGTGCGGAGGAGAACCTTTCTCATTGATATCGCAGTGCACAATTCCCATAATCTGCAATAAGCATGTTGTGAGAAAATCACCAAGTATCTGCCCTTGGCAATTGTGGAGTTAGGAAAGTGTAGTGGTGCTGCATACAAGCCGAAAATATGTTTATTTGTACCCACTGATGTGGTGAAATAATAGGTCAAATAATCCCTCCCTGTATTATTCTGCTAAGGCCCCATTCCAATTTTGTACCGAAAATAAGGTCCCATTAACACCAACCTACACATGTGGGGTATCTACAGGTTCAGCATAACCCAATGCGTAAGCGAAACGCACTCACTTACTCCTTAAATGCCTCACAATTAAATAAATACCTTAAAACATGTATATTTACAATGAAATGATGAAAGAATGCAACACGGTAACCATGGTAACAGAATCTCACAGGTCCATCTATTCCTGTAAGACGCAATGCAATTCCAATTATTACATTACTGTGAAAGTTTCCAGACGGTTATAAGATTATCACTGAACCAAATTAAGCTGTAAATTTCATCAATACATACAGTATAATGCGCTTAAGGGGGTCAAGGGGCACTCTAGAATTTTTTCACGCAATTTTAACGTGTGAGTGTGGTACGAAAGGTATGTTTATTTGTACCCACTGATGTGGTGAAATAATAGGTCAAATAATCCCTCCCTGTATTATTCTGCTAAGGCCCCATTCCAGTTTTGTACCGAAAATAAGGTCCCATTAACACCAACCTACACATGTGGGGTATCTACAGGTTCAGCATAACCCAATGCGTAAGCGAAACGCACTCACTTACTCTTTAAATGCCTCACAATTAAATAAATACCTTAAAACATGTATATTTACAATGAAATAATGAAAGAATGCAACACGGTAACCATGGTAACAGAATCTCACAGGTCCATCTATTTCTGTAAGACGCAATACAATTCCAATTATTACATTACTGTGAAAGTTTCCAGACGGTTATAAGATTATCACTGAACCAAATTAAGCTGTAAAATTCATCAATACATACAGTATAATGCGCTTAAGGGAGTCAAGGGGCACTCTAGAATTTTTTTCACGCAATTTTCACATGTGAGTGTGGTACGAAAGGTCTTTTTCACCCGACTATAAAGGGTCTCCGAAAACCACATTTAAAGGCCCTTAAATTAACAGTGTCTGTGATATTCCCTGAAAACTAACTTCGCTCTGATATACCTATGAAGGAATGACAAAGCCCTAACCACTGCACCAGTAGCTGATAAAGCCTGATTATTCATACGAAGGATAAATCAGTCATAGCAGTCATGATTGAGATTTTGCTAAGTGTACTCTTTACAACTAGAATATTTGCGGGCGAAGCCGCGACGGGTAATGCTAGTAATGATAATATGGCTAAAACTATAGGACTAGATGACTCCTCGCTTTCGTATTACAAGTACCAAACTAAAGATGTTTGGGACAATGGAACCCATATATTATACTGGGACAGGGAAACCCGCACTGATAAAACCATCAAAGCCAACCGACCTGATATTCTGCTCCTTGATGGGCAGAAGAAAGACGAAGCTGTGATAATCGTTATATCTGTACAACTCAACCTTCTTCTTCTTTCTCTGCTCAACCTGGCGGTTGGTGGGTAGCATGAATGTCTTCGTCCAAAGATCTTCTATCCTGAGCTCGCTGTTTGATCAGGTGGTACGGACATCTTCCTCCGATATCATCAAAGAACTCTGCTCTTGGTCGTCCTCTTCCTGCCTTGCCTTCCATTTTCCCTTCAAGCAGTGTGATACACGATGGTGAAAGTTGGAGTAGGTGGCCTATCCAATTATTTCTTCTTTTTTGATTATTTCTGTCAGAATGATGGTTTCTTCTGCTCTTCTTAGAACCTCCTCATTAGTTAACCTTAAGGTCCAAGGTATCCGTGGCATTCGTCAACAACAACCACAACCATCAAATAGCCTATGCCCAAAATGTCAATAAATACACCGAGCAGTCCATTGAAGTAAAAAAACAAGTAGTTCCGTGAAGAACTATACAGCCTATTTTCATATATCCCACTTATTGCAACTATCAACATACACAATTTCAGTTTGATTGCTGTAATAGATTCGTAGATATTGAGAACCGACTAAATAATTCGGATGGCCGCCATGTTGGATTTTATATATGTAGGTCCTAGAGTTATGTACTGTTACATGCAGATTATTGTGTACGTGTAGTATTCAAACTTCAATCGCATAATTAGGACACTAGAAGTTACAAGGAGATTTTAAAATTTCGCACAGCTGCCATCTTTAGGTTATGGAAACAATTGAAATAAATTAGATGCTAGTGGATTACTATTCGTAAAAGAATTTACTGTACCAAGTTTCACTGCTCACGGATGGTTAAATTGCGATAAACGTCCATGTGATTATTTATACTTCGCGTCGCCGCCATGTTGGATTTGTGATCACCAGGTTATTTAAAGTCCTATAAGTGAACTTGAGTTCATAGCCCCTATGAACAATAAAAAATTCAGTTTGATTACTAAAATAGATTCGTAGATATTGAGAGCCGTCTAAATATTTCGGATGGTCGCCATGTTGGATTGTTAAATTTATAGGCCATAGAGTCATGTACCATTATAGGATAATTATTGGGTAGGTTCATTATTCAAACTTTCACTTCGATCGCATGACTACATCACAAGAAATAAAAACTTAATTTTAAAATTCGCACAGCCGCCATCTTGAGGTTATGTAAACAATTGAACTAAATTAGATACCAGTGCATTACAATGTGTATAAATATTTCCTATACCAGATTTGAGTGCGTTTGGAGCATTAAATCGCGAGAAAGGTTTATTTCAAATTTTCTAATTCGCTTGGCCGCCATGTTTGTTTTGTATATAACCGTTTTTTTAGTCATATAAATGGACTTCCAGTAGTGCCCTTTATCTCCGTACAAAATTTCAGGGAGATACCGCTAATAGTTTCAGAGGTACAGAATGCCGGTGAAATAATTCGCACATCCGCCATCTTGTGGTTATGTAAACAAATGAACGAAGTTAGTTGTCGGTGCATTACAATGTATATAAACATATACTGTACCAAGTTTCATTGCGTTTGGTTGGATAAATCGCGAGAAACGTCTATTTAAAAGTCGCAACTTCGCTTGGCCGCCATGTTGGTTTTGTAGTTACCAGGTTTTCAAAGATCACATAAGTGAACTTATAGTAGTTCCCTTTATCACCATACATGATGTCAGGGTAATATCGGTAATCGTTTCGGAGATATTGAATGCTGGTGAAATATTTCGCACAGCCGCCATGTTGGATTGGTGAGTCGTAACAAAATTTGAAGGGCACAGTCGAGGTCGCCCGAAATAGTGCTATGAACTTACTGAGTTTCATTGAAATCGCTCCAGCCGTTTAGATTTTATTAGGGGGGGGGACACACACACGAATCACACACACACACACACACGCACACACACACGGACAAAATGTGATCTCATAAGCCTATTTTTTCAAAATTGAAAATAGGCTAAAAATGTGGAAGCTAAAGAAGGTGCACATCCGACATCTCAGTCTGTCTGCAACTGGGATTTTACGAGGGAGGATCGAGAAGTCTTTGCCCCGATTTTTAACCCCAAAAAATCCATACAGGTAATTCCAAATATACGTACTCTTCTTCATACCTTACAGTATTCTTCCACACAGTCTCCACATTTGTTCAGACATTTGTCCCATCGCAGCTCTAAATTTGAGATGCCCCTGTGGTAGAATTCAGCCGGCTGACTGCTGTCTTGGCGTCATCGTTGCACGTGAATCGCTGTCCTGCCAGGTACTCCTTCAGGGGACCAAAAACCTGGAAATCACTAGGGGCGAGGTCCGGACTCTATGGTGTGTAGTCCAGACTCTCCCAGTGAAATGACCGGATCTTGTTGGTGGTTCTGGTCGCCACATGTGGTCTCGTATTGTCATGGTTCGACGACATTTAGGCCAGAGAACAATTTAGAAATAAAATCAGAAACACGAAAATTGTACAAGTCTCAAGGAAGGACACATCAGGAAAAAATGTACAGAGGAAAGGAAGAAAAGGCCCAGTGAACTAATGAAGAGGTTTGGGAAGAAAAGAAGAGAGGAAAAGGAAGTGAAGCTGTGATTGGCTCAAGTTCACACGCTCTCCTGAAGGGGAATAATCGGAAATATTAATAATATAATAATAGTTGTAATAATAATAATCTGAAACTTGTGTATGGCCTATATTGATTACAAGAAAGCCTATGACTCCGTACCTCATTCATATTTGATCGAAATATTAAACATCTACAAGTGCGATCCTATCATTGTCCAATGCCTACAATCTGTCATGTCTAGATGGAATGTGAAACTTCATCTAAAAGACCGATGCCAAATCACTCCGTCCCGTGCAATTCGAATTAACCGTGGAATATTTCAGTGAGATTCGTTCTGTCCTCTATGGTTCTGTCTGTGCCTAAAACCGCTCAGTGGGCAGTTAATTAGGAGTGGAATGGGATTTGAGATGCGAGCTGGTGAGGTGAAGCAGAAGGTTTCACATAGACTGTAAATGGATGACTAAAACATCTATTCAAGCACACGGCGTCAACCGCAAGGGCTCTTAGATATTACGCAGACGTTTAGCGACGATATAGCGATGGAATTCGGATTTCAAAATTGCAAGGCGATCATACTGGCAAGAGGGAAACTTTATAGAGCAAAGGGCTTCGATGTTGGTCTAGATGAGCTAATCGAGTGTTTGTATGAGGGCGAGACCTAAAAATTCTTGGGCTTTCTTCGAGGGATACGACACACACAAATTAAAGCCAATTTACAGAAGAACTTCTTTAATCGAGTGGATATGGTTTTGAAATCTTACTTGGATGCAGGTAAGAAGGTCAAAGCCCTTAACACCTGGGCAGTTACCTGTACTTACGTATTCGTTCAGGATCGTTAAGTGGTCTAAGCCAGATTTAGAGCAGATAGAACGGAGAGTACGAGTGTCAATGACAAAATATCGGCTTCATTATCCAAAGGCATCGATCGAGCGTACCACACTACCACGGAGCTAAGGCGGTCGAGGGGTCATTGATCTCACAATCGCCCAAAGTAGGCAGCTGGAACGTCTGCGACAGTACTTCTTTGGCGCAAGAAATACTCCTCTGTATGAAGTCATTGTTGGAAATGATAAGAGATTCACACCATTACGATTGCAGACATGCAATATGACATAAAAGACCACGTTACTTCGTTTGAACAGCGCCAGATGGTACGGTTACGAAAAGAACTGCATGGTGTACACCCTCACATGCTCAGCCAACATCATGTCGAACGATCATTGTCGAACTTATGGTTGAAACTGAGGGCTGTGTAATTGCGATACAGGATCGTGTCATTGCAACAAAAAATTATAGAAAGCACATCCTTAAAGAGAATGTAGCAGATGAGCGATGTCGTAGATGCACCTCAGCGCTGGAAACCATCGATCATATCATCAGTGGCTGCTCTACGCTGGCTGGTATAGAGTATACCAAGAGGCACAATGATATTGCTAAGGTCTTACATCAAGAGCTAGCTATAAAATCTGGACTTCTGGATACGAGCATGGTGTACTACAATTACCGCCTGCCAACGTGCTCGAAAATGAGCATTATAAGATGTATTGGGATAGACCTATTTTAACCGACCAGAAAATCTTATCCAATTAACCTGATATTGTCTATCTCAATAAAAGAAACCAAAAGGCCTACTTGATAGAGGTCGCTGTCCCACTTAGTCAAAATATGCAAACTACCCAAGCTAAAAAGACAAACAAGTACGCACCGTTGACGGAAGAAATACGAAAACTATTGGGACTAAAATGCGTGAGAATTTTGCCAGTGGTGATCTCGTCCTCGGGAGTTATTCCAAAGACGTTGGCAATGGCTTTGGAGGAACTGCAAATGAAACACATGATTACCAGAATACAGAAGGCAGTGCTGCTGGATACGTGCCACATTGCAGGGTTATTTTTATCTCAGTAATAGGTTTACAGGATACTTATTTATCAAATCCGTACCTTGCATACTGAGTTATACCATAATTATGAGAAATTAAAGATAATATAATAGCCAAAACTCTTCACAGTAGTCTATCAATATCGAATCTGCATCCGTAGATATATATTGAACTACAGAAGGCAGTTCTATTAAACTACTGCCATATTATTAGGAAGTTCCTTGGTGACAATTCCCTCGCCGAATTCTCAGCAAGGCTCGATGATTCAGATGGGAATTCAGCTCATCCTATAAATGAAGGACACTCGTGAAGACTGCGGGCACGACATGGATGCACAGTAATGTGAAGTTTTTGGACAGTGTATAAGAAATTGTCCCAATACAGAAGGTTCCTTGCTAAGGCCGAACCAGGCTGAAACATAAAATGTAGCCGGTATTTCCTGTGATAATGTTGTCAAACAATAAACGATAATAATAATAATAAAGCATTCTTATTTGATAGTCGACTCCAATTATTCCAGAATGCTGTACGTATCTCTGTATTGATACATAGTATTTGTTTTGTAGTTCATGTGTGATGCAGCGCTGCGTGGGTGGAATATGTGAACGTGCCATGTTTTGGTTAACCACTGTTTGTATGTCATTTACACTGTATTCCTTTTCGTTTTGTCTGGATATGTGGATATGGTGGTGATTTTTTTTTTGAGGGAAAGGGTGGGGAGACATTGACGTCATCTGTCCCTAGTGATGTGAAATTGATCATGAACAAAAATTACTACTACAGGGTCATTATCTATGTGCGCCCCGATAAACACGGCAAGTTAAGGCGGCTTTGACTGGCGCAGATCACGGGTGCGCGTACACTGTTCAGCTGGTTGTGGCGCGCACTTTTACTCTTTCAACAAACATGTTCAATAATGTTTGCTCATAGCCGATGCAGAAAATGCCTCCCTCTCTTTTAACACACGCCTGGCATCTTCTGATGAAAGAATGGACACCAATCTCGTCTAAGTTTTGTTTTCTAAGAACACAACGTTGTCTGTTAATTTTTTATTATTTACGGAGCCTGTTTCCTTGAATCGTTTAGCAAGTCTCCTAATTGTACTGGCATTAGGCACAGGTCTTCCTGGAAACTTGATTCGATTTTTAGCCTACTTTCGATTTTTGCAAAAAATGAAAGTAGACTTATGAGATCAACACAGGGCGAAAAAAGTGTGTCTGTCTGTGTGTGTATGTGTGTGTGTGAGTCTGTGTGTGTGTGTGTGTGTATGTGTGTGTGTGAGTCTGTGTGTGTGTGTGTGTGTGTGTGTGTGTGTCTGTGTGTGTGTGAGTGTGTGTACTCTGGATGTCTGTCCCCCCCTATCATTTCGAACACGGTGAAACCGAATTGAACGAAATTTGGTACAGAGGTAGCACTAGTAAAGGACACCTCAGTGTCATACTTTATATCGCCGCCATCTTTACCATAACAGAATGGCGGCCACTCAAATGTTCAAAACGTAAAATCAAATTACGGCTAAACTAATTACCCGATCTCTACCAAATTTGGTGACAACATACCTTTATATAGGACGCGTCTTTGACCGAAAATTCAAGGTCATCGGCCATGCCATTTCAGGATGGCGGCAGTGTGAATTATGCAACCATTTTAATCAATAGCTTAAGACCCACCAATTCCGATTATCGAGCCTAGGGGGGTTTAAGCTATCCTGAAGGTCGTGATCCGTTATTTATTATAATTTAATATTATAATATTATACAGTACGAGTGGCTTAAAAGAGCTGAGCCGTTTGTGTCACACGACAAGATGGCAGCTGTCCTCATGTGCCTGTCTTATATTTCAGTAGTTTTAGTATGTTGTATGTGATATACCGTACTGATACAATAATATAAACTTTGTATGAAATGATCTTTAATGAAGATGTACTGCAGTGAAGAAATCGTTTATTTAAAGTCATTATTTGCCAACAGTTTGTATCTAATATGTCAGTTAAGAACACCTGACGTCATGGATAGGGTTAGCTCTGGGCTAGCATGTTAGTCTGTCACGCAGTTGACTGGGGATCGAGTATTGCTACAGTTAGTTTTTTTTTCTTGAATTCTTTTACAAATGATGTGCACGAGCTTTTTCCACAGATACTGAATAAAATGTCATTTAGCTCAAAGGAGAGGATAAAGTATACACTCGTATATTAATAAAATCACAGTCCCAGCATCGCACATAAACAGAAGACATTGGGAAAAGGAGAATAGAAGAACTAGTTACACGTTGTCATTAACCACAGCCTTCTTAATGCCTCTGTACGGTGCTGTCCTCTTGTGGGTTATGTGGGTAATATTGTTTCAAACATAACTCTGTGTAAATGCCTGAGCTGGCCTCCTGAAGTATGGCAATTTTGTAATACTGGTAGTTCAACTATTAGCCACGATCGCGCTCCGAATACCTTTAAACACTGCCAGCTGGATCGCCTCCCTCCTGGCTACTTTAAACTGCCTACTCATTCAACACCCATAGAACACTGCCATCGTAGTACATTACGATGGCAGTGCATAGGCGTGCAAGATAAAGATTAATTCACCGATAGGTCGCAGCACCAACCTACTGTGATTGGGGCGGAAGATTCTTAATTTTGCAGGCTGGCTTAATATAGAGATTAACGGACGTGAATGCATTACAATAAGTTAGTAGTTTTGTTATTCAATCGTCATAAAGTATATAATATTGATTTTGACACTTACTGGCTTATTATCAATATAAAAGAAAACAAACAATACATTGTGGTAGAGGTGATTGTGTTAGGGATGAGGACAAAGAGTCATAAAGATACCCATACATTTAGGAGAAAGTAGGCTATATGTTCTTTGCTGAACATCTTGTTTTTATCTTGTTTCACAACAAGACTTCCTGCTTTTCATACACGAATTATGTATATGCACATGTTCGCGCAATGTGAATTGCTGTCTAGACATGACCAACAATCACATTAATCACAATACTCACTAAACGTGCAACAATAACGTCTCAGCTTTTCAGATACACGTCCATATGAATGACAAAACACGTGTGACTAACGATATGAGTCAGCGGAGCGCACCAACCACCGGCTGAACCATGAACTTGCGCCCGCGATCTGCGGCAGTTACAGCCGGATTAGCTTGCCGTGTTTATCGGGGCGCACAAAGATAATGACCCTGTATTAGGTTACTGTTTCTACAAACTAATAATTAACTAACATACCGGAGGCAGAATTGGAAAGATTTACATGAAACAAGTAAATAAAATAGGGGGTAACTACATGTAGGAAATATGTCGCACCAACACGCTTCAATAAACGGGAGCTAACATGACGCGGACTATATAACACCATATTTTTTAGCGTATGGCTTTTAGTGCCGGGAGTGTCCGAGGACATGTTCGGCTCGCCAGTTTTGTAGCTGCTTCGAGACGGACACCCAATGGGTGAGCTACAAGTACCGTTGGGGAGGAAAGTTGGAAGGGAAGAGCGAGGAGTTGGAAGGTAGCGGCTGTGGCCTATAGTTAGGGACCAACCCCGGCATTTGCCTGGAAGGAAGATGGGAAACCACAGAAGACCATCTTAAAGGTTGCCGGCGGGGAGATTCGAACCTCCTCGCCTCCCGGATGTGAGCGACTGCCATTAGTCATGCCGTAACGACCACGGCTAACTCACCCGGTTTTATAACACCATGTTTGTAGTGATGGGGAACGAATGGTAAGGTTACATTGTTAGGAACTTATTTAAGGTGACGTGTACTATAAACCACCATGTTTGTAATGATGGTGGACAAATGTTAAGGTTACATTGTTAGTAACTTATTTAAAATGGCGTGGACTAAAAACCACCATTTTGTAATGATGGGGGACAAATGTTAAGGTTATTATGTTAGTAACTTATTTAAAATGGCGTGGACTATAAACCACCATGTTTGTAGTGATGGGGGACAAATGGTAAGGTTACATTGTTAGTAACTTATTTAAAATGGCGTGGACTATAAACCACCATGTTTGTAGTGATGGGGGACAAATGGTAAGGTTACATTGTTAGTAACTTATTTAAAATGACGTGGACTATAAGCCACCATGTTTGTAGTAATGGGGGATAAATGGTAAGGTTACATTGTTAGTATCTTATTTAAAATGGCGTGGACTATAAACAACCATGTTTGTAGTGATGGGGGACAAATGGCAAGGTTACATTGTTAGTAACTTATTTAAAATGGCGTGGACTATAAACCACCATGTTTGCAGTGATGGGGGACAAATGCTAAGGTTACGTTGTAAGTAACTTATTTAAGGTGACGCGGACTATATAACACCATGTTTGTAGTGATGGGGGATAAATGGTAAGGTTACATTGTTAGTAACTTACTTAAAATGGCGTGAACTATAAACCACCATGTTTGTAGTGATGGGGGACAAATGGTAAGGTTACATTGTAAGTAACTTATTAAAGATGGCGTGAACTATAAACCACCATGTTTGTAGTGATGGGGGACAAATGGTAAGGTTTAGTAACTCATTTAAGATGACGTGGACTATATAACACCATGTTTGTAGTGATGGGGGACAAATTATGGTAAGGTTACATTGTTAGTAAGTTATTTAAGGTGACGCGGACTATATAACACCATGTTTATAGTGTGCCCTTATTCAACATGGGAATATGGATTGGAGGCACATGTTAACACAATGCAATGGTTTGAAGCACGCGAGACGTTGTTAGTTCGCAGGAGAAGAAATAGAGTGCACTAGCTGGAGGCATGTGGCGCGCACGATGGAAATGACGAAGCTCTGTTATTGTATACATTCTTTTGATGGTTTGGAGTCACCGCACATATTATACTTTATTGGCATTCATATTCGGAATTGAAGCACGCGAGACGTTGTTAGTTCGCAGGAGAAGAAATAGAGTGCACTTGCTGGAGGCATGTGGCGCGCACGATGGAAATGACGAAGCTCTGTTATTGTATACATTCTTTTGATGGTTTGGAGTCACCGCATATATTATACTTTATTGGCATTCATATTCGGAAGATTATGAACCAACTTTGAAGAAAATCCGATCACTTGAAGTGGAGATATTCACATTGGAAGGTTGCAGATTTTTCACCGCTGTGACTTAGCTGTAGGTGAGCGCGACTGTATATTATAACAGCGAGGCCAGTCACATGTGATGACGCGTCAGCAGTCCAGAATATTCGAGAGCTCTGAGCGATGAGTATTTCACAGCCCTGTAGCACGTAGCGAGTGTCATTGGTCATTCGTCATTGTGCTTCGTATCGCTGAGTTTGCGATCGTCATTGAGTGAGCAACTGATAAACTTTGTGTAAGCTGCGATGGTCAGACAATGTGTCTGTAAGTTGGAACTTTACGTAGGAAATGTATGTTTCAAATCATCTACAAACAGTCAGCGCAGAGCTTTGTCTCGATAAGTTTACGATCAGACGATACTCATATACATATTTCTTCAGATACCAGTCTGCTTGGTGAAATAATAGCCGACGTTTGGGACCAGGCATGCCTAGCGTTTATTGGGAGAAGCATTTTCTCAACCCTGTAGGATTCAGCATAGAGGGGCCCATCTGTTTCACAGATGAGTGTTAGGGCAATCCCTATTACCCGACCACAGGAATAGCCGACGTTTGGGACCATGCATGCGTAGCGTGTACTGGGAGAAGTGTATTCTTAACACTGTAAGTTTAGCTTCTATATCAGGATCTACGTTTTGAACCATTGCAATGGCTATAAGCGTATCACATCAAAGTATTTGTCCAAGCTGCACCAAGAATTACTGCAGTAAGCGGATAAAACCACGACATCTCTTATAGCACAAGCTACAGGGCGCCCCAGAATGTTCTCCGCAGTGGATACGTGCAGCTGTGAGTGGTTGAGTCATGCGTTTAGTTGGCTGCACTGCACTGTGTCCTTCAAAGCGGGACTTCCCCGTTTGAGCTGTCGGTGTGTATCGCGATAAGCGCGCAGCCTGCATGTCATCAGTGTGTATTAGTCAGCGAGCGTTCAGATAGATTATTATTGGAAGAGTGCGGTAATGTTTACTACTGAAGAGAGAGTTTTTTGGTGGAATACGTTTTTCGCGAAGGCGATCGGTTTATAGAAAATGTAAAATTAAGATTTCAGGCACGGTTTCCTAATTCAGAGTGTCCGAATCATGATACCGTTCGGGATTTGGTAAGTAAATTTCGTGTGACTGGCTCAGTGCACGATGTACCGGGAACAGGCAGGCCTACGCTTTTAACAGACGAAAAAATTTATGAAATCTCCGATATAATGCTGCGTAGTCCAAGTAAATCAACACGAAAATTAGCTCAACAAACAGGAATCTCTAAGTCGACAGCACATAAAGCTGTAAGAGACAAGCTTCAGTTGTTCCCTTATAGTGGGCGATGTATGGAAGATAGACATATGCTCTCCGGGACTTTTTTGTAGAACTTTTCATGCTGAACAATTCTTACACTCATAGTATTTAGATATCTTTAACGGTTTGCCCAGCGTAAGCTTACAAAGTGCTCGGACGCCAGGTATTATTATCGACTTTTCTACTAAAATCGTTACTGCTCGGCTTCCTTTGATTATAAATAAATTATTTTGTACAGAAATCATACTCGATATATCCTTTACAGAATGGTGAAAACTGCATCAAAATCCATGCAGTGGTTCTCGAGTTTACCCGTAACATCCAAGAATCGGGGACTTTGTTTTATACTAAGTAGAGATAGAGATGATACAAGCGGCAGCCGTGCTACCAACGTAACTGCTGTAGCTAGCTCTCGCAGACGCATGTAGGCACTGCGGAGAACATTCCCGGACTCACTGTATTATGCCGGTGAAATGCGAAGTTGATCGTGATGGATATAGGTGAGTGTTAATACTTTTCAATATGTGCTTCTAAGTGAATTGCGGGTAGAGATGGAGGCGGACACGCGATTAGAGGCGTGCGTTTGACGGGGTAACCCTGAAATATCGGACCATCGGAGGAACCATCAAGAAGATTCAACTCTTCAAGACCAGCAAAATGTAAGCTAACTTTTATCTTCTTAGTTTTTGGCATTTGGAATGTTCCTTTAATTGAAATATCAACACCATTTTTTTATTTTGGAACAAGCGTTTTGAGAATATCATACTGTTACGTGCCACCCCCTAGTGGCACTTTTCTTAACTAGATTACGGTGGGGGTACAAAGCACAATACCAATTACTGCTTAAAGAAATAATTAACTTTATTGTGGCCAGAAAATTACACTAATCAGCAAATACAAGCAATTAGGAGCCTTCTCCAGTTTACAAAGTCTCTTGCTTGTGGAGAGCTCTTGGCCCCTTTCACTTGCAACAGACCACAGAAGTTAATCCGTCCTAATGAGTCCGGTGGCCTTGGCAGAAGCTACCTGCCCCTCTTCCTCAGGTACAACAAATACAGTTACTTACGAGCACTTGATGTACGCTGTTCACAAGCTGGGAGAAACAATGTCACAGGATTTCGTAACTCGCACAGCACTTCGTCACCACACTTCTGTCGCACAAGATAATCGCTCACACTAGCTCGTAAAACACAACAACAACAACTGCTCCACGGGTCACTCTTATATAGCAGGCCGGTGACTCAATAAATGGTTCTAGATCCATCCAGGGTCCACGGCTTCTCGAGGTTTCCATCGCTGGTCCAGTCACGAATCTTCTGGACTATCGCTTTGTCTGTAGTAGCCCTGTTGCATAAGGCGCGCGCAATACAGGAGGCATGCCACAGCCCTGCCCTGGGGCAGTTGTGACTCATGCGGCGAGTGATGACACAAACTCACAGCCGTAACACCACCCCCTTCCTAAAAAGGCTGATCGTCCCGATCAATCATTGGTCCGTCTGTGTCCCTCCGTAGGCTGTCAGGCGATCTCGATGCACGATCTTCATCTTCGCCCTCGGGCTCCGCTGGATCCTGTAGACGACATCGTTGATCCGTTTCACGACTCGGTACGGGCCCTCCCAGGACTTCTGCAGTTTGGGTGACAGGCCTTTCTTCCGTAATGGGTTGAAGAGCCAGACCAGGTCGTCCTCGTGGAATCCTCCGGCCTCCGTCTGCTGGTCGTATCGGGTCTTCATTCGGTCGGTCTCGATCCGCAGTTTCCCCCTCGCGAACGCGTGCACGTCCGCCAGTTGGTCGACCAGTTCTTGACAATACTGGCTTACCGGGATCGGATCATTCCCAGGTCGGCCGAAGGCAAGATCGACGGGTAGACGGAGCTCCCTCCCAAACATGGCCCGGGCTGGTGTGCACCCGGTGGCTTCATGCACGGCGGCGCGGTAGGCCAGGAGAAATAGTGGAAGATGCTTGTCCCAATCCCTCGGGTGCTCGCTGACAACTATTCGGAGATGGTTCTCGATGGTGCGATTGAATCGCTCTACCATCCCGTCGGACTGAGGGTGTAGCGGCGTTGTCCTTGTCTTCCGGATTCCCAGCAGCTGGCATAGGTTCTGGAACACCTGCGACTCGAAGTTCCTCCCTTGGTCGGAGTGCAGCTCCAGGGGTACTCCGTACCGGCTGACGAATTCCTTCACCAGGGTCTCTGCAATCGTCGCGGCTTCTTGGTTAGGGAGCGCATACGCCTCCGGCCATTTGGTAAAGTAGTCGCTGACGACTAATATGTAGCGGTTCCCTGCCTCGCTTAACGGGAATGGCCCAGCAACATCGATGGCCACTCTCTCCATGGGGCCGCCCACGTTGTAGGTCTTCAGTGGACCCCGTCGTCTTCGTCCTGGGCCCTTGCTGGCTGCGCAATCGTGGCACCTCGCGCAGTGGTTCTCCACGTCTGTTCGGCATCCGATCCAGTAGAACCGCTCTCTCAGCTTCTCCAGGGTCTTCTTTATCCCTAGGTGTCCACCAGATGATCCTCCATGAACTTCCTTCAGGACTTCCTCCGTCATAGCCTTTGGAACGACGACTTGTTCCTGAGATGTCTTCCCGTCGGTGCTCTCCCAGGCGCGGCAGATGAGGCCATCCCTTACAATCAGCGAGTCCCACTGTGCCCAGTAGGACTTAAACTTTGGGCTGCAGTCACTCACAATGTTCCACCCGGGTCTGGGGACACAGGCCCTCTTCCATTCGGCTATCAGTCCCAGGTCATCATCTTCTGCTTGTGCCCGCGTGAAAGATTCGCGGCTCCAGTTCCCCTGAAGTTCCACAGTAGTCCGTCGGCACTGTATCCCGGTGTTCTCCTCCCTTCGGGCACAGAAGGTGCAGTCTTCGGGGCACGGTCTTCGTGACAGGGCGTCGGCGTTAGAATGCAGTTGGCCTTTCCTGTGCTGAATCTCAAAGTTGTACTGTTGAAGCCTCTCTAACCACCGCGCGAGTTGACCCTCGGGCTGCTTGAAGTTCAGGAGCCACCGCAGGGATGCATGGTCGGTCCTGATGAGAAATTCTTGCCCGTACAGGTACTTGTGGAAGTGTTCAATGGTCTTCACGATGGCGAGCAGCTCCTTCCTGGTGACGCAGTAGTTCCTTTCTGGCTTTGACAAGGCCTTGCTGAAGTAGGCCACTACTCTCTCCTCGCCGTCCACTACTTGCGACAGGATCCCCCCTATGCCAAAGTCGCTGGCATCGGTATCGACGATGAACCTTGTTCTAGGTCTGGGGTAGGCCAGAATAGGTGCGGTGCACAGAGCCTGCTTGAGTTGTTCGAAGGCACTGTGGCATTCTGCTGTCCACGTGAAGAGTTGGTCCTTCTCAGTCAGTCGATGTAAAGGTTTGGCGATGTCGGCGAATCCTCTCACGAAGCGACGGTAATAAGTGCAGAGTCCCAGGAAGCTTCGTAGTTGGGACTTGTCCTTTGGAACTGGCCACTCCCTCACAGCTGCGGTCTTCTCTGGGTCGGTGTGCACCCCTTCCTCGGAGACGATATGCCCAAGGTACTGGACCCGCTTCTGGAAGAGCTGACACTTCTTGGGGCTCAACTTCAGCTGGGCAGCCCGTAGCTTCAACAAGATCTCCTTCAGGTTGCTGTAGTGCTCCTCGAAGCTCCTCCCCAGAACGATGACGTCGTCTAGGTATACCAGGCAGGTCTTCCAGTGTAATCCCCTCAGAATGGACTCCATTAGCCTTTCAAAGGTCGCAGGGGCGTTGCACAGACCGAATGGCATGACGGTGAACTGCCAGAGCCCGCTGCCCACAGAGAACGCCGTTTTCTCTCGGTCCTCAGGGTGGACCTCCACCTGCCAGTAGCCATTCTTCAAATCCAAGGTGGAGAACCATCTTGACCCTGATATGGTGTCCAGCGTGTCGTCAATCCGGGGTAGAGGGTAGCTGTCCTTCTTCGTGACGTCGTTCACCCGCCTGTAGTCCACGCAGAACCTGGTGGAGCCGTCCTTCTTCTTCACAAGCACGACCGGAGAACTCCAAGGACTATGTGATGGCTCGATCACCCCTTGCTCCTTCATCTCTTCTACCATCTGGTCGACTTCGGCTTGCTTGGCGAGCGGGACTCGTCGGAATGGGGCCCTAATCGGTGCGCTGTCCCCAACGTCGATTCTGTGCTGGACCAAGCCTGTCCTGCCGAAGTCTTTGCTCCCCACGGAGAAGACGTCCTGGAATTCGCGTAGCAGTTCCTGAAGTTGGCGTGATTGTTCCTCTTCTAAATGGTCCTGGGATCCTTGGTACAGCTTCTGTAGTTCTTCTGGCAGTGAGCGTCTTCTTCGGTTGTCCGTCTGCAGGTGTCCGTCCGTCGTGTCGGTGATGCGGGCAATCCAGGTAACGGGCTCGCAGACTCCTAGGTTGGTGTCCCGGTGAACCGTAATGTCGTAGTCGTTCAGGTTGGACAGGCGGACGTACGGCCGAGACGTCGTGTTGATGAGAGTCTTGGCAACTAGCAATCATTTTGTCTGGATGTCCTCATATTTTGGCTCGATGACAGCCGCCACTCCCTCAGGAGTTCCGTCGACAATTACGGCAGCGCTGACCTCCGTCCTGGCGGGAACGATGACGTCCTCTCTCAGCCTTACTCGTCGTGCGGTGACGGCCTCGTGTGCTGGTTGCAAAGCAAGTTCCTCACCTCCGAAGTGCAGAGTGTTGGTACTCAGGTCCAAGATGATGTTGTTCTGGTCCAGGAAGTCCAGTCCGATGATCACTTCGTTTGATACGTCAGCCACAAGCACTGGATGCTTTATCACCCATCGACCAATGACGAACTTCAGTGATGCTTCGCCATGTACCGGTGCGGTCTCTCCGGTAGCGGTTATTAGCTGGAGGTTCCTTTGTGTGGGTTGCACTCTCCACTTCGGGATCACAGTGGGATTGACGATGGTCCTCGATGCTCCCGTGTCGATCAGCATGGGCCAGCTCACTCCGTTGATGACTCCGTCGACCATCAGGCTGCTATTGTCCCTCCGTAACTTCGTCACACGCACTTGGACTGCCGGGGCTTGACGACTGTCACAAGCCAACCTTTGCCCCCCAAGGCTGGCTAATACTCGTTTCCCTGGGCCGCGCGGTTTTCAGACGACTGATTTCCCGTCGGATACCATCGGCGGCGGCGATCACCGCAGTCCTTGCTCAGGTGGCCTTTCTTACCGCAGGCCCAGCAGGTCGGTAGTCCTCTTCCAGGCCGCCTCTCCGGTTGTCTTCCGGCTGTGTCGTTGCTGGTGGTGCCGCGACTATCGAAGAAACGGCTTAGCGCCTCCATCAATTCGTCGGCCAGGGGCTTGGTCTCGTTGGCTTTTGCTGGTTCGTCGACGTCCACTTGACGCACCCGCGCGTGCATTCTGGATGCCTGTTTTGCCGTCTCGAATTCAAGTGCGTGGCTCAGCGGATCTGCCAGGGTCTTATTGCGCGCGAGTCGCAGCGCCTGTTGAGTGTCCGAGTCCCGTAGCCCGTCGGTGAAAGTCTGCGTCGCTATCTGCTCCAGAAAGTCGGCCGGCGCTGTTGGGTAGGCGAACCTTACGAGGCGTGCGATGTCCATCTCGAACTCCTGCAGGGTTTCCGCGTTCTTCTGTACCCGGGTCCGGAGCTGCATCTGGTAGGCCTGCTGAAGATGGCTATCTCCATATCGGGACTCCATATGGGCGATCAGTGCAGCGTAGTCCTGGGATCCAGTCGGGATAGCCTGAAGGACATTAAGGGCGTCACCTCTCAGCGCCACAATGAGAGCTGTAGCCTTTTCTGTGTTGTTCCAGTTATTTAAGGAACAGGCTGCCTCGAACTGACGTAAGTAGGTGCTCCACGGGACCTTTCCGTCGAAGGTTGGGGGCGTCACTCTGCTATGTCCCGTTCCTGATATTCCCGGTGTAACGGTGGGCGGGCGTTGGCGCAGCTCGGCAACTTCCTCTCGTAGAGCGTTGAATTCCTCTTTCACCCCCGTCAGTGGGCGTTGGCGCAGCTCGGCAACTTCCTTTTGTAAGGCGTTGAATTTCTCCTCCACCCCCATCAGCGGGCGTTGGCGCAGCTCGGCAACTTCCACTTGTAAGGCGTCGAACTTCTTTTCCACTACCGTGACTTCCTCACGCAGACCCAGTTCTAATTTCTTGAGGTCCTGTGTCAACTTATTCTGACCGTCTTCCATCTTCTTCTGGCCGTCCTCTATCCTCTTCAGGTCCTCCGCTAGCTTCTTCTGGCCGTCTTCTAGTTTGGCAGTTAGGTCCTCGGCTAACTTCTTCTGGCCGTCCTCCATCTTCTTCTGGCCGTCCTCCATCTTCTTCAGGTCCTCCGCTAACTTATTTTGGCTGTCCTTCAGGTCCTCTGCTAACTTCTTCTGGCCATCCTCCATCTTCTTCTGGCCATCTTCCATTTTGGCAGTTAGGTCCTTGGTTAAATTCTTCTGGCCGTCTTCTAATTTGGCAGTTAGGTCCTTGGTTAAATTCTTCTGGCCGTCTTCTATGCCATTTAACTTTTCTAGCAATGCTGCCAATTGCGCCTCCATTTTAGTTGTTCGCCTTGTAAATGGCATGCACTCACAGGAAAATTAGAGAAAATGACCTGCTCGGGTTTTGAAACCAGGACCGTCAGGTGTTGTGCTTGAGTTCGTAATCCGGCTTCTGACACCAGTTGTTACGTGCCACCCCCTAGTGGCACTTTTGTTAACTGGATTACGGTGGGGGTACAAAGCACAACACCAATTACTGCTTAAAGAAATAATTAACTTTATTGTGGCCAGAAAATTACACTAATCAGCAAATACAAGCAATTAGGAGCCTTCTCCAGTTTACAAAGTCTCTTGCTTGTGGAGAGCTCTTGGCCCCTTTCACTTGCAACAGACCACAGAAGTTAATCCGTCCTAATGAGTCCGGTGGCCTTGGCAGAAGCTACCTGCCCCTCTTCCTCAGGTACAACAAATACAGTTACTTACGAGCACTTGATGTACGCTGTTCACAAGCTGGGAGAAACAATGTCACAGGATTTCGTAACTCGCACAGCACTTCGTCACCACACTTCTGTCGCACAAGATAATCGCTCACACTAGCTCGTAAAACACAACAACAACAACTGCTTCACGGGTCACTCTTATATAGCAGGCCGGTGACTCAATAAATGGTTCTAGATCCATCCAGGGTCCACGGCTTTTCGAGGTTTCCATCGCTGGTCCAGTCACGAATCTTCTGGACTATCCCTTTGTCTGTAGTAGCCCTGTTGCATAAGGCGCGCGCAATACAGGAGGCATGCCACAGCCCAGCCCTGGGGCAGTTGTGACTCATGCGGCGAGTGATGACACAAACTCACAGCCGTAACAATACGCTTGATAATTTTACGTATTCTCATATTCTACAGACCGAAGTTACAGGTAAGATGAGATAGTTTCCTTTTCTTTGAAGTAATTGAGGTGATCAGCCGTAGGTCCTTTGTTGCTGACAGATTTTTGGAAATGGATTTTTACTGTCCAATATTTTTGATTCAAACTTGGACGTTTCAAGTATTTCAGTACTGATTTCCATCTGGGAAATATAATAATAATAATAATAACAATGATCGTGATTTTCTGAATTCGTTTTGATGATGATAATAATAATCTTGTATTTTTTGAACGTTATCTGTTGGATGAATCTTGAACAGTTTTGAACGTTTTGAACATTTGAATTTGATTTACGATCCATTTTGCTACATTAATATCAGATGAGGATTTTGTTCATTAGTGAATATGGTCGAACAAGTTAAGAGATTGCCTGAAGCACCTGGAATAATGCAGTGAGATAGCGGGACACGGAAGGTATTCAGAATGCCGGAAGGAGTTTTGTATAATATCGGTTTTTTTTAGATTGTTTACTTTAAGATCGAATGGTGCAGTCATTAGATGACTGAATGTCATATGAACAAGGGGAAGACACACATGGATCAGTAACAGCTATGTGATGGTCGAATTGGTATAATTTATTTATGGAACAGTGAGGTCTCTAGTTGATAAAAGCATGTGGCTTGATATAAAAAAGGAGAAAATAAATGAGGAATTTGTTGTTCAGTTGTGAACTGATATTATAAAAAAAATATTATGAATAATTGATGTCGTGATGCGTCAGCCACAGGAATGGTTGTATGGTTTGATAAAAATAAAGAGATAAAAATATATGAGGATTAATAATTAGGAAGGGTAAAGCCCAATTGTTATATTATTGCATTCAGTCCACGGCCATCATCAGTAGAATTCAGTTCATATTGTCCAATCAAATTTGACTTACCTATTTTTCGACGCCGCAGTTGTGCGATGTGGATTAAGTCATACCCTAGCCTTGTCGAAGCCTCACCGTATGTCCAGATATGATGAAATAATAAGAGAAATATAACACACAGGAGGAATTAATTAGCCGGCCCCGTGGTGTTGGGGTACCGTGCCTGCCTCTCACCCGGAGGCCCCGGGTTCGATCCCCGGCTCCGTCAGGGAATGAAAAAAACTGACGTGAGGGTTGGAACGGGGTGCCCTCATTCTCGTGAGGACAATTGAGCAGCTGTCTGACAGTGAGACGGCGCTCCGATCACGAAAACCAAGATTAACGGCCGAGGGGACCCGACGCGCTGATCACGCGTCACCCCAATATCTGCAGGCCGAATGGCTGGGCAGCGGTCGCATGGTCGGCCTTAGCCCGTCATGGGCTGTATAGTGTCCGGGGTTGACTCTTTTTTTGAAGGAATTAATTTGTGCAGTGTAATTGTTACTGTCATTTATTTGTTGATAAGAAACCCTCTGTAAATATTAAAGGAAATAAGTTAGTTAATTATTGTGTGCACAGATTAAACAAATGAAATTTAAATAATTTGGATTATAGAATGAAAATGAAAATCCACAGCCTGCTTCCAGTCTCCGACCGGGTCAGGAATGGAATGAATGAAGCCCCCATCTAGCGGCGAGGATATGGACTGTGCCGGCTGCCGAGGCCTGACGCACTCCTCAGGGGCAATGATTAACTGAATGACAGATGAAATGAAATGATAGTGGAGAGTGTTGCTGGAATGAAATTTTGACAGGGAAAACCGGAGAACCCGGAGAAAAACCTGTCTGCCTCCGTTTTGTCCAGCACAGATCTCACATGGAGTGACCGGGATTTGAACCACGGACCCAGCGGTGAGAGGCCGGCGTGCTGCCGCCTAAGCCACGGAGGCTTGGATTATAGAATAAATAATTTGAATTAATTGATTGAATAAAAATAAATTATTATCTGATTATTCAATTTGAATAAATTTATATTTATTGTTGATAATATTCAATCTTGATAAACTAGTGAAATTGTAAATAATGAATAAATCATGGAAGATTGAAACATGGTAAAGGATCTACAGAATTCATGTGGAAAGTTGGATAATCTATTATGATTCAGATATAAAAATTCTTTGAGTGGAATATTTGATAGAAAACATATGAACGATTTATTGTAAAATTTCCATGGCAATGGGATGAAATATTTCTACGTAAGGAACAGCTGGACGTGTGGGAAGGAATAATACAAGGATTTGGGATGAAATTTAGCATAAATAAGAGTGAGATGGTGATCACAACAAGGAAGAAGCAAAGAACCACATCGGGAATAACAATTGGTGGTGAACAGCTGAAGAAAGTGGAGAGTTTCAAGTATCTGGGAAGCCTGACACAAGATAATGGAAGAAACGATAGAGAAATAAATGAGCGGGGGAGACAGGCAGAAGCATTCCGGAGGAGTGTGAGAAGCATGTTATGGAGCAAGGATGTCCCTCAGAACAGCGTACTATGTCCCTATCCTGACGTATGCCTCGGAGACCTTGGTTATGAAAGGAAGGGAGAAGAGCAAAATACGGGCCAGTGAGATGAGGTTCTTGAGAAGCAGTATTGGAGCTACAAAGATGGACAGAATATGAAATGAGAGGACCAGAGAATTAATGAAGAAGGAACCATTACAGGATGGTATAGATAAATCTAGACTTAGATCGTATTGTCATGTAAAACGAATGGAGGAGAAGAAGATACCCAGGAGGATACACGAGACGAAGTGAAAAGGAAAGAGAACGAGAGGAAGACCAAGAGACAGGTGGCTGAAGGGGGTGGAAGAAAGCGTGAAGAAGAGAGAAGACTGGAAAAGGGTGGAGGCTGATAGATGGTGGGAAGACAGAAGACGTTGGAGAGGCTTGTGTTCCAAACAGACCCGGCCAGTGGCAGGAAACTGTGCATGATAATGATGATGATGATGATGATGATGAAGTTACATTTTTTCAATCTTTGCCTGAGGATGAAACCCTTTAGTTAATAAATATTAAAATTTGAATTTATGTTGCTCAAATATTGATATTTAAGGAACACAAATCATGAACAATATTCTTAGACAAAACCAATTGCAATGTTTGATCCCATAAAGGTTTCTGGTAATACATCAAGCCATAAATGATACTTGAATTAATTAAGGGGGGGACCTACACCTTTTATGATCCGAAAATCATGTATATTTCACTTTTTTATTCCTCAGCAACAGAAAGTACTAAAGAATTGTAATTTGTTCTGCCAATCACACTATGCACTGCCAATATGTTCGTGTATTTACAAGTCATATGGCGAATGCATTTCCGCAAATTAGGCATTTAAAATGGCACCTGCATATTGTGCACTGATCCACCGTTTCCCTAATATTTTACACAAATATCATTGTTTTTCAAAAATTATTTTTTCATTGTATTTACTAATATGGTAGCTAGAGATTGACTTACAATCATTGGAATCTATAAAGAAATTATTTTTAAAGCTGATATTAAAGTGTATCTTTTTTGCAATTTTTTCACTGAATATTTTTTTAAACCGAAACTATGACATGTACAACAACAGTACTGGGTCATATTGTTCTTCCCTATAAGATACACTTGTATACTAAATTTCACTTCATTATCTTGAAAACACTGGCAGTTACTAAGGAAAAGGATTTGAAAATCCAAGTTTCGGAAAACGAGCAACCAAGTTACCAATGTGTAGGCAAACTTCCTAAACTCCTCTGCACGTTTTTGGTCATAACTTCAAAAGTATTATACATATCAAAGAAATTGTTGCAATGATTTGAAGAGGAAGAATCAATAAACGTAGGAAAAAATAAATTGAAAAATGACAAATTTTGATTCTTAAAGGTGTAGGTCCCCCCTTAACCGATTGTGACATGAAAACATTTAAATGAATCTTGGAAAGTGCATTACAGTGACATTTTGTAAATAATGGAACGCAGGATGGACTATCAATTTTCCTGAATGATCTCACGTCACAAATGTAAATATATTTTATTACATAAATCGAGATCAGTCGGACAGATAATTTCTGATCATCGATCAATATCATCAAAACAATTAATTAATTAGGAAGGTCATCAAGTGTGTTGATATTTCTATATTTTTGTGTGTTGTGAAAATTATTTTCCAACATATTTTCGTGCTATTGCTATTTTTCATGTTCAATTAACTTAACTTCACGTAATAAGAATAAAATGAGATTTTATGAAATTGTGATATTTTCATTTCTCCTTTCTTATCCTTATTGTTGCATCGAACCGAAATCAGAGAAGCAAGTCTAGATTTTGTTTGTTGTTTTATTTTACCCAGATTAGCCCTGAGATATATATTTTGAGTCTCGAGCTAAACTGATTTCGGTAACATGTGTATGTGGCCGTTGGACTTCGGTCTAAACGGGCACAGTAGTGATGGGGAACAAATGGTAAGGTTACATTGTTAGTAACATATTTAAGGTAACGTGGACTATATAACCCCATGTTTGTAGGGATAGGGGACACGTGGTAAGGTTACATTGTTAGTAACTTATTTAAGGTAACGTGGACTATATAACACCATGTTTGTAATGATGGGGGACAAATGGTAAGGTTACATTGTTAGTAACTTATTTAAGATGACGTGGACTATATAACACCATGTTTGCAGGGATGGGGGACACGTGGTAAGGTTACATTTTTAGTAACTAATTTAAGATGACGTGGACTATATAACACCATGTTTGTAGTGATGGGGGGAAAATGGTAAGGTTACATTGTTAGTAACTTATTTAAGGTAACGTGGACTATATAACACCATGTTTGTAATGATGGGGGACAAATCGTAAGGTTACATTGTTAGTAACTTATTTAAAATGACGTGGACTATATAACACCATGTTTGTAGGGATGGGGGACAAGTGGTAAGGTTACATTGTTAGTAACATATTTAAGATGACGTGGGCTATATAACACCATGTTTGTAGTGATGGGGGACAAATGGTAAGGTTACATTGTTAGTAAATCAATTAAGATGACGTGGACTATACAATAGCATGTTTATAGGGATGGGGAAAAATGGTAAGGTTGCATTGTTAGTAACTTATTTTAAGGTGACGTAGACTATATAAAACCATGCTTGTAGTGATGGGGAAAATGGTAAGGTTGCTTTGCTAGTAACTTATTTAAGATAACGTGGACTATAATCACCATGTTTGTAGTGATGGGGGACGAATGGTAAGGTTACATTGTTAGTAACTTATTTAAGGTGTCGCGGACTATAGGTCTAACACCATGCTTGTAGTGATGGGGGACAAACGGTAAGGTTATAGTGTTAGTAACATATTTAAAATGATTTTGCTTGAAGTGCCCAAGGTTGTAGGATCGAATCCTGGCGCAGCCAGTTGGGATTTGGGGATACGCAAATGTGCAGGGCCGTGCCAGTGGATTTATTGGCACGTTTAAGATCCCCTTCGGGGCAAAATTGCGGCACCTCGGCGTCGCATAAAGGCGCAGTTGTTAAAATGGACGAAAAACCAATAACATTATTATTATTATTATTATTATTATTATTATTATTATTATTATTATTATTACTATTTAAAATGACGCGGTTTGTATTGAATCTTCCAACGTTAATCGTCACGTAAGTACCACAGAACAAACTGCATGAAGAGGAACACATGTATTTACAGATGGATGTAAATGAAGTGGAGTTTACTCTGACACAAAACGCGTTTGGAAGCGATTTAATGGGATTGATGTTCAAATCCAGGAGAGTTATATTTATTACTAGGATAATATAGTCCAAATGTAGCGGACTGAAACATTTCTGTTTTCCGAGGATAAATCAAGGAAGAAAAAACAAAAAAAAAACGAAACTGAGTTTATTGCTGTAAAAATAGAATAAGACTGGTTGGAAACGCGTGTTGTATTGCTTTGTCAATTGTAATGGTGTCCACATGTGTGTGATTGTACGTAACGTTATTTGTGTCCCAATGACGTAGTGTTCTCGCTTCGCTTGTTTTGTTCTGCTTATCGCTAGCCAATCACCACTCTGATGTAATGTGATGTGTTGCGTTGTGCGCTTCTCTTGTGTATTCTGCTGGAGGGAGAGAGAGAGAATCTGGGATTTCGTTTGCAGTCTTGCTCTGGTGCGTCTTGTTTTACTTGTGACTGTGTCACAGCTGAGGTGGAAAGTTGTGTGCTATTTGTTCCTATTAGGGGATTAAGACAACCGCAAAGATATTTTAGAAGGCATTTTTAGCCTACTTTTCACATTTTGTAACAAGTAGTTCTGTGAAGAACTTTATAGCCTATTTTCATACATCCAACTTATGCTAAATGCCTCTATCAGAATACAACATTTCAGTTTGATTGCTGTGATAGATTCGTTGATATTGATAGCCATCTAAATATTTCGGATGGTCGCCCTGTTGGAATTTTACATATGTAGGCCATTGAGTAATGTACTATTAGATGATCATTATTTTCCTGTTTTAATTATTCAAACGTTCACTTCGATTGCATGATTAATACACAAGAAATAACTACTTAATTTTAATATTTCGCATAGCCGCCATATTGAGGTTATGTAAACAATTGAAATAAATTAGATGCCAGTGCATTACAATGTGTATAAACATTCACTATACCATATTTCACTGCGCTCAGATAGTTAAATCGTGAGAAAAGTCTATAACAATGTTTCAACTTCGCTTGGCCGCCATGTTCATTTTGTACTCTACTTGTTTTTGAAAGTTAAAGGATGAACTTATGCCCTTTATCACCGTACAAAATTTTAAGGTGAAATCTGTAATAGTTTCGAAGATATGGAATACCGGTGAAATATTTCGCACAGCCACCATGTTGGAATGGTGAGACGTGAAAAAATTTGAAGGGCATGGTGGGGGTTGGCTGAAATATTTCTATGATCTCTCCGAATTTCATTGAAATCGCTCCAGCCGTTTATAAGTTATTAGGGGGACACGCACACACACACACACACACACACACACAGTAAAATGTGATCTCATAAGCCTATTTTCATTTCATAAATGGAAATAGGTTAAAAATGAGGAAAAGGTAGGCTTATGAGATTGGTCCGGGCAAATGTGTGGCTGTCTGTTCTTCTGTCTGTGTGTGTGTGTCCCCCCCCCCCTATCAACTCCTAAACGGCTGGAACTATCGAAACCAAATTTGGTGTGAGCCAAGACTTATGGCTGAATATCTCACGGCCATATTTGAAAATGGCGTCAGTGGTAATGGAAAAAAGGGAGAAACCAGACCCAGCTCAGGAATCCCTCGGGGTTGCCAACTCCCGAACTCACCAGCCGTGAGCCCCTGAGAGTGTAGCGATATCCAGGGTGCACCAGAAGTGGTGGGGCTACATACACCCTGCCTCCTTGATGTCCTTGAGCAGAAGGCAGGAGTTGACATGAAAAGAAAAAGAAGGCTGACCCCTCGCAGAAGGAGGGAATCAGAAAAGATGAGACAAGGGCCAATTAGGGCGGGAAAGGAAGAGACTCCCTAGGCCTCGGATACCCTAATACCGTCGGGGTCAGAAGAGAACAAGAGTTAACCAAGTGAGGTGGACAGGAAAGAAGACGGAGCTCGCCACAAGTAAGTGGAGGCAAGTAAGTGGAGGCAATACCGCACTCAGCTGGGACCCCGTGGTGGCCAACCCACGTCCCACTAGATGTGAGCCTCTGGGGGAAAAATTAAATTGGATGAGGGAATAACACTTGTCTTCTCAAGCTTCCTAACCTATAAAAGAAATTGCCTGTGGTATTAAAGACATTATTTACACTTCTCAAAAACCAAATGGGAGTTGGTTAAATTGGATGATACGTTTTGTTCTTCAGTTGAACATCAGATCCTTTCAGTTTAGGTTTCGTGGAAATATGTACAGTATGGCCCACTTATAACTTTCTCCACAAATATCCCTCTACTTGTGATGTGGTATTACTGTAAAGTACATTGTGATGTGAGGTCTGAGTGACCGGCGATTATTCTTGCTTGTACATAGGCACACACAATACAAATATTTACTTGAAATTTGTCGTGTTGGTACTTCAACTACTCTATTACACGATACAAATACAAACATTTCTTATAATCAACTTATAGATCTTTCGTCCCGGTACTCATGTTACGTTTGTAAACAGTGGTGATGAGTAGAGGTAAGAAAAAAGGAAAAGGAGTAATCAAGGTAGGAGATAAGGAATTGGAAGTGGTGAAACACTTCGAATACTTGGGAAGTGAACTGACTGAAGATGGGAGACTAGATTTGGAAATTAGAAGAAGAATATAACTCGGGAGTGCTTTCTACCAACAGGTACGGGGACTAGTATGGAACAAGGATATACTGTGCCCTTGTATATAACAGCGTCGTATAAACGAGAATCAAACTTCGGGGAGCGTTCAGTCCGGATATGCTTTCACAAGAGCTCAAATACCAGACGGCTGCTTACAAATACAAGGACCATATGCAAAACTAAAAACTATGAAATGAGTGAAAAACAAATAAAATTACCACCATTTAATAACTGAATAAAAACAACAAAACATAAAAAATAATATAAACAAAGTCCACCCTGAACTTTACTCCCACAGTACAATAATTTACACAGATCTGAGTGGCCTAGAAAGGTCCACTCCAAAGAAATAAAATTGTGGATCAAAATCCACTTGTCTGATTAATATGTATGCACGCGTATAACTACGCTAGAGAAGAAATAAGTACTTTTGATGAAGATTTGCTCACAGATGGAACAGCCAATATGCTTGCAAACCCCCATACTGCAAACCATTATTATGGCTTTATGGGACACACTCGAAGAATATCTTACCAACAATTAAAATTTTACTGACACACGCAACCATTTAAAATTTATAAACTAATTGATCTCCATCGAGATCGCAGTGAGTCAGGAAACTCCCAGCAAAACAGAAGCTTGCCCAATGGCTCAATTGCTCAACATATACAAGACAACAACGTGGCCGAACATCGAGACCACCCGAGGTCAAAGAACATGACAATAATTAAACAAGAAATAAGATGCCTAAAATCCGATGATATTTACATGAAATAAAAGCATGAATAAGCTAACACGCTGGGACTCGATCAATCAAAAACGCGAACAGCACCCATTTACCGATTACAATTCTTTTATCATTAAACAGGCTTTATTTTAATATAAGATAAACATTTACGAAGAACGGAGACCTGGGCCGTGAATACTAATGAGCACAGCTTGCTCCTTATCTGATGGAGTGCGCCGGGTAGAAATACCTTCACTTACCACTCATTAGCGTCAGTGTTCAAAACCAGCCCTCCTTGTCGAAGCTTTGAGTCATGCTATTTATAACAAGAGACTAGACAGTCCCGTTCCGCCACCTGTTAATCGCGACACATAAATTCACACACTTCTTGTCAATTCCAAAGAATTGCAGGACATCGTAGAAGGGGATTCCAACATTTTCCTCGCAAGGATTAAATGCTTAACCTAGCCAAAGCTTCAGATAGAAACCAGGGTTCCCGAAAACTCCTATCCCATAAAACATATATTTGCAGACTCAACAAAGCATTTAGGGCAGAACACAACACAAATCTACCACGGGCCGACACTCCAATCAAATATCATAGATTTTGTGTACCAAGACACTAAAAGGGAAACTTCATCAACAGATAAAGTCATTGGGCATATGACCCCTCACTTAACAAAAATGCAACAAACGGCAATTAACACACAAGCCTGTGTAACAATAAAAATCTATACAATAAAAAGATTTCCCACCAATTCTATTATCTACTCTAGTTAATTCAGTTTCGCTTCTGTTATGATATCGGTTCCCAATTTGTGTCGCTTAGCCGCGCATTTTACGGTAGCGAAGCGCACTTGAGTACGCTTGCCCCGTGTACTTGACATCAACAAAAAAAAATCTTCACAGAGATAGAATACATGCCACGTTACTCATGAACTAAACTAAAGTGTGTCAGTACCACAAACCAACTACAATAAAACACGAAGACAAAAATAAAATAAACTATTTACACAAAATAATATGTTCCCACAAAACCATAACCAGTTTGTCAAATAATTAAATTATTTAGTACTTATTCCTCTTTCTGCGTCATCTCATCGAACATCGCCTGACATTCTCTCTCCAAAGTGTTTAGCTCATCTCAGACCACATGGAGCCGTAGAAACGTTGGTTCGATGTCTTCCTCTGGGTCTGGAGTTCCATCTTGACGTTGAATAAAATAACAAAAATAAAATGTTATTTATAGTCACACGTAATTTTCTATCTAAATTTTGCCAATAGTTACTTTATTCACCATTTGTCTAGTGCAAAATTAAATGTAGACTTTCCCTAATAGTTGTAGTCGTGGGAGACTACTAAAATATTACCGATACACAAATTTCACACTCAGCTGTGCGCACACAACTTTATTATAATATTTTCAATAATGACCCTATCTCTGATAAATTTAACACTGTATATCTTCACGGTATGGAAAAGAATAAGTGATCACCTCACGGTGTCACCAAGAATCAACCCCCTCGTCACTCAGACGACAGTATTTATGTGAATTTAGCAAAAGGACGGAGGGAGAGGGAAATCTATCACTAACTTCTATAATAATGCGACTATTGGCATGCAACAGGTATCAAACAGTTTGAAAAATTATACAGGTCACAATGGGGCTATCGTGCTCTGGAATCGATCATAGATTTCGTTAATCCAATCTTTCCCGCTTTCAACTTCAAGCCGGCGTCAGACGCTCCCTTGGCGCTAAAATTGGTGACCCTCTCTGATTGGTAGTTCATGACGTCAATATCGCAGTTTAGAACAGAAGCCTCTGTCCTATGATTGGTTGAAAGTTCCTCACGTCTCTCTCATCCAGCAACTATCTTACTCGTAACGCTAGGGTGACAAAGAAATTACGGTCTGAAATGAGTCAGGACCCCAACACACCTTTGTCTGATAAAGTGTCTGTCAAACATTCCGATCTCGTCACTCCTTTGTTTCAGGACTGGGCACGTTCAAACGTACTGTCTCCACATAAGCTTGATATTTCGCAATCCAGTCTGGCCTTCCTGTATGATTCTGGCAGAAAATCAGAATATAATGAAATGAATAATTAGAATCATTAATATGCGTAGCTTATTAAGGGTTCACAACTCCCTTAGTTGGGAAAAATCGAACTTAGAGATAAAGTCGATTTTTCTTCCCTAAGTCACATCGTGCAGATACTGGGTTAGCCTCCCTTCAAAGTGCTCAGTCAGTCCGCCTCTGCTAGTTGACAAGTGTTTTCCTCGTTCCAATGTTTACATTTTCGCCCATTCATTAGGACAGTACCAGTCTGCTGCTCACTTGCCCAGCGCTTCGCCTGGGGCTATTTGTTGCTTAAAGACTATTCCCCTCTCTGTTGCTCGTCTGTCGACATACCTGTCAACTCTGCTTGCGTCAAGATGTAAACAGGCCAGACGCTAATCACTTCCTCGATGTCGTGCTGGCTTCTGCTTGCCCCCCGTTTACTTGCATGATGTTGGCCGATCACGTACTTAATTCTCTGCATTACTTCCAAGATTCCTCACTATGCTGAACGTTTTTTTACTCCTCCATGCTGCCATCCTCTTCCTCTCTCCCGCGTGTTGCCATCTGCTTCCCTTAGTATTGACCAGTTTTTCGGATCGCACCGGTGTTTCTCTTCCCCACCGGGCTGCGTTCTCTAATGCCCTGTGCCGCTAATCTTTGTTCGTCTTCCTTGCTGGCTTCGCTATTTGCTTGTTCTTCATGCAGCTGATCCAAGTATCTCTGCGTCTCTATGTGCATGGCTTCAAACCCTTGATTTGTTCTTCCTTCCTCATTGTAGGTGTCGGGATTTTTCCGCTTGTCAATTGCCTGTTTCCAACGTCCTTGTTCATTTCCCTCGTTTACATGAACTTCCTCTAAGTATTTCTGCGATTGAGAATGCCTATCGTTCCAGTCGTCTCGGTAGCTTCTAGAGTCCTCACGATTCTGAAATCTGCGGTCTTGCCATCTCTGATTTTCATTCCGATCTCCCCATCTCCTGTATGGTACATCTTGTCTCCGATTGTCCCTCCATTGTTGAAATCCTCGTTGTTGGAATCTATTCTGTCCTTGGAACTGTCTGTTGTTATTACGGTTGTTATCGTAATGTTGGCGCTGTCTTTTCTCGACATCATCCTGACCTCTCACGGGTGTTGAAATGTTTGTATTTGTATTGGTAGCCTGGGATCTAGTTTTTACCTGGCTCGGCTTAATCACCTCGGTTGTATTTACCATTTCGACCTGTCTTCCAACTCTATTGTGTAAGTGGGACGTGGTTTCATCTATCTGGCGCAGGATCTGTTCAGCGTGTACCGCGTCTGAAACGTTAGCTGCGACCAATACCTGCTGAACGTTAACGGGAAGCTGGCGTCCGATAGTCATGACTAGCTCGGCCTCACTTAAAGGATTATCCAGATCTTTAAACTTAAGGAGCTGTGATGAAAAAAAATCTGAATACTTAGTTTGCTGAGTAGATTGGTACTTTCTGGAGTACAATTCCATTCTTAACCCCTGTTGATATGAAGACGACCATTATTTTCGAAGGAAAGCATGCTTGAATGCATCTACGCTTTCAAACGTGTATTTGAAGCTCAAGTACCACGTTAAAACATTTCCAGTTAAAAATTTTTCCATCATGCGCAGTTGCCGGGCGGGAGCTATATCATTATCATTATAATAGTGTTCGACTTCCCGCAAGAACGCCTTGGGTGTGACTCCAGAATTTTCCATAAACTTAGCCGGTTTGAATTCATTAGAACGGATGATTTGTACAAGTTGAGGGTGCTGATTACCGTCATGGGGTGTAGAACTTCTCCCTATGTGATTACGAAATTCTTCCGTGTTCCGAGCAAGTGGACTTTCCGTGTCAACCTGACTACCAGTTGAATGAGTCGCCCCCGGGCTATCTCTGTCTCCATCTCTCCCCTTCCCGCCTAATGACCCTGCATTATGTTCCATAGAAAATAATTCTGCTTTTATCAGCCTGTCACCTTGTTCTTTAAATTTTGCTTTTATCTCATCTTCTAACGTCTGTATCCGTGTGTGGTTCTCCCCCAGCTTCTTAATTACCGCCAACCTTTCTTCCTTGGAGTCCTTACATAATTTTTGCCAATCCTTTCTAACGTTTTCTATCTTCAGATTATTAGTGTCCTGGCTCACTTCGATCCGTTCCAAGCGATCCTCCATGCGTACATTGTTTTCTTCAATAGTGGCTTTTAATCCCTCCCGGTCTACTTCTGCATTTTTCCAGCGATCTGTTGATTGGTTTTCGAGACGGTCTATGTCTTTTATAAGGCCGGTCACGTTTTCATCTACCGCCTTTATCTGTTCCTGTATAACTACGGTTATTTTCTCCACTTTATTAAATCTGTTTTGTAACCTGTCCTGTGCAGTTATAATTTCGCTATTTTTAGTTGTGCATGCCAATTCAATCTGTGCCAATTTTGCCAGAACTGTATCGTCTAAGTTATTAAGTTTAGCGTTAAACTGGTCCTCAAGTTGTTTTATCTGTTTAACCTGCTTCTCATTGTTCTTACTTACATCTAAGGCGAGTAGTATAAGCTGTTTCCTTGTATGTTCTTTCATTTCAACCACTACATTATCGAGTTGCTCAGTGTTACGACTGTTTTGCGCGTCTAGTTGAGAGTTTATTGATTCACTTTGTTGAGTCAATTGAGAACTAATATTATCATTCTGTAGAGCTAATTGTGTATTAATACTATCATTTTGAAGCGCTAATTGTGTATTAATACTATCATTTTGAAGCGCTAATTGTGTGCCAATAGATTCATTAATTTGGGCTTTGATCACCGCTGACTGTTCAACCCTACTACTGTCTATTTGTGCCTTAAATGTTTCACTCTGTGCTATTAATTCCGCTGATTGTTCAGCCCTGCTACTGTCCATTTGTGCCTTAAATTCAGCCGTCATCTCCTGCCGTAACAACACCATTTGCTGCTGAGTGCGTGCCGCAGCGCTCTCTACAACCTGTCTTATTTCGTCTAAAGAAGCCATCACCACAATACACTTGAGAAAATAGAGAAAATGCCAATTGGCGATGTTCTCCGATACGTGCATACATATTAACACACATTTATATCAATTTACACATACTCAGTTCGTTTAAATTTATAAACACAATCCCATTAATCCAATAGCATCCCTGAGTATCCTTCATTTTACATAATTTAAAACTTAACCCACACATTCAGTTATTAAATGCTAGCCTTACAAAACGCTACAAGAACAGACTAATTAATCAAGTATTAATTGCCTTGGAAAAGCTACACGCCTTCCTATTACATACATGGAGTTGTCTTTCTAAGCAAAGCTAATTTTTATCATTAATATGGGCGCCCAGTTTCACGATATTATCTTTACAATTAATGCAAGAAATAAAAACGTGTACTGTATTTTACATTGCAACTCCTGATTTTACTGTATAATTCACTCACTTGGCGGTAATACCTTCGCCATAACTATGTTACTTAAAATTATCGCATTCGGTGATTCAAATACTGTCACATTTTGCCTCCACTTGTGGCGTGTCAGTTTATCAAAAAAAATGCGCTAGAAAAGCCTAAAACAGTGAAATGCCCCACGTTGGGTAATGCCAGCGTTGCCTATGTGCCCTTGTATATAACAGCGTCGTATAAACGAGAATCAAACTTCGGGGAGCGTTCAGTCCGGATATGCTTTCACAAGAGCTCAAATACCAGACGGCTGCTTACAAATACAAGGACCATATGCAAAACTAAAAACTATGAAATGAGTGAAAAACAAATAAAATTACCACCATTTAATAACTGAATAAAAACAACAAAACATAAAAAATAATATAAACAAAGTCCACCCTGAACTTTACTCCCACAGTACAATAATTTACACAGATCTGAGTGGCCTAGAAAGGTCCACTCCAAAGAAATAAAATTGTGGATCAAAATCCACTTGTCTGATTAATATGTATGCACGCGTATAACTACGCTAGAGAAGAAATAAGTACTTTTGATGAAGATTTGCTCACAGATGGAACAGCCAATATGCTTGCAAACCCCCATACTGCAAACCATTATTATGGCTTTATGGGACACACTCGAAGAATATCTTACCAACAATTAAAATTTTACTGACACACGCAACCATTTAAAATTTATAAACTAATTGATCTCCATCGAGATCGCAGTGAGTCAGGAAACTCCCAGCAAAACAGAAGCTTGCCCAATGGCTCAATTGCTCAACATATACAAGACAACAACGTGGCCGAACATCGAGACCACCCGAGGTCAAAGAACATGACAATAATTAAACAAGAAATAAGATGCCTAAAATCCGATGATATTTACATGAAATAAAAGCATGAATAAGCTAACACGCTGGGACTCGATCAATCAAAAACGCGAACAGCACCCATTTACCGATTACAATTCTTTTATCATTAAACAGGCTTTATTTTAATATAAGATAAACATTTACGAAGAACGGAGACCTGGGCCGTGAATACTAATGAGCACAGCTTGCTCCTTATCTGATGGAGTGCGCCGGGTAGAAATACCTTCACTTACCACTCATTAGCGTCAGTGTTCAAAACCAGCCCTCCTTGTCGAAGCTTTGAGTCATGCTATTTATAACAAGAGACTAGACAGTCCCGTTCCGCCACCTGTTAATCGCGACACATAAATTCACACACTTCTTGTCAATTCCAAAGAATTGCAGGACATCGTAGAAGGGGATTCCAACATTTTCCTCGCAAGGATTAAATGCTTAACCTAGCCAAAGCTTCAGATAGAAACCAGGGTTCCCGAAAACTCCTATCCCATAAAACATATATTTGCAGACTCAACAAAGCATTTAGGGCAGAACACAACACAAATCTACCACGGGCCGACACTCCAATCAAATATCATAGATTTTGTGTACCAAGACACTAAAAGGGAAACTTCATCAACAGATAAAGTCATTGGGCATATGACCCCTCACTTAACAAAAATGCAACAAACGGCAATTAACACACAAGCCTGTGTAACAATAAAAATCTATACAATAAAAAGATTTCCCACCAATTCTATTATCTACTCTAGTTAATTCAGTTTCGCTTCTGTTATGATATCGGTTCCCAATTTGTGTCGCTTAGCCGCGCATTTTACGGTAGCGAAGCGCACTTGAGTACGCTTGCCCCGTGTACTTGACATCAACAAAAAAAAATCTTCACAGAGATAGAATACATGCCACGTTACTCATGAACTAAACTAAAGTGTGTCAGTACCACAAACCAACTACAATAAAACACGAAGACAAAAATAAAATACAATATTTACACAAAATAATATGTTCCCACAAAACCATAACCAGTTTGTCAAATAATTAAATTATTTAGTACTTATTCCTCTTTCTGCGTCATCTCATCGAACATCGCCTGACATTCTCTCTCCAAAGTGTTTAGCTCATCTCAGACCACATGGAGCCGTAGAAACGTTGGTTCGATGTCTTCCTCTGGGTCTGGAGTTCCATCTTGACGTTGAATAAAAATAACAAAAATAAAATGTTATTTATAGTCACACGTAATTTTCTATCTAAATTTTGCCTATAGTTACTTTATTCACCATTTGTCTAGTGCAAAATTAAATGTAGACTTTCCCTAATAGTTGTAGTCGTGGGAGACTACTAAAATATTACCGATACACAAATTTCACACTCAGCTGTGCGCACACAACTTTATTATAATATTTTCAATAATGACCCTATCTCTGATAAATTTAACACTGTATATCTTCACGGTATGGAAAAGAATAAGTGATCACCTCACGGTGTCACCAAGAATCAACCCCCTCGTCACTCAGACGACAGTATTTATGTGAATTTAGCAAAAGGACGGAGGGAGAGGGAAATCTATCACTAACTTCTATAATAATGCGACTATTGGCATGCAACAGGTATCAAACAGTTTGAAAAATTATACAGGTCACAATGGGGCTATCGTGCTCTGGAATCGATCATAGATTTCGTTAATCCAATCTTTCCCGCTTTCAACTTCAAGCCGGCGTCAGACGCTCCCTTGGCGCTAAAATTGGTGACCCTCTCTGATTGGTAGTTCATGACGTCAATATCGCAGTTTAGAACAGAAGCCTCTGTCCTATGATTGGTTGAAAGTTCCTCACGTCTCTCTCATCCAGCAACTATCTTACTCGTAACGCTAGGGTGACAAAGAAATTACGGTCTGAAATGAGTCAGGACCCCAACACACCTTTGTCTGATAAAGTGTCTGTCAAACATTCCGATCTCGTCACTCCTTTGTTTCAGGACTGGGCACGTTCAAACGTACTGTCTCCACATAAGCTTGATATTTCGCAATCCAGTCTGGCCTTCCTGTATGATTCTGGCAGAAAATCAGAATATAATGAAATGAATAATTAGAATCATTAATATGCGTAGCTTATTAAGGGTTCAATACCAATTCAGGCTAAAGAAGTTATGTACATAGCATATTATGTTCCTATAATGACATATGCAGCAGAAACTTGGACAATGACTAAGAAGGATGAGAGATGTGATTCCTGAGAAGTATGGTCCAGGAAACGAGGAGAGACAGAGTGACAAATGAAGATATACGGAAAGTAAATGACAAACTGGAGCAAAACAGATTGAGATGGTTTGGACATGTCAAACGGATGAATAAAGTAAGGCTACCAATACGAGCACTGGGACGACGGATGACAGGGAAGAAAGGACGAGGAAAACCAGGAATGCGTTGGATGGACTCGGTGAAGAATAGCATTAGAAAACGGAACATGGATTGGAACATCGTGTCGGAAGAAGAATGGTGGAACGACAGAACAAAGTGGAGAGGAACCATATTTGCCCCCACCCAGTGTCAACTGGAAAAGGGGAAATGATGATGATGATGATGAATATGATGATGATGATGAATATGATGATGATTACGTTTGTAATGCGAAAAAATAAAATGTTTCTCTGATCATTAGATTTCATTATTTTAAAAAATTGAAACTTAAACATTCTCCTTCAGCTGAAAGTGTATCTCCCGCCACCATGGTCAGCGTGGTGAGGTGGGTCACTGATACCGTTCGAAAACTTTACAACGCGATCGCCCACACGTAACAGTAGCTAGAACTGCACTGAGCTATGCAGTGACTCAAGGCCATGTGCTCGGAAGGAACACAAAAGAAATGGCGGGAAGTAACAATAGAAGGGATAAAAAATAACACTTCAAAATATTCTTGCGGTCACCTTGACCGCGCCTCACATGTAGAGGGATATAACAACAGTAGATACTGAAAAACGACCTCTACGTAAAGTAAATAAGATATCCATAAGAAAATATTTACAATATTCCATACAAACTGATGCGTTTCTTAATGGACACATCGTAGCATATTGCTTATTGCGCTATTGATAACACGGAACCTCACATGAAGAATGTCGTTTGTTGGTTCGTAATACGTCAAGAACATCCCGAGGAATTGTATCCTGAAGTTGAGGCTCGAGATACACTATACCCACATCAGTTGCACATCCTGTGCTTTTAATCATGATGTGACTGACATACTACGGTGCAGCAAAAGCTGTTCTTAATGTTACCTACAAGCTTCCTTCCTGCCATCTTCCCTCCTTACTAAGAAATAACACCCCAATTTGATCATATATATATATATATATATGTATATATAATTATTATTATTTTACGTCATTTTTGCCCTTATGAACAGTGATGTCACAATTTTCACTTCTTTCCCATCTTCTTCTTCTCTTCCCAAAATCTCTTCATCCTTTGACTGTGCTCCTGTTTCCTTTGTTCCGTCCACAATGCTCCTATCTTCTTCCTTTCACTTACTAAAAATTTGGCGTTCTTAATTTTCTTTCTGAATTTTTCTCTGTGTTCTATCATTTGCTTGTTGATCCCTAATTGCTTTAAGTCGTCTTCTATTTCATGATACAAATTTGTTTTCCTTTTTGAACTGTTTACTACATCAAAGATTTTCTTTGTAAGTCGTTTATTGTTCATTCTCTGTATGTGCCTGTAGAAAGTTAGTCTGCGTTTTCTGATGATATCTGTGAGTCTGACTGTGTGTTCGTAGGTCTTTTTCATCCATATCCCATCTCTGTGTACAGCTCCAAATATTTTTCTCAGAATTTTACGTTCAATTTTTTCTGTTTCTATGATGCCAGATGCTCCAAATGTGGTCGTTTCTGACGCATACAATGTTTCTGGTAATACAACTGTTTTGTAGTGTCTAAGTTTGGCCTGTCTTGATATGCTTTTCTTATTATAATGTGACCATGTACGTTTGTATGCTTTCTGGAGTATTTCCGTTCGTTATATGTTAGACACTTGTTTGATCCTCCTATTTGTATATATTCTCCTAAGTACTTAAATTTTTCAACTCTTTGTATGGATCCATATATGGTATGCATGGTTTGTACATTGTTGGTATGTCGTTCCATGTATTGGGTCTTCTCATAGGATATCTGTAAACCTGTTTTAGCAGCCATTTCATGCAATCGTTCCAGTGCTTCCTTTGCCTCCTGTGTGTTATTGCTGAGTAAGGCTACGTCATCTGCAAATGCCAGACATTTTATGAATGTTTTTGTTTCGTGGGTTCTTCCTAGCTGTATTCCTTTAACTTGTTCCTCCCACTGCTTAACAATTTTGTCTAAGACCATGTTGAACAAGAATGGTGAGAGGCCGTCTCCTTGTTTGACACCTGTGCGTATATGAAAGGGTTATGAAATTTCACCCATGAACTTAACTTTAGAGGTGGTATCCGTGAGCGTTAGTTGTATAAGTGCCCTGTTTATTTTTGTCAATGCCATATTCTTCCAGTACTGCAAAGAGCGTTTGTCTATCAATGCTGTCGTATGCTTTTTTAAAGTCCACAAAGGTAACTACAGTGTTTTTGTCTGTCTGACTTTCAGTAGTGTTCTCAAGTTCCAGATCTGTTCGATGCATGATCTCCCTTTTCTGAAGCCTGCCTGGTATTCTCCTATATATTATTATTATTATTATTAACATCGATTATTCCCCTTTGGGAGAGCGTGCGAACTTAAGCTAATCACAGCTTTACTTCCTTTTCCCCTTCTCTTTTCTTCCCTAAACCTCATCATTACTTCACTGTGTTTTTTCTTCCTTTCCTCTGTCCATTCTTTCCCCATTGTTTCTTCTCTTGAGACTTGTTCAAATTTCTTGTTTATTATTTTATTTCAGAATTGATTTCTGTCCTTGATAACGTCTTCAGAGATTTTGAATCGTTCCAGGTCCTCCTGTGTTTCTCTTATCCAACTGTTCTTTAATTTACTTGTATAAATGATGTTAACATTTTTCTTTGTGAGTCTGTTATCAGCCATCCTCCACAGGTGTCCATAGAACTGTAAGCGTCATTTCCGAAATTTATCTATGATGTTATCTGTGTTTCCGCAGAGTTCCTATTGTAGGTCGTCTGATCCAAGTTCCGTCTCTGAGAAAAGTGCCGTGTATCTTCTTAAGAATATTCCGTTCTTGTTTCTCGATGTCATGAATTCTTGCCATCCCTCCAATGAATGTTGTTTCTGCCGCAAACATTCATTCATATTCTAAAGACTAATGTCTTGTCGATGCAACCACACTCGTCTGTCGTTGGCGGTTCGTTTCAGTTCCATGTAATTATCACATCCCATTCTTTTCTTGATGTCTTCCAAATACTTCGTTCAAAGCCGTCCTCTTCCTTTCATTCCCAGCATTTTCCCTTCAAGAATGTTAACGATGAAAGTGGTGTGTCTTATGACATGTCCAATTAATTTGATTTTTCTCTTTCCCATTTCCTTCATTAATCTTCTCTCTTCTTTGACTTCCCTTAAGACTTCCAGGTTGGTTTTTATTTCCATCCAGGTCGTTATTGTCATTTTCCGCCATATCCTCTTTTCAGCAGCTTCAAATTGATTCTTCTCCAATTTACTCAGAGTCCAACGTTCACTACCACAGAGCAGTTTACGCCATACAAATGATTTTGCGAAGAATTTCCTTACATCTTTGTCCATATGTTTGCTGGATACAATTTTTTTTTCTCAGTCATAAATGCCTGTTTTGCCAATACTACCGAGATAACAAAATGGTTTCACTTGTTCAATTCTCAAGTCATCAATTTTATATTGGTTTTCATTTCTTCCATATTTTTCCGAACTACAATTACTTTTGTTTTCCGACCCTTCACTTTTAATTTCCATAGTTTAAGTGTATCTGATAGGAAGCCTCCGTGGCTTAGGCGGCAGCACACCGGCCTCTCACCGCTGGGTCCGTGGTTCAAATCCCGGTCACTCCATGTGAGATCTGTGCTAGACAAAGCGGAGGCAGACAGGTTTTTCTCCGGGTACTCCGGTTTTCCCTGTCAAATATTCATTCCAGCAACACTCTCCACTATCATTTTATTTCATCTGTCATTCATTTAATCATTGCCCCAGAGAAGTGCGTCAGGCCTCGGCAGCCGGCACAGTTCATATCCTCGCCGCTAGATGGGGGCTTAATTCATTCCATTCCTGACCCCGTCGGAGACTGGAAGCAGGCTGTGGATTTTCATTTAAAGTGTATCTGATAGGACTTGCAGCATTTTATTCATACACTCAGACGATTAAAACTATGTCTACAATTATGTGTGTGAAGAAATTTACAATATATACAGTATTTGTTGCAGACGTAAACTTGATGAACTTGTGAGGACTACTTAGTTCTATGCGATTTGAGTTGAGATAATGTAAGTGGCTATTGACCTTCTAGTTAACTTCTTTAGTGTAATAGTCTGTAATGGTTCGTAAATGTTCACAGTGATGTTTGTTACTTGTAAGTGGATTAAGGAATTAAGCTGGTCATTTGAGCTACTGTATGTGGTATCCGTTCCAGTACAGCTTTTATCACTAACCGCTGTCCGGACTGTACTACACGATAATGATACCAAATCATGTAGAGTCGTTATTTGGAGTGATGATTATTGGTTGCCTGCCACAAGTTTAAACCCTGGGATCCGCCCCCTGAAATGAATCTGTAGGTCATCTTCAGCATGCGTTTCTTGAATTAAGATGACATCAACATGATGTCTTTTCAGGCTCTTAGATAGATATTCATATTTTGCCCTACTTTTACGAATCCAATATTACAAATATATACAGAACTTCCAGTTCTGCCAGCTTATCAATTAAAGTTCAGACTCCCGTCGTGGCGAACAGCAGATAGCTTGCTGACTAACTACTTTAATATCAAAGTTTCCTGGATTAATCAATGACGGAAAGAAACTTCCTTGACACACCATGGATTAATTATTAATCCCTGGGAAAGACCTGCAGTGTTTCACTTATATAGGCGTCACTGGTGCTTATAGAACTAGCCAGGGCAGGTGTGGAGGTATACTATATCAATGGGGTTGGAAGTCCTCTCCAAATTGCGACTGTAGAGAAGAAAAGCTGACCATAGATCACATAACGCTTGATTGTCCCCTCAGAGCCTTCAGTGGTACACTGGAATATACACACAGGCTACCTCCAGAGGCTGTTGACTGGCTTCTCCATTTGGTTCTGCAGCTGTAAATTAATCATTTCAGACGACGGACTTGAGATAATGTATGCTGTTGTTTGATTCTTCAGTCTTTTGACTGGTTTGATGCAGCTCTCCATGCCTCCATGTCCTGAGCTAATCTTTTCATCTCTACATAGCTACCTCACCCTACATCCGAGGCAATCTGTTTAATATATTCTAACCTTGGTCTACTCCTACAGTTCTTGTCCTCGACCATTCCTTCCATAACTAAGCTTGCTATTCCTGGGTGTTTTAGTATGTGTCCAAGAAAACTATCTCTTCTCTTCCTTAGCAGTCGCCAGAAACATCTCTCCTCTCCCACTAGTTTTAATACCTCTTCGTTTGTTACCCTATCTACCCATCTGATCTTCATCATTCTCCTGTAACACCACATTTCAAACCCTTCAATTCTCCTCTATTCTGCTGCACCAATAGTCCAAGTTTCACCTCCATAGAGAGCCACGCTCCAGACAAAGGCCTTCAAAAATGACTTTCCAATACCTAAATCTATATTCAATGTCAACAGATTCCTTTTCTGTAGGAATGCTTTCCTTGCCTGAGCTAACCTACTTCTTATATCCTCTTTGCTTCGTCCGTCACTGGTTATTTTACTTCCTAAGTAGCAGAAGTCTCCTACTTCCTTTAGTTTTTCACCTGCCAATTTGATATCCATAGAGGTTTCTGATTTAATTGGGCTACATTCCAATATTTTTGTTTTACATTTACAGTATTCATTTTCATCATGAATTCGTTCCTCAAGACGGAGGAAGTTCTAATTTCTGAAAACACTTCTTGACAAATTAATGGAAATTAAAAAAACTGTTCATAATATTAAAACAGCTCATTAAAAACAAGAACATCGCCACGAACTGAAATACCTCTACACACGAGCTAAGATTTTGGCTGAACCTGTATAAGCGGGTTTCAAACTTTTACAAATTACGAGCGTAAATCAAATATAAACCGGAATTGTTTTCGTTGAATCAACGAATGAATATAGGTTGCTCGATTTTCTTTCACAAGGAAGACCATCGTCTAAACTGTTATCAAGAACATCAAAACTCCGTGTTTATAAGACAATTGTACGACCAGTATTAATACGAGGCAGAGACATGGACACTGAGAAAAAAAAAGAGGGAGAGGAGAATATTGACCGTTGAAAACCAAGTGTTAAAAAAAATCTTCGGGTTGGAATTAGAACAGGGAAACTTCAGAAGAAGAAAAAAACAGAAATTCACGCACTGTTTAACGAACCGGATGTGATAGCAGTATTAAAAAGCAGAAGAATAGAATGGCTGGGACATGTATTGAGAAGGGAAGATGGGATGGTAAAATAGTGCTAGAAGGAAAACCACAAGGAAAAATACCCCTCGGTAGACCAAAGTTGAGATGGCAGGATGGAGTGAGGAAAGACCTGGAGGCCAGGAGCCAACAAGAATATGGCCGGAGACAGAAAGCAATGGAAGAGGCTAAAGTCAGGCAATAACCCGACTTAGGTTCGTGTGGCCACGACATTGATACATCTGTCGTGCCATGTGATCAATTTTAAGAAAGAGTCCTGCTAAAATTCGGTGTCCACTGATATCAGGCAGTTCATTGCCCTCTCACTCGTACCGCCACAGGCATTCGGGACTTATTGAAATTCTTTTAATCTTGTGATCAGCGATGAGCTGTCTCAGTAATGTATAAACCGGTTTATCCAAATTTTTTCCAATCTGAACATGTCTCTGTTCCAATTAGTTCGGACTAGTGGGGTTCTACGGTGCATATAATCACATATTTTCATTACTATTTTTAGCCTATTTTCATCAATATAAAATATAGGCTTATGAGATCTTGTGGCCATAAGTAGGTGTATGTGTACGTTTGTCCCCACTTATAACTTCTAAACGGCTGAAGCGATTTCAGTCAAACTCATTAAGGTGGCAATACTATTTCGGATAACCCCGATCGTACCTTTTAAATTTTATTACGTCTCACCAATCCAACATGGCGTCTGTGCGAAGTATTTCACCGGAATTGTATATCTCAGAAACTATTACTCATATCACCCTGAAATTTTGTAAGGTGATAAATGGCATTAATAGACGTTCCTCTATGTGACATTTAAAAACCTGTTAACTACAAGACGAACATGGCGGCCAAGCGAATTTGAAACATTTATCCACATATTCAATCTATCAAACACAAATAGCTTGACGTTCTGTAGGTGGCGCTCAATATCTGAAGCATTAGTCCCACGCGCCTATTAATAGTGCAATTCCATTTGCGACCACGCTCCCAGATATCATAATGGTTTGTACTCGAATAAACTCGGGCACGCCGGTCTGCTGCTTCTCTCTCTACTATGACGCTCAGCGCATGCGTCAATGCTCCTCTACTCTAATCATCCCGCCGAAAATTCAGTCAAGATTGTCCTTTGTCATTGCGATGAGTTTTCTGAACTTGTAAAGAAACTTCCGTGTGAAATGAAATGCATAACGCGTCTGTGCAGATACAACCCTTTCTGGCCGACCATGACTGTAAAGGTGGGGTTAGCGGCTTCAGGGGCGTAGTTGGTAGAATGCTGAGCTTTTATGCCCAAGATCGCTGGTTCAAACCCGGCCAAAGTCGTCAGATTTTTAAGAGCGTGAAAAATCCCTCATTATGCCTTCCTTCGGAGGGGAAGTAAAGCCAGCGGGCCCATCTCATATTTTTATGGCTTGTAAAAGAACTTTCCACTAACTATAAGATGCGTTCAAAAAGTAACGAGCCGGAGGCTGGAATGCGCAAAGCGGTGGCGACATCGGCTATTCGTGGCGTGTGTAACGAGGTGTGCTTCCGACCAGAGCGTGGAAGGTCACAGCCCGTCGCTAGAGGGCACGCGGGCACGTCACGTGACGATACAAAGCGAGCAGCGGCATGCATCAATCGTCCAACCAAGACCAAGACAGTGGGCCATTCGACATGCTTCCTGGTGTGGTTGAAGACTGTTGGGCACCCATTGGGCACACACTTTGCGCAAGTGCAGTCGTTCCTTCATGATGGTGTGCACACTTCCGACGATCAATCCGACCACGGCGGCTATGGCGTTCACTGCACTCGGCGGTCCTGGGTAATGAGTGTATCAACCTGCTGGACGTTGTCATCGGTAATGCAGGGAGGTGCCCCAGACCGGGGATCATCGGCTAACGACACCCGTCCTTCCCTGAAGCGCTTGTGCCACGCCTTGACCCGTGCAAGGGACATGCAGTGTTCGCCGTACACTTGTGACATTCGGCGATGAATGTCCGTTCCCCCTACTCCTTTCGCTGTCAGAAACCGAACAACACCTCTTTGCTCTTCGTTTGACACCTCCATGTCACTATTTGCAATGCAACGGGCAGTGTTGGACTATTGATGCATGCTGCTGCTCGCTTTGTAGACGTGCACGCGTGCCCTCTAGCGACGGGCTGTAACCTTCCACGCTCTGGTCGGAACCACACCTCCTTACACACGCCACGATTAGCCGATGTCGTCACCGGTTTGCGCATTACAGCCTCTGGCTTGATACTATTTGAACGCACCTTATGCTATTGTGTGATGCTAAATTTGTTGCTTATATTTAATTAACGCTCTATTAGTTCCAACGGTAGCCGCCAGGTGCCAGTTGCGGTGGCATCGAGTAGCCAATTTCGCTGCTAGGTGTCGTTGACGGTCGCATTTGAATTACAGATAACACACACTAATACATCCTTCTCAATTAACACCAGTTGTCAGACAGATTCTATACACACCCAAAGTACACGGGGCAACATGACCACGTTGTCGCAGCACCTAAACTGAGGAACCAACCAAAGGGAAATCTCTCAAGGGTCAGATTACACACAAGAACCCACGCTGAGCAGTTCATACTTAACCTATACCGTCAAAGTTTCATTAACTAAGCTAGTTAACCTCGAAGCTGGCGTGAAACTGAACTGCTCATGAAACCTACCAACTGTTGCATGTGAAGTGTTCCTCGGGATATGTGTAAATTAGTTTCATTTGTTTCACTGAATGTAGCATTGCGTGGGAGGGTTCATTGTACCGCCGAGTCGGTGAATCAATACCATCATGAAACTATACAGCCCTACTGTTATGTATGGACCCACGCACTTTGGTCTTTGCTAGCCAGATAAGTCTGCTCTAGAATACAGAAAGACCATCGGATTCTTTCTTTCTTATTCTCCTGCAATTAATTTTTAATTACACAGGCGTGCGAAATTGTAGTTTTTATACAAGAGAAGCTTTCGCTAATTGTTATGTTATTTCGTGTGCTTATTTCGAAAATTATCTCCATTTTTAGCCCATTTTCATTTTATGAAAAAAAAAAAAGGATTATGAGATCACCTTTTGTCCGTGTGTGTGTGTGTGTATCCCACTCTAATAACTTCTAAACGGCTCGAGCGATCTCACTGAAACCCAGTAAGGTCATAGTACTGTTACGACCGACCCCGACTGTGCCCTACAAATTCTATTACGTCTCACCAATCCAACATGGTGGCTGTGCGAAATATTTCACTGGCATTCTATATCTCCGAAACTATTACCGATATCTGCCTGAATTTTTGTACGGTGATAAAGGGTACAACTAAAAGTTTACCTGTGTGGCTCTCAACAACCTGTTAACTACGAAACGAACATGGCAGCCAAGCGAAGTTGAATTTTTAAATATACTTTTCTCGCGATTTAACCATCCAAATGCAATTAAACTTGGTACAGCAAATTTTATGCAAATTGCAATGCACTGAGGTTTAATTTAGTTCAATTGTTTACATAACCTCAAGATGGCGGCTGTGCGAAATATTTCTCCGGCATTCTATATCTCCGAAATTATTACTGATATCACCCTGAATTTTTGTACGGTGATAAAGGGTTCTACTAGAAGCTCAGCTTTGAGACTTCCAAAAACCTGAAATATACAAACCGAACATGGCATCCAAGCGAAGGTGAAACATTTTAATAGATGATTCTCGCGTTTAACCATCTGAGCGCAGTGAAATATGGTACAGTCAATTGTTATACACATTGTAATGCACTGGCATCTAATTTAGTTCAATTGTTCACATAACCTCAAGATGGCATCTGTGCGCAATTTTAAAATTTAGTTTTTTTTATTGTGTATTACGCATGCCGAAGTCTTCGGAATTTTAAGAGCGTTAAAAATCCCTCAGAATGCCTTCCTCCGGAGGGGAAGTAAAGCCACGTCATAGATTTGCGGCATGAAAAGGAATCTTCCACTAACTACACTTGTGAACGCTAAAACTTTTTGGTTTGTTTGAAAACGCTATACTAGTACCAGCGTTCGCCACCAGGTGCTGACTGTGATGGCATTTAGCAGCCACGTCCGCAGCTAGGTGTCGTTGACGGTAAAAGTAGGCAAAAGTTGGTGGCAAAAGTTTGAGCTAATTAAAAAAATCGTCAGCATTCCTTCTACTTGAATCACAGAAAACACACACTAATACAGCCATCACAATAACACTGGTTATCAGACAAATTTTGCACACACCCAAAGTACACGGGGCTACATATCCACGTTGTCGCAGCCCCTAAACTAAGGAACCGACCAACCAAAAAGTAACTCTCTCTCCTTACTTTTAAAAGCAGTAGGTAAAATTGGTAAATGTGTCAGAACCTCGACTGTGCCTGTATCTCCAATCACAGCTCTCACAAAAGGAGACTGAACGAATGTTACATCTAGCTGTTTTGGACATTTCATACCAACTTTAATAGTTTTATTGGAGAATAAACTCGCACCCATTCCGACTGATTTCGTGTTCTGACATGGAAGAATACTTTTGATACGAAAACTAACAATCTGGCTGGCATTTCTCGTTCCCTCAGCAGAAGTGGATTAGGTAAACACCGAATGGAAAAGGACGTAGAACGGAAACGATACATTTCCGGACATGGGGTTCCTGTTGAAACTATTATGTACTCAGTCCCATCTACAAGTCCTAGAAGTTACTGACTGGAATTTCCAAACACCCTGTATATGTATGATATTACTAGTTTTCAGTTGGTCAACAACACTGACGTTCAAAGAACATTGCGAGAATATGATGCTCAAAGTCTTCTGCCGAAATAATATCATACGCAGGCTCACTAACAACTCATGGGGGTCTGAACCAAATGTACTACGTACTAATCGGGTCCAAGCTCTGTGAACTTGCGGGATGAAGGCAAAGAGCAGGAAAGGGTCGGGCGAGAAGCGAAGGATTTGTCAACAGCCCACCGTGATATATGGTATTCCTTTCTATTCCAATACTGCAAACATTGGGCCGTTGCTCAAACCACTGTGTTGTTAGGAATGAGTGAGTGAGTCACCGACCAATGTATTTGGTTCTGTATTATGCACGGACCGAGAAACCTCATCACTCGTCAACACTACTACTCATAGTCCGCGATGCACATTCCTCCCAGGTTCACGCAGCTTTGACCCGAGCAGTACGTCTGCTCTACCTCTATGTTTCTCCACTGCAGAATATGCAGCACCAGTGTGTCAGAACTCCGCATACGCCAGGAATGTTGACACCGCTCTCAACGAGACAGGCCGCATTATAACAGGTTGCCTACGACCAACTCCCGATGACAAAATCTACCATCTTGTAGGCATAGCACCCCTGGATATTAGACGAAGAACAGCGGCAGAGGTTGAGAAGAGAAAACAGGAAAATGATCCTAGGCATCCCATGTTTGGAAGTGAAGCATCACGTCCCAGCTGAAGTCAAGAAAGAGCTTTTTTCGAACAAATGAAGCAATTGCAACAACATCTTCCACTAGCGGTATAGAACTATGGCGAAACAGGACACCTGGAAGTAATGGCCAAAACCCAAAGGAAGAGCCGGCTGCTGGTTTTCAACTACTTTACCAGACGTGGAAGCCTTTCAACAGACTGCGAACTGGAGTGACGCGGAGCTAACAAAATTTGAAGCGGTGGGGCTACATTACTGAAGATGCAACCTGCGATGTGGAGATATTCAAGCTGTTGAACACCTCTTGGTCTGCTCAAAATTGCATGAAGCCTGCACGCTGGATGACCTGGTTTCAGCAAATGCTCCGGCAATCAAGACTGACGATTTCTGGCCCTCAAAATCAATTTGATGTGTACAATATCTGTGTGTATAGGCTATTGTAAATGTTTTAAATTTGTAAATAACTGTATTATACTGTCCTGGATACGAATATATATATATATATATATAGTCGGTCAGCACAACCGACTGAAAAAATTGTAATATAATTTATCAATAAGACATCACTTTAACTCGCTTCAATGACATATAGATGTCTCTACTGAACTAGATAACGATTTCTTGTTGCTATGGTAACCACCGTGTTCACGATTAACACAGAGAGACCCCCCAGTCCCACAACATATCTACGTTAACATTTATAGCAGATATATCTAGGTGGTATTTTTCACGCAAGGTAAAGAGAAACTCCTCGTGATTACTCAAGTATAATTTTATTTAGTTGCCAGCCCGATTTATCTCTGTAACACATTTGTCAGGATAACCTTTCATGCAGGTTATGTTATCTCACTGTACAATAGATATGCCGCTTCAGTGAACATGATACAGTTATCGGTGTTTAAGAGTGAATTCCTTGTGAAAGGTCAGCCCTCTGCTTACTGGTCTGTGAAAATACGATAACATTTCAAAACTACACCTAGAGTTGTTATTTTCAGTAATATTTCACACTACATAAATCAAGTGCATTCCTTGGCAGGAATATCCCCTACGCCGTGAGGTCATAGCAGAGGACCATGCTCACCCTCTCTTTGGTCACCAGCCTCCAAGAAGGCGGCTAAAAACAAGGAAAAGTTTTCTGCAAACAACATCGATGCCTACTACAAAACCCGAGGTAGCCAGGATACAGCTATGGCAATCCACCATACCACCAGATTGGATGAATGCCAAGGAAAGGCTTCCAGCTGGCCACAACAACAACTGGGAGACTTGGCGGTCACTCAACAGACTTCGGACTGGTGTTGGGAGATGCAAAGTTAATCTCCACAAATAGGGATACCTACAGGAATCAGAACTCTGTGAGTGTGGGGAGAGACAGACCATGATACACCTGTGTTCCTGTGAACTGTGCCCGTGTTCTTGCACAACGCATGAGTTGATGGAAGGTCATGAAAGTGGTGTGACAGTGGCCCGTTTCTGGGTGAAGAAAATCTAATTCGAGACATTTTTGTATTATTTTACATTTCCTATGCTTCCTCGACTTTCAAGGGTGCTAATATACAAAGCTGAACAATCGTAATGAGGTGAAAAAAGATAAATTAGAAAATCAACACAATACGAGTAATGAACTATGAAATCTATGACACATATAAATTAGAATAAAAGACCTGGGGATTGGGCAAGCCGCAACTAAATATAAATAATTAAAATAGCTATTTAGCCTTAAAAAACAAATAATTTACGAATATAGGTGATTTTTCAAAATACTAATGGATCCTCTTACTGCTATAGCATTAAAGGTGGCATTTGAGATACGAAATTTTCTACACGTAGCAGCAAAAAGAGAAGGTATTGTTCCCCGGGCCCCAATAATAACCCAATAACTTCTATTTCTTGAAGGTGGTATTTTCCTTGTAGAAAGGGACTGTAAGTAGGAAATAAAGAGCGGTTCTGGCGCAGGGGCTAATGGGCAAGATGGCCGCCGCGCGCAACCAGCCTTATGTTATTCTTATGGAGGGGTCATTCAGAGCTGGCGCAGGGGCTAATGGGCAATATGGCCACCACGCCCCGAGACCGTGGATGATGTCACAGGGAGAGGTTGGCCGTGTAGTTGCTAAATAGAATAATTATTGTTATTATTATTATTATTAGGTAATTATTGATTGATCATGTACAATCAAGACCAGCCTTATATTATCCACCCCTTGGTGTAGTGGCTAGCTTTCTTGGCTGTTACTGCGAAGGCCCGGGTTCGATTCCTGGCTCTGCCAAGAAATTTAATTTCTGGTCTCACGAGTGGAACGGGGTACACTCAGTCTTGTAAGGCAAAAGTGAGAAAAGGCGGGTTTTAATTCATACCTATGCAATTCAGCCTAACCCAACTTCATTTAACCACACCTAACCTAACCTAACCTAACCTAGCCTAACCTAACCTAACCTAACTTCAAAGTGAGAGCAAATATGAGAGCAAATGTGACAGCACAAATAATAAACTTAGTTATAACCTAACCTAACCTAACCTAACTTCAAAATCAGAGCAAATATGAGAGCAAATGTGAGAGCACACATAATAAACTAAGTTATAACCTCACCTAACCTAATCTAACCTAACTTAACCTAACCTAACTTAAAAGTGTGAGCAAAAAAAAAATGAGAGCAAAAAGTGTGAGCAAAAAGTAAGAGCAAATGTGAGAGCACAAGTAATAAACTTAGTTATAACCTATCCTAACCTAACCTAACCTAACCCACAGAAACCACATTTAAATATTTTAGATTTTACATTTTAACATTTTAGATTTAAGATTTTTTCATTTTACATTTTTTTAGATTTTACATTTTACATTTTCGATTTTTTTGTATTTTAGATTTTAGTTTTTTTAGATTTTACATTTTACATTTTACATTTTCCGAAAAGAGTAAACTACAAGGTCACATACCTAACCTCACTAAACCTAACTTTACCAAGCCTAAATTAAGCTAATCCAAAGGCTAATGCACATACTCAAAGTATATAAGGGCACATGCCACTATCCTTATGCTAGTCTTATAGGCTACTGTACAACATGATCACTACCCCAACCGGTTATATTTTTTTTCATTTTGTTGTTTACGCATTTGTCAATTTTCCAATTTCCCATTTTCAGTTTTTTTTAATATCAAGTTTAAGTTTTACAATTTCATAATATGGAAACATGGAATATGCATTTTGTTGTTTACACATTTGTCAATTTTCCAATTTTCCATTTTCAGTTTTTTTTAATGTCAGTTTTAAGTTTTTCAATTTCAAAATATGGAAACATGGATTTTGCATTTTGTTGTTTACACATTTATCAATTACACAATTTCCCATTTACAGTTTTTAAAATGTCAGTTTAAAGTTTTTTCTATATTATCAATATGGAAACATGGATTTTCCAATTTGTGTTTTACATGTTTATTTTGCATTAGGAGAGGAGATAGGTGGGTAATAATTAAAAAAGTACAAGCAGTGTCCATACAATATTTTTTATTTTAAATACATGTACACTATTTACACATAATACATATACAGTATATATATATTCTTTTTTGTTATAAATTGTACAGATGATTTTATTTTGTTTTCTATTTAATTTATTTTTTGATTATGAATACCATTTTTTCTTTTTGTGTTTTTCTATTTTTGCAGTGCTATTGTTTTAATTTTTTAAATTGATTTGTTTTATGATTTGCTAGACTCATGCCGAGGATTTTGATATTCAAAACTTAACCCTTTAACCATGGTCAATGATTGACTAATGACCATAGGCATATGTACCTGTACCATTAGCATCAATCACTCTTTTATCATCACCAGGACACAAAGCAATTTTGTTTAGTCTTATAGATGATATGTCATGTTGTTTAGAAGCGATAATGTTCATGGGTATTTATTTTACATTGTTTTTCATGACACAATCCTTATAATCTTGAAAGCTTATACAATTTTTGACATCACCTCGGCTAATACCTTTAATCTTTTTGATTTCTTTACCATTTATGTCTAAAGCATACATTTTAGCTCCAAGTCCAACAAATGCTTTTATAATTTGTCCACACGCCTCGTCTTTAAATTTCCCCAACGTTTTCTTGTTTGATGTAGAGTAACATATGCGATTAGTAGGATAATCTGATGTGTCCAGGTGTTCTAGGAAATCCAACTTGTCTTGATATACATCTGGGGTGTTATCCAAATAAATGAACGAGTCAGTATCCATATACATGAGTTTAACATGGTCCATGCCATAATAGGGTAGCAGGACATCATAGTGGTGGGAATACATGAGAGTTTTAGAAATATCCAGTATACACATTCCAATATATATAGGCTTATTGAATACAATGTTACGTTTAGCCATTTGGAAATCAGCTAGGTTAGGACCATAAATTGTTCTGTCAATAAATGTCGGCTTTGCTATTAGCTTTTCTGCCTTTTTGCTGTCAGTCACAAGACGTATGTCTATTCTTTTACGGATATTTTCCATTGTTTTTCCAAAAATGGCGTTGTTGAATAATTTGTACAGATTTTTCTCAAAATCATTTTTGGCTTGTTTTCGAAGGTTGTTATTAAAATCAACGTATGCCTTTAACCAATGTCTTGGCTTAAACTTTAACACACGATGGATTTTTATTAATTTTAGCCCATGATATAAAGCCTGTTTTAATGCCATGTAGTGAACAACATATCGCCTTCGATTTCCAAGATGAGGAATTAGTTTTTTCAGAGACGAATCTTTAGGTTGTGTACACTCTGGTAGGAAAGGTAAATCGTTGTGTAGATCATGAAGGTCAGATGGGTAATCAACATCAACGTCTAGAATGTATCCCACAGGATCGTTTTCCTTTAGTTTTTCTAGATCAACAGTATCTGGAGAAACCCACTGAAATCCACCATAAGGAAGGGAGTGGCACATAGCCCACCCGTATTGGTTGTTGGCATCATCGTAGGTAATAAACTGCGATGGTTTCTCAGAATCATAGGTTTCCATGTATTTATTGTTAGCTTCAGCATACCGATGAGACACTTGGCATATGCCTCCACGTATTCCAGACTCGATTAGAAGAATCTGATCGTAATCCTGTAGCAATTCCAGTTCAATTCCTGTGTAAAGGAGCATTGCCTCGAAACTTAAACCAGGCGAAGTAAAAAAGTGTGCAGCATCCACTCGGTGTGTTTCTAGTGTTTTGTTTCTAAACGTTTCAAAGCTGTCTGCAAGAAGGAGTACATCTGAAGTTAGGTAGAGGTCACTATATTCCCCTAGATTTTAATGTTGAACTGTTTCCAGACATTTTTGGCATGTTCATAGTCTCCTTGACTAACATTTTCTTGACTTAATTTGTTAAAGAATGCCTCTTTTGGAGGTAAACACGTTTCACTTAACTTTTCCCATGAGTCAATGTAGTCATAACAAAATACCCCTTTGCGAGTCATGGGCATTGTATTTTCTTTTCCAAAGTATTTGTCTGTTTCAGGGTATGATGTTAAGTTGGAAACTAAGTTTTCCAAACTACTCGGCATTAACCGAAACGTATCCACAAATCTAAGCTTAACATTTCCTACATATTTGGTAAAGGAAATGTATTTTTCTTTGGAGTTAGCGATAACATCCACTCTCTCAGTAGTACACCCCATTTGCTTTACAATGAAATATGCGTCGTAGCCACTCATATTATGTAGAAATATAGGAATGGGGTTACGTGTTTTACACCTCAAATTACAGTTATTGTGAGCACTTCCACGGTATTCCCCTGTAATATGGCAGTGGTCTCGAACTTTCCAGTCCTGTTGGGTAAATGGTTTTTGACACAAATAACAGGTTTCAGAACATTGGAACTCTGCTTCTTGAGCCTGAGTTAAGGCCTTTGGAACATTTAAGCTGTAAAGGCGATCAATTTCATTAGCTATTGAGATCAAACAGTCCATAAACTTTTCTGCAGCGTCAGGCCCACGATAAATAACAGGTTGGCTTGAAATATTTGTCTTTATGTGTTCCACAGCAGGTGAGGGTTTAACGTATATACCAAAGCTCATAGGAACATGACTCTGGTATGGCACTGTATAACTTGCCTCAGGATTAGGTAGACATGTTTGATAGGGTAAGAGTATACTTTCAAAATCTGCGTAGATAACGTAAGGTATTCTCAGCATTTTTTCAACATTTACGAATTTGACAATGGGGCTTTTAAATGGCATTTCAACCCTAGCAATGTCATGCTGGACACACAAAGCTCTATTTCTTTCAATTTTTCCATTCCTAGTTGTCCATATCGATTATCAAAGTGTGTAAAACACCGTTTACACGTATATATCTTATGTTCATAGCAGGTAATCTGATGTCTTACTAGTTTATCAAAATCTATGATAAAGACGTAGTGGTTCTGGCCAGATGATGAACTTAGCAGAAGGAGGTCGCGATGGTCTTGCAGCTCTTGATCCACAACCTTCAGAGGGAACAATTTGTTGTCTTGTTCCAATCCAAATACATTGATGGATATATCGTTGGCTTTTTCAAATTTGGGAATGTCAGCTAGTAATGTAGGAAATGATATTAGAGAAAAATCATACTTGTTTTCCAGGTCCTTGTATTTACTAATGCGTTGAGCATCCTTTTTAACCAGTTTTGCTAAAATGGCATACATAAAACACTTTTCATCATTCAAATTTTCAGGATTAATGCAGGCTTTTCTTGCTTTTATAGCTGCTGGTAATGGAATATATGTGCTGCCACGCAAGGGATTGTACTTATTTATTTTCAATCGTACTCCTTCCACTGCTAACAAAGCCCAATTACTGCCTTTTAGCTCAGATTCTTCCATTTCCGTAGTTAACTTTGTAAATTGTGTTTCCAAGAAACTACTCAAGTCTGTTTCCACAAATAGGGCCTGATTTCGTGTTTTAAAAGCACGATCTGTAATGTCATTGGTAGATGTATGAATGAATCTACATTCAGCCACAAGATAAAATTTTATCGACTTGTGCATTGCTAGTTCTTTCTGCATAGCTTGTATTATTTGCTGTTTGGACTCTTTAAGGTATGAATTTAAATCCTTACACGTATCGCAACGAATGAAATAGGATTTAAGTCGACCTTGAAAAGATGTCTCATATTCAATAAGTCCATTTTAGTCAGGAATCAATGACAGTTGGGAATGTTTTGTAGACTCAGATTTTTGTCTTTTAGCTGCCGACACAACATTACAACATTCTTCATGACGACGTCCATTGTAGGCATTGTTGAATTTATTGCCACACGTTTTACACTCATGAAATTCCCCACACGAAACTTCATGACGCTTCCTATGATAGTCCCGAAGAAAAGTTTTTCCACACTCTATGCACATATAGCTAGGAATGGGTTCTTCCATTACGAATGTTGATTTCTGCAAACAGCTGCTTACTGCGTATCACAGGGCTAGAGGTTGGTCGGTGAGACGGTCTTTCACGATGTGAACACCATGAGAGGTAGTAGTCAACTGGTGATATTCTTGTTAAGGGTCCTCTAATATACCCCTAGTCTAGACCAACAGCTCTTTACAGCGTATGACAAGGCTGTAGACTGGACAGTGAGACGGTCTTTCACGATGTGAACACTGTAACAAGTAGTAGTCAACTGATTATATACTTGCTAAGGGTTCTCTAATATACAATAGTCAAGACCAACAGCTACTTACAGTGTAGTACAAGGCTGTACAATAGTTGTTTTGACAATCTTTCACGATGTGGTCGCTGTGAGTGGTGGTAGTCAACTGATGATTTTCTTGCTAAGGGTTCTCTAATATACCCCTAGTTAAGGGTAACAGCTGCTCACTGCTTATGACAAATCTAAAGACTGGTTGTTTCAACGGTCTTTCACAATGTTAACATTGCGACAGGTAGTAGTCAACTGAAAATATTCTTACACGGTTATCAGGTACTTACTGCATATCAAAAGGCTGTTCACTCATGTGTTAGACAGTCTTTCTTTGCTAAAGGCCCTCTATATTCCCTACACAAGGCTATACATGTTAGTTCTAAACACTTAGTGGTTAATTGTATAATAAATTTAAATACACATCATATACGAGCACGTTTTCACTCGGTAAAACTTTACCAAATAGTCAAATGCGACACGCAAAGTATGTTGCCGCTATCTAGCGGTGACTATGAGAACTACTTGAACGACCAGCATGCTACCTAGCGCTCCATTTCAACACTCTCTCACTGAACGACCAGCATACTATCTAGCGGTCGATATCAATACTCACTCAACTACCAGCCTGCTACCTATCGGTCAATATAACAACTCACTCAACTACCAGCATGCTACATGGCTTTTTTCGTCAGTTTTTTGTTGGCTTTTGTTGGCTTTTGTTGGCTTTTTTGTTGGCTTTTGTTGGCTTTTGTATTAGCTCTTTTTGCTCTTGCTTGTGGGGGCTTATTTGGTCTTGGAAAGTATGTCAGTCCTTTTTTATGGCTGCATAATGCTTACAGCCATGTTTGTAAGCAGCAACAACAACAACTACAAAAACACACAAAATTCCAAAAAAAAAAAAAAAAAAACTCTAAGGTTTATCAATGACTCTCAACTCTTACACTTACCTCTATCCCATGCCTAGTCAAATAAATGGTGTATTTTTCAAATTTTTCCAAAAGGATTTGGAAAGTAGGCTATATCATTGAACAAAAATCCTAAAAAGACATATGTTAACTCCAACACCTACCTCTATACCACTCTCAGGCCAAAAATAGTGTACTTTTCAAATTTTCCAAAACATATTTCAAAATGGGGTATATTTCTAAAATTAAATAGTTTACAAAAATATTTGTTTGACATAAATGAATGGCCTTTGCCCCCTCTACCGTCGTACCAAGTCCCAGGTCACTAGGACAAAAAAAATAAAAAAATAAAAATGGGCTTATATTTCCAAAATTAGGAATTTTACAAAAACGTTTGTCTGACGTAAATCAATGGACTTTACCCCCTCTATTCCCATACCAAGTCTCAGATCTCTAGGTCAACAAAATCAAAATTTTGAAAATGGGCTATATTTCCAAAATTAGGAATTCTACAAAAAAGTTTGTCTGACGTAAATAAAGGGTCTTTACCCCCTCTATTCCCATACCAAGTCATAGGTCTCTAGGTCAACAAAAATAAAATTTTGAAAAAATGGTCACTATTTTGGAAACTTGAATTCTAAACAAAAAGTTTGTTTAACATAAATGAAAGGTCTCAATCCCCTCTACCTGTAAACCAAGTTCCAAGTCTGTATGACAAAACATGAAAAAAGTTCAACTGGGAAAGTAGGCGATTTTCCATAAAACCAAACATTCTAAAAAGTGTTCTATGGGCTTAAAAGAATGGCCTCTATGTCCTTTACTTTTTATAATAAAACTTTTTTATTTTTTACATTTTTTTGAAAAAAGTTCAATTTTGAAATTTTTATATTTTGGAAACTAAAGAGTTTACAAAAGAATTAATTGACTTAAATGACTTGCCCTGACCCCATCTACTACGAAAATGAATTTCAAGTCGCTAGGACAAAAAATAACAGTTGTGTTGTAGTGGTGCTACTGCCCCCCCCCCCCCTTCCCCCCCTCGCCAACTCTCCCTCTGACGTCACATTTCGGGACTTGTTAATTCTAATTTTTATTATCTTATTTTATGTTTTACTTTTTAGTTTTAATTGTTTACTATTTTCATTTGTTTAATAATGTTAAATATGCTTCTAAAATTTAAAAAAAAACAAGTAGTTCCGTGAAGAACTATACAGCCTATTTTCATATATCCTACTTATGTTAATTGCCTCTATCAACATACAAAATTTCAGTTTGATTGCTGTAATAGATTCGTAGATATTGAGAACCGACTAAATATTTCGGATGATCGCCATGTTGGACTTTTATAGATTATATGTAGGGCCTAGAGTTATGTACTGTTACATGAAGATTATTGTGTACGTGTAACATTCAAACTTCAATCACATGATTAGGACACAAGAAGTAAAAACGTGATTTTAAAATTTCGCACAGTTGCCATCTTGTGGTTATGGAAACAATTGAAATAAATTAGATGCCAGTGGATTAATATTTGTATAAGAGTTTACTGTACCAAATTTCACTGCACTCGGATGGTTAAATTGCGAGAAACGTCCATGTGAATATTTATAATTCGCGTCGCCGCCATGTTGGATTTGTGATCACCAAGTTATTTAAAGTCCTATAGGTGAACTTATGCTCACAGCCCCTATGAACATTAACAAATCAGTTTGATTGCTATAATAGATTCGTAGATATTCAGAGCCATGTTCGATTGTTAAATGTATAGGCGATAGAGTCATGTACCAATAAAGGAAAATTATTGCGTAGGTTCATTATTCAAACTTTCACTTCGATCGCACGATTACGACACAAGAAATAAAAACTTAACTTTAAAATTTGCACAGCCGCCATCTAGAGGTTATCCAAACAATTGAAATAAATTAGATACCAGTGCATTACAATGTGTATGAACATTTAGTGTACCAAGTTTCATTGCGTTTGGAACATTAAATCGCGAGAAAGGTCAAATTATTTTTTTCAAATTCGCCTGACCGCCATGTTCATTTTGTAGTTAACCGGTTTTTAAACGTCTTTTAGATGAACTTCCAGTAGTGTCCTTTATCTCCATACAAAATTTCAGGGTGACACCGCTAATAGTTTCAGAGATATAGAATGCCGGTAAAATATTTCGCACAGCCGCCATCTTGTAGTTATGTAAACAATTCAACGAAGTTAGATGTTGGTGCATTACAATGTGTATAAACATATACTGTACCAAGTTTTATTGCGTTTGGTTGGTTAAATCAAGAGAAACGTCTATTTAAAAGTCACAACTTCGCTTGGCCGCCATATTGGTTTTGTTGTTACCAGTTTTTCAAAAGTCACATAGGTGATCTTCTAGTAGATCCCTTTGTCACCGTAAAGAATGACAGGGAGATATTGAATGCTGGTGAAATATTTCGCACGCCCGCCATGTGGGATTGGTGAGACGTAACAAAATTTGAAGGGCACGGTCGAGGTCGTCCGGAATAGTGCTATGAACGTACCGAGTTTCATTGAAATCGCTCCACACACGGACAAAAGGTGATCTCATAAGCCTATGTTTTCAAAATTGAAAATAGGCTTAAAAGCTTATACAAATGATATTTCTAATCATTTTACCATTTTAATTTTAAGATGATGAAATTCATTATGAACATTAAAATGATAACGAAAAACAAAAATTAAAATGAATAATAATTATAATCATGGTAAAATAATTTAAAATACATGGAAATACAGTAAATACAAATAGAATATATTTAACAGTATTCTGCTCTATAAAGGGTTAAGTGTATATTTTTAGTCCTAATTTGTCTCAAATCTGATTTGGTCTATGCAATGTCAGTGAGGATAGTTTTCTGTACATAATTCTATAAGTGGATACCGATTTTCCCGGTGTGAAATGCAACCAAACCCCCACCCCCCATCGCCCGCCTTCCCTCATTTCTTGCTTAGTCTAAGCTGCAAACATTTCCAAGTTGTGTACGTCATTATCTCGATTACAATTTCCAGCTGTCGTGATTGTTATTTCCTAAAAAGAAACCAATAAAACAAGAATTTAGTTTAGTTTTCTGGACGTGATTTTACAAACTTTGACTGTAAACTCTGCTTGTTAGAAAACTAACCGCCAATCTGAGCAGAGCAGAGTGAAGCCAATTCAATTAATAATAGTTAAAATCAGTTTTAAACAGCAGTGCAATTAAAGTCCATGCATTCGTGTTGGTTTATAGAAGGGAAGGAGAGACAGCTCAAAGATCTAACAATATTAACCCTTTTGATTTCACGCTTTTGATTAATTGTTACGGGATGTTAAAAACGCCTAGTTAAGTGAAATTATAAGTCACATTAATTAATCAATATGTAACAGATCTGATTTTATTATTTTTAAATATTTAGACAGAAAACAATTTCAGAAATATTATTGAATCTCACATCTTTTCTTCTTCTTCGTTTCGGCCAGCTATGGACCACGTTACTTCAACGGTTTCCGTCTTTTCCCAGTAGTCCTTTATTCGTTTCCTGTGCGTCTCCTTTCTGTCAGTCGTCCACTTCTTGCCTATTCTCAGTTTTGGCTTTTCTTGGAGTCGCTGGTGTGATCTAAGATTTTTCTGGAGAGGAAGACGTTCTTGATTGTCCTCAAGCTAAGTTCTACTTCTATAAGATCTTTTTCTGTCTCAGAGAACCATGGTTCCTTGGTTTTCTTGTCTACGAAGTAGGAAAATATGCGGTTGGTCAGTTTCTGTGAGCTCATGCGTGTTATGAAGCCATAGAAACTAATTCTCCTTTTCCGCATCAAGTCCGTTATCCTTTCCACACGTATGTAGAGTTCGTTGTTATGTCACCTCCTGAACTCTCCATTTTCTCTGACTGGTCCTAGGATCTTTATCAGGATTTTTCGTTCTTTGGTCTCTAACTTTTCAAGTAAACCTCGTGCTGTTATTTGTGCTTCATGCTGTTACTTGTGTTTTGTGCTGTTATTTGTGTTTTGTGCTGTTATTTGTGCTTCATGCTGTTACTTGTGTTTCATGCTGTTATTTGTGCTTCATGCTGTTACTTGTGTTTTGTGCTGTTACTTGTGTTTTGTGCTGTTATTTGTGTTTTGTGCTGTTATTTGTGCTTCATGCTGTTACTTGTGTTTCATGCTGTTATTTGTGCTTCATGCTGTTACTTGTGTTTTGTGCTGTTATTTGTGCTTCATGCTGTTACTTGTGTTTCATGCTGTTATTTGTGCTTCATGCTGTTACTTGTGTTTTGTGCTGTTATTTGTGCTTCATGCTGTTACTTGTGTTTTGTGCTGTTATTTGTGCTTCATGCTGTTACTTGTGTTTTGTGCTGTTATTTGTGCTTCATGCTGTTACTTGTGTTTTATGCTGTTATTTGTGCTTCATGCTGTTACTTGTGTTTTGTGCTGTTATTTGTGCTTCATGCTGTTACTTGTGTTTCATGCTGTTATTTGTGCTTCATGCTGTTACTTGTGTTTTGTGCTGTTATTTGTGCTTCATGCTGTTACTTGTGTTTTGTGCTGTTATTTGTGCTTCATGCTGTTACTTGTGTTTTGTGCTGTTATTTGTGTTTTATGCTGTTACTTGTGTTTTGTGCTGTTATTTGTGTTTTATGCTGTTACTTGTGTTTTGTGCTGTTATTTGTGTTTTATGCTGTTACTTGTGTTTTGTGCTGTTATTTGTGTTTTGTGCTGTTATTTGTGTTTTGTGCTGTTATTTGTGTTTAGTGCTGTTATTTGTGTTTTGTGCTGTTATTTGTGTTTTGTGCTGTTATTTGTGTTTTATGCTGTTACTTGTGTTTTGTGCTGTTATTTGTGTTTTGTGCTGTTATTTGTGTTTTGTGCTGTTATTTGTGTTTTATGCTGTTACTTGTGTTTTGTGCTGTTATTTGTGTTTTATGCTGTTACTTGTGTTTTGTGCTGTTATTTGTGTTTTGTGCTGTTATTTGTGTTTTGTGCTGTTATTTGTGTTTAGTGCTGTTATTTGTGTTTCGTGCTGTTATTTATGTTTTGTGCTGTTATTTGTGTTTTGTGCTGTTATTTGTGTTTTGTGCTGTTATTTGTGTTTTGTGCTGTTATTTGTGTTTTGTGCTGTTATTTATGTTTCGTGCTGTTATTTGTGTTTTGTGCTGTTATTTATGTTTTGTGCCGTTATTTGTGTTTTATTCTGTTATTTGTGTATTGTGCTGTTTTTTATGTTTTGTGCTGTTATTTGTGTTTTGTGCTGTTATTTGTGTTTTGTGCTGTTATTTATGTTTCGTGCTGTTATTTGTGTTTTGTGCTGTTATTTGTGTTTTGTGCTGTTATTTATGTTTTGTGTTGTTATTTGTGTTTTGTGCTGTTATTTATGTTTTGTGCTGTTATTTGTGTTTTGTGTTGTTATTTGTGTTTTGTGCTGTTATTTATGTTTTGTGCTGTTATTTGTGTTTTGTGCTGTTATTTGTGTTTTGTGCCGTTATTTGTGTTTTATGCTGTTATTTGTGTTTTGTGCTGTTATTTGTGTTTTGTGCTGTTATTTATGTTTTGTGCTGTTATTTGTGTTTTGTGCTGTTATTTGTGTTTTATGCTGTTATTTGTGTTTTGTGCTGTTTTTTGTGTTTTGTGCAGTTATTTATGTTTTGTGCTGTTATTCATGTTTCGTGCTGTTATTTGTGTTTTATGCTGTTATTTGTGTTTTGTGCTGTTTTTTGTGTTTTATGCTGTTATTTGTGTTTTGTGCTGTTATTCGTGTTTTGTGCTGTTATTTATGTTTTGTGCTGTTATTTGTGTTTTGTGCTGTTATTTATGTTTTGTGCTGTTATTTGTGTTTTGTGCTGTTATTTGTGTTTTGTGCTGTTATTTATGTTTCGTGCTGTTATTTGTGTTTTGTGCTGTTATTTATGTTTTGTGCTGTTATTTGTGTTTTGTGCTGTTATTTATGTTTTGTGCTGTTATTTGTGTTTTGTGCTGTTATTTGTGTTTTGTGCTGTTATTTATGTTTTGTGCTGTTATTTGTGTTTTGTGCTGTTATTTGTGTTTTGTGCTGTTACTTGTGTTTTATGCTGTTATTTGTGTTTTGTGCTGTTTTTTGTGTTTTGTGCTGTTATTTATGTTTTGTGCTGTTATTTATGTTTCGTGCTGTTATTTGTGTTTTATGCTGTTATTTGTGTTTTGTGCTGTTTTTTGTGTTTTATGCTGTTATTTGTGTTTTGTGTTGTTATTTGTGTTTTGTGCTGTTATTCGTGTTTTGTGCTGTTATTTATGTTTTGTGCTGTTATTTGTGTTTTGTGCTGTTATTTGTGTTTTGTGCTGTTATTTATGTTTTGTGCTGTTATTTATGTTTTGTGCTGTTATTTGTGTTTTGTGCTGTTATTTATGTTTTGTGCTGTTATTCGCAGACTAGGGACCGATAACCTCGATGTTAGTCCCCTTAGAGCAACAATGATCATCATCCATGCACAGAACACGAGCTAACAGCTGTAAGCCTCACGGGTATTTATAAGTCTCCTCCCCTTAGTGGTATGCTGGATGGGACATTCAACTACGTGCGATTAGCCCCTCAATGGTGTCGTTCCGGCAGTCAATGTTAATTGGTTGCCGTTAAGGAACGAAGCTTATAGCAATCGTAAATCAAGAGAGACGTTACCTCAGCTCCAAGCAAATCACGAGCAAATACTCTTTACGGCATATCACCGCAAGACACTGCGATTCATTTCACGCGCTTTGGTGATTTACGCGCGCTGTAAAACACTCAAAAGACTGTGAAATATTTCCTTGAGACATCCTATGCGCCGCTTGGGTTGGGTGGACTCTCCTTTTCACAGAAGTGTGCGCTTAGAGAAAGGAATGTCACTTTTATGATGCTTGAATTTATGTGAGAGAGGATATTAAGTCCTTGGCTTTTATAGCATTCAGAGCAGTTGGGTTCATCTCTGCGTTTATTGTGGAAAGTGAGTGAAAGCATCTTAACCTTAGAATAATAGCGTTCGTCTCCGCGACGAAAACGGGAAACACTCCTGCTTCCCCCACTTCTCCCTTTTGTCCAACCCCACCAGCGATTGGCGGTCCTAAAAGACAAAGAAAATTAGTAAAAATAAAAAATAAATAAGTAATAATATCAAAATTGGTCAAAATCCATAAAACCCCAAAATACCATCAAAATTAGTCAAAATTTGTCAAAGCTCAAAAGTAAAGAAAAACACGAAAAAATACTTAAAATCTAAAACAAAATAAAACACAAAATATCAAAATTAGTCTATATAAAAAACAATGATATCAAAATCGGTCAAAATCCATAAAACGCAAAAAAGAAGAAAAAAGTCAAAATTTGTCAAAGCTCAAAAGTAAAGAAAAATACAAAAAAATACTTAAAATCTAAAACAAAATAAAACACAAAATATCAAAATTAGTCAATATAAAAACAATGATATCAAAATCGGTCAAAATCCATAAAACGCAAAAAAAGAAGAAAAAAGTCAAAATTTGTCAAAGCTCAAAAGTAAAGAAAAATACAAAAAAATACTTAAAATCTAAAACAAAATAAAACACAAAATATCAAAATTAGTCAATATAAAAAACAATGATATCAAAATCGGTCAAAATCCATAAAACGCAAAAAAGAAGAAAAAAGTCAAAATTTGTCAAAGCTCAAAAGTAAAGAAAAATACAAAAAAAAACTTAAAATCTAAAACAAAATAAAACACAAAATAACAAAATGAGTCAATATAAAAAACAATGATATCAAAATCGGTCAAAATCCATAAAACGCAAAAAAGAAGAAAAAAGTCAAAATTTGTCAAAGCTCAAAAGTAAAGAAAAATACAAAAAAATACTTAAAATCGAAAACAAAATAAAACACAAAATATCAAAATTAGTCAATATAAAAACAATGATATCAAAATCGGTCAAAATCCATAAAACGCAAAAAAGAAGAAAAAAGTCAAAATTTGTCAAAGCTCAAAAGTAAAGAAAAATACAAAAAAATACTTAAAATCTAAAACAAAATAAAACATAAAATATCAAAATTAGTCAATATAAAAAACAATGATATCAAAATCGGTCAAAATCCATAAAACGCAAAAAAGTAGAAAAAAGTCAAAATTTGTCAAAGCTCAAAAGTAAAGAAAAATACAAAAAAATACTTAAAATCTAAAACAAAATAAAACACAAAATATCGATATTAGTCAATATAAAAAACAATGATATCAAAATCGGTCAAAATGCATAAAACGCAAAAAAGAAGAAAATGTCAAAATTTGTCAAAGCTCAAAAAGCAAAGAAAAATACAAAAAAATACTTAAAATCTAAAACAAAATAAAACACAAAATATCAAAATTAGTCAATATAAAAAACAATGATATCAAAATCGGTCAAAATCCATAAAACGCAAAAAAGAAGAAAAAAGTCAAAATTTGTCAAACCTCAAAAGTAAAGAAAAATACAAAAAAATACTTAAAATCTAAAACAAAATAAAACACAAAATATCAAAATTAGTCAATATAAAAACAATGATATCAAAATCGGTCAAAATGCATAAAACGCAAAAAAGAAGAAAATGTCAAAATTTGTCAAAGCTCAAAAAGTAAAGAAAAATACAAAAAATACTTAAAATCTAAAACAAAATAAAACACAAAATATCAAAATTAGTCAATATAAAAAACAATGATATCAAAAACGGTCAAAATCCATAAAACGCAAAAAAGAAAAAAAAAGAAAAAATTTGTCAAAGCTCAAAAAGTAAATAAAAAACACGAAGAAATAGTTAAAATCTGAAAAAAACACCAAAAATCAAAATTAGTCAACATAAAAAATTAAAAAATAGGTATCAAAATTGGCTTACAGATTTCCTTTGAGAAGACAAAGTACATGACAAACATCAGTGATGGACCAGAATGGATGAAAACAAACCAAGGGAAGATTAAACGTGTAAAGAAATTTAAATACCTGGGTGAGATAATCCAACAAAATGGCCTGGAACAGGAAGCAATTAATCTTAGAATCTGGAAATTAGACCAAGCCTATCACCTGACGAAAAATCTCTATAATAAGAAGTCGCTGAGCATTGGAGCCTAATTAAGACACTACAGCACGGTTGTCAAACCTGAAGCATTATATGCTTCGGAGACTTTGACTATGAACAGACGGGGACTAGTCGACCAGTTAGTCAAAAGAGAACGCAGGGTATTGAGAACAATTTTAGGCAACAGATGGGTTGACGGGCACTTACGTTTGATGTCGAACGAAGAGTTATATAGAAAGATAGAACCAGTCACGTCAACAATAGAAAGGAAAAGGTTGTTGTTCTATGGACACATTTTCAGAATGTCCAACGATCGTCTAACTAAGAAAATTTGGAATTTCGTGAAACCAAAGAGGAAAAAATTGGCATGGTTCGAAGAATGTAACAAAGACCTTCTAGAAATTGGTATTCCGGACTGCAAAATTACGAACAGGTGTGAATTCAGACACCTAATCAAAAATTACCAGGGATTTAAGGTAGAGGCAGAACCCAAAAGACGGAGGGGACCTCTTTCAGATGATCGAAAGAAGGCGCTGAGCGATGGGCTCAAGAGATACTGGCAGGACATCAAAGCAGCAGACGGTCTAGAACGAAATATTGATTTTGATTGTTACTCCGTAGTCCATAGTGGCTCAATTCGAATGTAAAAAAAAAGTCAAAATCCATAAAACTCAAAAATAAATCTAAATTAGTCAGAAATGTTAAAAGAATTAATCAAAATCCAAAAAAGAAAACAATGACAATTAACAAAATTAGTAGTGCGTCGATAATCGGGATTAATAGTGACCGGAACCTGTCCGGATTATCAAAATGTCTGGATTTTTGAAAATAACCATAAGAAGATCATTCATAGTTCATAATAAAAAGGAAACTTGCTAAAACCATTAATAATTCACTTTAGTGATTAACTAATTGGAGTCCGTAAATAAAGCAATTTACTCAAAAAGTAAAAAGAAACGTAACAAGCAGTTCCGTGAAGAACCTTACAGCCTATTTTCATATATCCTATTTATATTAATCGGCTCTATCAACATACACAATTTCAGTTTAATTGCTGTAATAGATTCGCAGAAATTGAAAACCGTCTAAATATTTCGGATTGTCGCCATGTTGTATTTTTGGGACTTAAAGTTATGTACCATTACATGAAGATTATTGTGTAGGTGTAATTTGAAAATTTCGAACAGCTGCCATCTTGTGGTCATGAAATCAATTGAAATAAATTAGATGCCAGTGGATTAAAATTTGTGTAAGCGTTTACCGTACCAAGTTTTACTGCGCCCAGATGGTTTAATCGCGAGAAAAGTCCATTTCAATATTTATATTTCGCGTCGCCGCCATGTTGGATTTGTGTTCACCAGGTTATCCAAAGTCGCATAGGTGAACTTATGTTCATGGCCTCTATCAACATACTAGATTTCAGTTTGTTTGCTATCATAGATTAGTAGATATTGAGAACCGTCTAAATATTTCAGTTGGTCGCCATGTTGGAATTTTATATATGTAGTCCATAGAGTTTGTACACAATTTTTGCGTAGGTTCATTATTCAAACGTTTAATTCGATCACATCATTAATACACAAGAAATAAAAACTTAAATTTTAAAATTGTGCACAGCCGCCATCTTGATGTTTTGTGAACAATTGAACAAAATTAGATGCCAGTGCATTGCATTGTGTATGTACGTTTACTGCACCATCTTTCAGTGCGCTCGGATACTCAAATCGCGAGAAAAGTCTATTAAAATGTTTCACCTTCGCTTGGCCGCCATGTTCGTTTTGTATTTTACAGGTTTTTAGAAGTCTCATAGCTGAACTTCTAGTAGACTAGTGCCCTTGATCACGGTACAAAATGTCAGGGTGATATCAGTAACAGTTTTGGAGGTATAGAATGCCGGTGAAATATTTCGCACAGCCGCCATCTTGAGATTATGTAAACAATTGAACTAAATTAGATGCTTTTGCAATACAATGTGTATAAACATTTGCTGTACCAAATTTCATTGCGTTTGGATAGTCAATTTAAAAGTCTCAACTTCGTTTGGCCGACATGTTGGTTTAGTGAGCCGCAATAAAATTTGAAGGGCACGGTCGGGGTCGGCCAAAATAGTACTATGAACTTACCGAGTTTCATTGAAATCGCTCCAGCCGTTTAAAAGTTATTAGGGGGAGGGGCACACACACACACACATACGCACATACATACATACATACATACACACGGACAAAAGGTGATCTCATAAGCCTGTTTTTTTTTCATAAATTGAAATTTTGCTAAAAATACTTTAAATCTAAAAAGACAAACATGAACAAGAAGTTCCGTTAAGAACTATACAGCCTACTTTTCATGCCAATGATTATTCTACAGAATATGAACCTATCTAGAATAATGACGAAATTAAGTTGCTAATATCGAAATTTCCAATTAGTTCGAAATACTGTATACCTGGCATAATGTATCCTAATAGAGCACTACAGTTGGCAGCCCTGATGACTGAATATATTCTGAGTTCCGTCTCTTACGGTACTAAATACAAAATTTGGTTGAAGTCCACTGGATAGCATGGACGTTACATGCAGTTAAACATTGGATCTAACAGCGCGCGTAAAGTCATGTTGGCAACAATGTCATGCATGTATTGGTCAGAAATAATCTGAAATAATATGATCTATTGTTGTGCCAATTTTGAATGAAATCCATTAGTTAGTATAGAAGTTACATGCATTTTAAAATTGGACCTATCAGCAGGCTTAGAATCATGTTGGCAGCACTGACGTATATTAGTTACTCCAAATTCGTCTAGAATGCCAGGTACTATACGTGTGCAAAGTTTAGAGCTATTGGCTTGCATACTTTCTGATATATTGATATTAGGGTAACAAAAATAGGGACAGCACATATTAACAGTTGGCAGCACTGGTTGCTCCTTAGAATACGCATAGTCATATCTGTTATGGTACACATAGCACATACGAAATTTGGTTGAAATCCAAATGATAGTATGGAAGTTACATGTATTTAAAGTTGGACCTGTCAGCAGGCTTAGAATCATGTTGGTAGCACTGACGTATATAAGTTACTCCAAATTAATATAGAATGTCAGGTACTATACGTGTGCATAGTTTAAAGCTGTCGGCTTGCATACTTTCTGATATATTGGTATTTGGATAAAATAAATTAGGAGCATTTATTAACAGTTGGCAGCCCTGGTAGGTCTTAAGAATACGCTCAGTCATATCTGGTTACGTACACATACAACATACGAAATTTGGTTGAATTCCGCTTGATAGTGTAGAAGTTATATGCATTTAAAAATTGGACCTATCAGGAGGCTTATAATCATTTTGGCAACACTGCCATGTTTAGCCTCCTGGAAATTAAACTGAAATATTACGATCTGTACGTGTGCCAATTTTGAAATAGCTCCCATTCATACTTTCCAAGATATCCAACATGGAGCTCAAATTTCAATTGCGATTTTTTAGCAGTTGGTAGCACTGACATCATTTTCAAATATGGCCGTGAGATATTCAGGTATAGATCTTTACTCCTACCAAATTTTGTTTCGATTGCTGCAGCCGTTTAGGAGTTGATAGGGGGGGACACACACACAGCCAGACAGACAGACAGAAGGACAGACAGACAGACAGACACACATTTGCCCGATCTCATAAGTCTACTTTTTCCTCATTTTTGCAAAATGTGAAAAGTAGGCTAAAAATCAAAATGAGTCAAAATACAAAGAAAACCTATGAAGATTAGTCAAAGAAGTCAAATTTTTTAAATCAAAATCCAAAAATAAAACAACCAAATTAACAATATTAGTGAAAATCAAGTCAAATTCCAAACAAATAAATAAATAAATAAATAAATAATGACTCAAAATTAAAAAAAAGGTATATCAAACAAAATTATTCAGAAACAGTCTCCATTCTGCTAGTCTAGAGGGTGAAATAGAAGTTGACGTAAGTTGTATTTATAATCAGTTTGTAGAATCGTATCGTCGCTCATGCAAAGTGCTACCGACAACAACGTTGCAAGTAGCGCTACCGTACCAGGGTTAAAGGTTAATCTACAATTTATGTGTCTTCCACGTGCTTACTAGGCGTCTTTCAATTGTTTTGATGATGGTCATTGGCTGTCACTTTGTATCCAAACAAAAAATGATGGTATCCATGTTTCTAATGGAGTTTTAGGTAGATTTCATTAGAAAGCTAACTATTGCAATGGGTACCATGTTTCGACTTCCGGAAAATTTCGACATATCTTCGCGTTTCACTTCCCCCAGACCCCAAAACCACCGTCAGTTCAAAAGTTTATATATAATAATTTATGTATATATGTATCTATATATATATCAGTTTCTTGTGGACTCGATAACTGCCGTAATTTTGCACCAATCACTTTGCCTTTTTTTTACATAATATGTATCCCTATAAAATCTCGGTCGAGTTCGTTAATGGGCAAAATCGGTCGAAGGGGGGTAAAAACTGGGGGCTTTTTTTGAAAAAGTGAAATATCACTATAACTCTCTTAATATGTGAAATATCGAATCCCTTCAAAGTTCATATTATGTGTCGGATAAGTGCCAAAAATGTATGTTAAGAAAGTTTTTTGATAGCACCAACCATTGGCCAATGGGGTGGAAAAAAGTGAGTTTTTCGGGAAACATTCATCATATCTCTCTTAATAGGCACAATATCAAAACCGTACAAAATGGACGATATTCCCCTAATAATTACCTAAAACTTTTGTCTGAATGCATTTTTGATACAACCCACCATTACGCCAAGGGATGAGAAAAATGATTTCGGAATTAGAAGAAAGTGCCAAGAGCCATCAGACGTTACCATGACAACGCTTCTAAATTGATGAGGGATGAGCTATCAGACGTTGCCATGACAACGAGATCACATTTAGTTTTCCATCTGACTATGTGGGAAGCGGCTTCGGTGACGTAGCCTAGCTGGTAGCATGCTGAACTTCTATGCCCAAGGTCGCGGGTTCAAAGCCGGCCGAAGTCGTCAGATTTTCAAAGAGCGCTGAAAATCCCTCAGTATGCTTTCCTTCAGAGGGGAAGTCCAACGTTCGTTGCAAGTTACTGGTTGCGGTGGCATCTAGTAGCCAAGTTCACCGCTAGGTGTCGTTGACGGTATATTTGGTACCAACATTAGGAACTACTACTTGAAATTGACCGTCTGCAGTCGTTACCTGAATTACAGACTAATACAGCCATCACAATTAACACCGTTTATCATACAGATTCTACTCACACCCAAAGTACACGGGGTTACGTGACCGCGTTGTCGCAGCCCTAAACTGAGGAATCAACCAACATCTCTGCAGGAGATAAAAATTGACGTGAAGAAGTAACAGACTGTTGGATAGTTACGCATCAGTTCTAAACCTTGCTTAAGGACGGTGTGACCACAAGTATAAAAATGAACCCCAAATGACAAGAAGGTTACCGTCCTCCTAACACAATAAAATGTTAAAAATATGCATAGTAAGACGAAAGAAATGTTAATTGAGCTCCAATTACATTGTAAAATACTTTCTCGCAATAAATGAGGTCTGATGCTTCTTCGAAAATCTGCATATTTTGCCTATTATAGCCTATCCCCTAAATTGCCCGATGAAATCTACCTCCGCCTTCCGGCGTGCCGAGAGGATTTTTTTTAATGTTAAAAGCATTTCTTAGCAGACGAAGTAGGGGTCCCCATCTTAGCAAAAACCTAACATTAAGCAATTTACTCAATTGTGACAAAAGTTGAAAGGCTAAAGGGCCCGGATAAGTTTCAAGTTTATCAAACTAAAAATACCTTCTTCCTTTTCAAGTGCCTCATCCTCCAAGAACATAGGCGATCAGTAGCATGATCTGCTGTTTGCCCATAGCTGTTCTAAACAGTGACACAGTATTATGTCCAAACCACTGGCTTACAGCAAGTTCTTTAGCCAGGATATTCGTCTGCGTCCTGGACACCTAATGCCATAAATCTTCCCTTGGATAATTAATTGCAAGAAGTGGTATTTCTTGTTGCGCATGAAATGACCAAAGTATTCTAGTTTTCTCCTTTTGATGATACTGAGAATTTCCGAGTTTTTGTTCATACGCCGCAGTACTTCCACATTTGTGACTTTAGCTGTCCATGATATCCTTAAAATCCTGCGATACGTCCACATTTCAAATGCTATCAGTTTCTCACTTAAAACCTCGGTAAGTGTCCATGATTCAACTCCATAGAGCAGAACACTAAAAAAGTAGCACCTCGGTTCCCAGATCTCCGGCATATAGACGTTGACTGTGTATATTGTATCCAAGATACAGTCCCTTTGACTGTTCATAGATGTCACTAAAACTGCTCAAAGATGTAAACAACCATGCATGAGCAGGGCCTATTAGACGGAGGGGGTACGACAGCCGATCAGTTCCAGTCATTCCACCAGGACGAAGGTACGCTGCTCATGTTGTCTGTAGTTCTACCATGCCTAGAAGGTCAATACCGCAGTTCGATCGCGTCCGCATTGTTACTTTGTGTCAAGAAGGGCTCTCAACAAGGGAAGTTTCCAGGCGTCTCAGAGTGAACCAAAGCGATGTTGTTCGGAAATGGAGGAGGTACAGAGATACAGGAACTGTCGATGACAGGCCTCGCTCAGGCCGCCCAAGGGCTACTACTGTAGTGGATGACCGCTACTTACGGATTGCCGCTCGGAGGAACCCTGACAGCAATGCCACCATGTTGAATAATGCGTTTCGTTCAGCCACAGGACGTCGTGTTTCAACTCAAACTGTGCGCAATAGGCTGCATGATGCGCAACTTCACTCCCGACGTCCATGGCGAGGTCCAGCTTTGCAACCCCGACACCATGCAGCGCGGTACAGATGGGCCCAACAACATGCTGAATGGACCCCACGGAATTGGCATCACGTTCTCTTCACCGATGAGTGTCGCATATGCCTTCAACCAGACAATCGTCGGAGACGTGTTTGGAGGCACCCTGGTCAGGCTGAACGTCTTAGACACACTGTCCAGCGAGTGCAGCAAGGTGGTGGTTCCCTGATGTTTTGGGGTGGCATTATGTGGGGCCGACGTACGCCACTGGTGGTCATGGAAGGCTCCGAAACGGCTTTACGATACCTGAATGACATCCTCCGACCCATAGTGCAACCATATCGGCAGAATATTGGAGAGGCATTTGTCTTCATGGACGACAATTCTCGACCTCATCGTGCACATCTTGTGAATGCGTTCCTTCAAGATAACGACATCGCTCGACTACAGTGGCCAGCATGTTCGCCAGACATGAACCCTATCGAACATGCCTGGGATATGTTGAAAAGGGCTGTTTATGGACGTCTTGACCCACCAACCACTCTGAGAGATTTACGCCGAATTGTCGTTGAGGAGTGGGACAATTTGGACCAACAGTGTCTTGATGAACTTGTGGATAGTATGCCACGGCGAATACAGGCATGCATCAATGCAAGAGGACGTGCTACTGGGTATTAGAGGTAGTGGTGTGTACTGCAATCTGGACCACAAATGCTGAACGTCTAGCTGTATGATGGTACAACATGCAATGTGTGGGTCTCATGAGCAATAAAACGAGCTGAAATGTTGTTTGTGTTGATCTCTATTCCCTTTGTATTTAACGGTTCCGGAACTGTTGGAACCGAGGTGATGCAAAACTTTTTTTGATGTGTGTACATTCAAACTTCTCTTACAAGATTAACAAATTGCATTAACTATGTAAGTGCCATCTACTGGTCCACTGTCATCTACTGGTCCCATTACCTGTAAGTTATACACATAAAAAAATCTGCTACAAAGGTGCGAGGACCTATCAGGGAATGCAGTGCTAAATGCCGTTTGTATCATGTACGATACACATTATAAATGGGCCCTCCATGATCAACTAATTGCATTTAAGCAATTGAATATGAATTGGATACAATCAAAATACTCAGTGATGTGCTAAAACAATAAATAAAATAACATACATTCAAATTTACATTACGTACCTCTTGAAGACTGGGCCATGGTGCATACATAGAGCAACGGTCGAATTCAAATCACTGCTGAACCCTACTGGCCGTTCGGAAAATCAGAACAAGCGCGCAACGCGTAGCGGCACTCATTCAGAAAATGATACAACAGGCCGCTTGGAGTTGTGGTTCAAGAAGGGCGAGAAAAAAATATTGACCTGATGTATCAAATATGATACATGAGGACTGAAGAGGCTAATATATAACAATTCAAAGACTCTCTTTTTTTTTCTTCACTGCCTACTTGATATTTCTACTCTCGCACTGCCTTTTTGATAATCTGCTGTTACAAAGTAATCCGTATGTGATAAACAATCCACATGGTATCACTGCCAGCTGGATCACAGGCAGTGCGTCTTACACGCTTCAGTCCGATCCACATCCGACCCATTTTTCAAAATCACTCCCACAAAAATATCCAGCAACCGAGTGGAAAGATGTTAAACATTAAAAACAAGGTCAAGTTTGTCTGATGCTTTCTTGGAAGCTACACTTCGGATTGCAACTGCCAAAACGATTGTTCCCAATATCGGAAAATTAGTGGCTTCAATGCGATGCCAAAGATAAAGAAAGAATGTTGAAAATTAGTGCATAATCAAGTGCGAAATAAAACAATTAATTCTGTCTGTACACAAAATTGGAATTATTATTATTATTATTATTGGATTTCATACCGGTACGCCACCTGACGCCCGCTAATTTGCCCAGCCCCAATCACCAAACAACAACAACAACAAGACTACTCTCGCCTCGCTAAGTGCTGCCACTACACGTTCCTCTCCAAACACTGCCACAACAGTGCTGTGTCTGCCTCCCTCACCATAACCCACCCCACGGTGTTTTAGCAGAGCATCGGTTCTTTTGCCGGTGCTGGCCGGTGCTCGCAAAGCACCTGAGTTGGCGTGGCCTGGTCTACCGCGTGTCATCATGCCGGCACCTCGTAATGATGATGATGATGATAATTGTTGTTTTAAGGGGCCTAACATCTAGGTTATCGGCACCTAATGGTTTGGGTGATCGTGAAGATGATAATGAAATATAAACTTTAACTAAAACTACTAACTTATATACTAGAAGAAGAAATGGAAAAAAAAGGAGAATAAGGCAAATAAAGGACAGGAGGAAAAGAAACGCTCTCAACCCTCGAAGAATGCGGATTGAGGGTCTTGGAAGGAAGGAGAGCCATGAAAGGCAGATAGGAAAGTGAAAGAGGAGAGGGTCCGCCCCACAGGTAATGGATGAACGGGGGGAAAACCGGACACAGCTCAGGAATACCTCGGTGTCGCCAACTCCCGAAGTCACCAGCCGTAAGCCCTTGAGGGTGTAGCACTATCCAGGGTGCACCAGAAGTGGTGGGGCTACATACACCCTACCTCCTGGAGGGCCTCGAGCAGAAGGCAGAAGATAACATGAAAAGAAAAAGAAGGCTGACCACTCGCAGAAGGAGGGTATCAGAAAAGATGAGACAAGGGCAAATTAAGGCGGGAAAGGAAGAGACTCCCTAGGCCTCGGTTACCCTAATACCGTCGGGGTCGGAAGAGAACAAGAGTTGACCAAGTGAGGTCGACAGGAATGAAGATGGAGAGGAGCCCGGAACAAGTAAGTAGAAGCAATGCCGGCACCTCGTAAGAAGCGTTTAGTGTGTCCTTTACGTTTGGAAAAGTGTAGAAAACAACGAAAGTTAATTACAAATCCATCAACAATAGGATTCAGTGATACTGGGCTAGAGTCTGCAATCGGACTAAAGTGTAATGGGTTGTTAACGACATTGGGTTGTCTGGCTGCGTGGCTCAGTGGTAACGTTCTTGCCTGCTGTGCCTAAGGTTGCAGGATTGAATCCTAACGCATTTGTGGGTGCGCAAATGTGAGGGAGCCGTGTCAGCAAATTTACTGGCACTTTTAAATTCCACTTCGGGGCACAATTCTGTCATTCCAACGTCTTTAAAAGCCGTAGTAGTTAAAATGGACATAAAACCAATAACAATATTAACATCGACATTGAGTTGCTTGCCTGAAAGGCTAGTGTTGTTCCACAATGTCGGTAACATTGCTAACTGTGGATTTTAATGTCTGGCACAATGAGCATATAATAACAGAGCATGGCGTCATGAGATTCTTAGATACAAGGTGATGACGCAATGTTTGTGTACGAACGCTGCACACATGGCGAACTCCAACGCCTCCTAGATGCAAGAACTGACTATCATGGAAGTAAAGAATATAACTGACCGAGGTATCTAGAAGGGTTTTGCCGACAGTAAGTGTCAACTTATGCAATGAAAGTGAACGAGAGTTATATTGATTGTATTAACCCTTTATAAGGAAGCCTAATTTGTCCTAATTTTTATTTCAATGAATGAAAATCCACAGCCTGCTTCCAGTCTCCGACCGGGTCAGGAATGGAATGAATGAAGCCCCCATCTAGTGGCGAGGATATGAACTGTGCCGCCTGCCGAGGCCTGACGCACTCCTCTGGGGCAATGATTAAATGAATGACTGATGAAATGAAATGATAGTGGAGAGTGTTGCTGGAATGAAATTGTGACAGGGAAAACCGGAGTACCCGGAGAAAAACCTGTCTGCCTCCGTTTTGTCCAGCACAGATCTCACATGGAGTGACCGGGATTTGAACCACCTAAGCCACGGAGGCTTCCCTAATTTTTATTTTTATTTTCATTTTAGCTCTAATTTTTATAATGTCTAAATGTTGATTTTAGTTATTATTCAATATCATTAATTTTATTTAACCTTAATCCGCCCGCGGTAGATTATCGTCCTATTGAAAAGAACACGCGTAGAGCTCCTCTGATTGTTACCAAGTGCGCAAAAGGCACATGTAATCTCAAGGTACGATATCCTTCACTAGAACACAGAGGAGTAGCGGTTCTTGATGGCGATATTATCGCTCAGATGTTCATCCAAGTGCTAAGGGTGCAGTCGAGCGGTAGACTACCGGAAGTACAATTTTTTTGCCGACAAAATGTGAGTATATCATAGTATTTCCTCAATTCTAAAACATTAAATTCACTATTGATAGGCGGCTTCGGTGGCGTAGTCGGTAGAATGCTGAGCTTCTATGCCCAAGATAGCGGGTTCAAACCGGGCCGAAGCCGTCGGATTTTTTAAGAGCGTTAAAATTTCCTCAGTATGCCTTTTTTCGGAGGGGAAGTAAAGCCGGCGGTCCCATGTCATTGATTTATGGCATGTTAAAGAACCTTCCACTAATTACACCTCTGTGAAGCTAAATTGGATAGGTTAAGAATGTAAACAACACTCATAGGTTTCTACGTTCGTTGCGTCATGGCGCTCCTTGCTCGGAAGTGATGGGCTCCAACTCGGCAACGCTGTACGGCGTTCTCTGTACCGGCTAGCTGCTAAACGATGTCTTATTTTCCCATAGAATTACAAACCGATATAAAATAAGTGAATTAATTTACCTATTTCACAGTCATACAGCATAACCTTTTGATGTATGAGGATTACAACGCGACCAAGAACTACATTTTCCAAGCAGCCCGAGCCGAGAAAAAGTTACTTTACAAAAATGATAACTACTTTGTTTCTTGGACACACAAAATTATGAAATTAATAAACCAGTTATAAAACATTCCAATGTACAGTATATTGTGTTAAAATTTGGATTCTATCTGATGACTGGGTTTTGAGATAATAATTCTTAAATGTGACGCAGGGTTGAAACATGCTTAAAAACGAGCACTTTTTGTATTCCAACTGCGATAAAAAATAGTAAAATGTAAATTAAAAATTCCAAGCCTACATGAACTAACGTAAAATAGAACGACAAAAATCATGATGTTATTGGATTGTATGTAGGTATATTGGTTACTTCACAAACAACCTTCAAACTCGAGTGCACATAATATTTTGGTCGACAGTAGTTCTTTGTTTTGCATTGCTTATATGCACATTTGGGAACAATATCATGTTACAAGGCTGTTAATTTGCTTTTTGACGTGCAATAAACAGTGAAGAGGTCAGCAGAGCACCAATTTCATCCATAGCAAGGGAATATGGAATGTAGATAGCATTCATTAAAATTGCACTCTGATTCAATATCAACAACAAAATCCCATAACTAGCTACACAAGCAAATGTAATTATACCTTATTTTAATAATAACTCCGTCGTCAAGCCATCTGTTCTGTATGCTTCTGAGTGCCTTGTAATGACCAGAAAGGGTCCACTAAGAAAACTGGAGTTAAGGTAAGAAAGACCTGCCTATTTCGCCCATGTTAAATCTTCAAATTTGTGGTACACTTTACTCAAAATCTGTTTGGGTTAGCCAATTGAAACTTTCCGGGATTACTGTTTGGCAATAATAAGAAGGATTATTGACAAAAACAAAACACTTTTGCCAATATGATTTTTTGTTTAAGGTACTAAATTTTAATCCAAAATTATGTCGAAAAATATTTAGCCTATATTTCATTTTGTAAATTATTTAAACGGATATCCCTTCGTATTACTGTTCATTAGGGTGATGTTGATACTCTAAAACAAATATGTAGCTATCTTTATTAGTTTTATTACAAATGGTACCAAAGTAGTGACAAACAAGAAGTTCCGTGCCGAACTAAAGAGCCTACTTTTCTTAAAATTTAAGATTCATGCCAATGATTAATCTATATGGATCTATCTAGAATAATGACGAAATTAAGTTGGTAATATCGAAATTTATAATTAGTTCGAAATACTGTACACCTGGCATAATGTAGCCTAATAGAGAACTACAGTTGGCAGCCCTGGTGACTGAACATATTGTTAGTTCCATCTCTTAAGGTACAGAATACAAAATTTGGTTGAAGTCCAATGGATAGCATGGACGTTACATGCAGTTAAACATTGGATCTAACAGCGCGCGTAATATCATGTTGGCAACAATGACATACATGTATTGGTCAGAAATAATCTGAAATAATATGATCTATTAATGTGTCAATTTTGAATGAAATCAATTAGTTAGTATAGAAGTTACATGCATTTTAAAATTGGACCTATCGGCAGGCTTAGAATCATGTTGGTACCACTGACGTATATAAGTTACTCCAAATTAATATAAAATGTCAGGTACTATACGTGTGCATAGTTTAAAGCTGTCGGCTTGCATACTTTGTGATATATGGTTATTTAGATTTAAAAAATTGAGAGCGTTTATTAACAGTTGGCAGCTCTGGTGGCTCTTAAGAATACACTCAGTCATATACGTTTAGGTACACATAGCACATACAAAATTTGGTTGAAATCCAGTTGACAGTGTAGAAGTTATATGCATTTTAAATTTGGACCTATCAGCAGGCTTATAATCATTTTGGCAACAGTGCCATGTATGGCCTCCTGGAAATTAAACTGCAATATTATTATCTATACGTGTGCCAATTTTGAAATAGCTCCCATTCATACCTTCCAAGATATCCAACATGGAGCTCAAATTTCAATTGTGATTTTTCAGCAGTTGGTAGCACTGACGTCATTTTCAAATATGGCCGTGAGATATTCAGGTATTGATCTTTACTCCTACCAAATTTTGTTTCGATTGCTGCAGCCGTTTTGGAGTTGATAGGGGGGGGGGGGGTGACACACACACAGCCAGACAGACAGACAGACACACATTTGCCCGATCTCATAAGACTACTTTTTCCTCATTTTTGCAAAATGTGAAAAGTAGGCTAAAAGTGATAAACTGAGAAAAATGACGTTGAAGTTTTTCATTACATTTTGTTACCTCTGACAATTCTTAGAACATTCCTGCCCCATAACTTGCATCATTTCTTCCATCACTGGTTATTTTGCTTCTCCTACTTCCTTTAGCTTTTAAATAAATAAATAACTAAACAAATAAATAAATAAAAACAATATAAAAAATTCAACAAGCCAATGATTATTCTACAGTATATGAACCTATCTAGAATAATGACGAAATTAAGTTGGGTATATCGAAATATCTAATTAGTTCAAAATATACCTGGTAAAATATAGCCTAATAGAGAACTACAGTTGGCAGCCCTGGTGACTGAATATATTCTTAGTTCCATCTCTTAATGTACAGAATACAAAATTTGGTTGAAGTCCAATGGACCTTACATGCAGTTAGACACTGGATCTATCAGCACGCGTTAAAGCATGTTGCCAACAACACCATGCGTGTGCTGGTCAGAAATAATCTGAAATATTATGATATCTTGTTGTGCCAATTTTGGATGAAATCCATTTGTTAGTATAGAAGTTACATGTATTCTAAAATTGGACATATCAGCAGGCATAGAATCATGTTGGCAGCACTGCCTTGTATTAATTACTCCAAATTAATCTAGAATGTCAGGTGCTATACGCGTGCAAAGTATAGAACTGTTGGCTTGCAAACTTTCTGATATATTGATATTAGGGTAAAAAATATAGACAGCATTTATTAACAGTTGGGAGCCCTGATTGCTCTTAACAATACTTATAGTCATATCTGTTATGGTACACATAGCACATACGAAATTTGGTTGAAATCCAACTGATAGTATAGAAGTTACATGTATTTAAAAATTGATACTATCAGCAGGCTTATAATCATGTTGGTAGAACTGACGTATATAAGTTACTCAAAATTAATCTAAAATGTCAGAATATACGTGTGCATAGTTTAAAGCTGTTGGCTTGTATACTTTCTGATATATTGGTATTTGGATTTAAAAAATAGAGAGAGCAATTATTATCAGTTGGCAGCCCTGGTGGCTCTTAAGAATACGCTTGGTCATATCTGTTTATGTACAGATATTACATACAAAATTTGGTTGAAATCCAATTGATAGTGTAGATGTTATATGCATTTTAACATTGGACCTATCAGAAGGCTTAAAATTATTTTGGCAACACTGTCATGGTTGGCCTTCTGGAAATTAAACTGAAATAGTCTTATCTACAATTGTGCTAATTTTGGAATAGCTCCCATGCATACCTTGCATGATATCCAACATGGAGCTCAAATTTCTAGTGCGTTTTTTCAGCAGTTGGTAGCACTGACATCATTTTCAAATATGGACGTGAGCTATTCCGGTGCACATCTTTACTCATACTAAATTTGGTTTTGATTGCTGCAGCCATTTAGGAGTTGATAGGGGGGGGGGGGGGCACACACACACACAGCCAGACAGACAGAAGGACAGACAGGCAGAAGACACACATTTTCCCGGATCGATCTCATAAGTCTACCTTTTCCTCATTTTTGCAAAATGTGAAAAGTAGGCTAAAAATAAGGAAATGCGTATTTCAACTTATTTGCTTGCAAATAAGTGGACTTGTTTCTCTCCTCAAATCAACGATCCAATTATTAATAATTGGGGCAGATTACCTCGCTGTTCCGCCCCCTAAACAATATTTCTTCAATAGGTCAGTGAAGAATCACAGTGATGACGATGTCCAGTAGCCATTAATAACATGAACAATGCAGGAAGTTGTCATTGTTACCAACACAAAGTCTGCGCTCAACAAAGTAGACAGGAAGTGAGATCAGATATCTATGTATAATATTATAGTTCAGAAGTTATACGCATAAACAGAAATCTCTGTAAAATTGGGCGTTGTCATTCATGGTGTAGCATAGTCATTTATATCTTATAAAATTACCATTTTTCATATTTTTTCAACTTTTTTGGCAAATTCCTGTTCTCTACATTGTATATAACTAAAAACGCCAAAAATAATTTTTCAACTTTTTCGCCCTTAGACGGGTCTTTCTTACCTTAAAAGAGAGGAAGATCCTGTGGAGGATATTAGGTCCAATTAGAGAGGAAGGAGGAATTTACAGAATCCGTCATAATGATGAATTGTATGAACACTAGGAGGACATCATCACGTCTATAAGGAAAAGACGCCTGACCTTTTATGGTCACATGGCACGTCTGGGTTCTGAAAGACTCACCAACAGGATATTCACAGTAACAGGAAGAGGCAAGGCTTCTAAGAACAAATGGATTGCGTCAGTGAAGTCAGATATGGAATAACTAGATATCCCACTGAAAGAAACTCATGACCGTCTGATGTTCCGTCAGGTCTTCCGACAGGGCGTTTTCCCAACGTCCCTTTAAATTGTACTATTTCATAACGGAGACAGATCCATTACAAATTAAACAAACTGGTTAATTTTTTATATTTACGAAAAAGTACAGGTCAGTCCACTTTCCTTGGAACACTCGCTACTCATCGCCAATTTTCCGTTTGTTACGACTCATAGCCATTATTCACAAAACATAAACAAGCGTACACTCGCTAGGAAAGATATTGATTGTGATACTGATTAGTGCACCGTGGAAAACAGTCCTAGTTGACTGACCTTGAGTCACAGAGTTGCCACACTTGCGAGGCCTACGAAGTTAGTTAGTTATTGTTGTTTAAAGGGGTGGAACTACGAGGTCATCTGCCCCTACGGCCTACGAAGTATGATAACATTTAAAAATCAATAAAATGATGCAATCTTCTGAACTCTTTGTTTTTTTTAATCAACGGTACATCATCATAACATAGTTGTGGCTATCAAAATACCATCAAATATGAATTATTGAAACTAAATCGTTTTGCTGGCCGCTGAAAAATACGCGGAGGGCCGCGGGTTGAAGATCACTGATCTAGATGTTAGGCCCATTAAAACAGCAATTATCATAATCATCAACAATATCTAAGTTATCGCCCCCTAATGGTTTGGTTGATAGTGAAAAATGAAAGATGTTCAAATTAAACCTACAACTAAAACTAATTACTCACTTACAAACTAGAAGAGGAACTGGGAAACAAAAAGGAGAAAGTAAATAAGTGACAGGAGGAAAGGAAATGCCCTCAACCCTCGAAGAATGAGAATTGAAGGACTTGGAAAGAAGGAGAGCCAAGAAAGGCAGACAGGGTAAGTAAAGAGGAGAGGGACCACCCCAAAGGCAATGGAAGAAAATGTGGACCCAGCTCAGGAAGCCCTCGGGTCACCAACGCCCGAACTTACCAGACATGAGCCCTTGAGGGTGTAGCATAATCCAGGGTGCACCGTAAATAATGGGGCTACAAACATCCTGCCTCCTTGAGGACCTTGTGCAGACGGCAGGAGATACAATGAAAAGAAAACAAGAGGTCTGATCCCTCGATGAATGAGGGATCAGGAAAGATGAGAAAAGGGCCAATTAATGCGGGAAAGTGAAAGACTCCCTTGGCCTCGGACGTCGGGGTCGGAAAAGAGCAAGCGTTTACCAAGGGAGGTCGAGAGGAAAGAGGATGGATAACAGAGAGGAGCCTGGCACAAGTAGTGGGAAGGAATGCCGGACTCAGAAAGGGTCCCGTGGTCACCAACCCACGTGCCACAAGTTTTGAGCCCCTGGGGTTGGGGACGTATGTATTGACTGAGGTGAATAAATTTAATACTTACTCATGTTTTTTTTTTTGCCTATGGCTTTTAGTGCCGGGAGTGTCCGAAGACATGTTCGGCTCGCCAGTTTGTAGCTGCTTCTGGGCGGACACCTAATGGGTGCGCTACAAGTACCGTCGCGTGTGGAGTGTTGTATGGGGAGGAAAGTTTGAAAGTAAGGAAGAGGAGTTGGAAGGAATTGGCTGTGGCCTATAGTTAGGGACCAACCCCGGCATTTGCCTGGAAGGAAGATGGGAAACCACAGTAGACCATCTTCAAGGTTGCCGGCGGGGGATTCGAACCTCCTCGCCTCCCGGATGTGAGCGACTACCAGCAGCCATGCCGTAACGACCACGGCTATATCACTCGGTTACTCATGGTAATTTGGTTGGTTGGTTCTTAAGTTTTGGGGCTGCGAAAACGCGGCCATGTAGCCCCGTGTACTTTGGGTGTGTGTAGAATCTGTCTGATGAAATGAAAATCCACAGCCTGCTTCCGGTCTCCGACCGGGTCAGGGATGGAATGAATGAAGCCCCCATCTAGAGGCGAGGATATGAACTGTGTCGGCTGCCGAGGCCTGACGCACTCCTCTGGGGCAATGATTAAATGAATGGCAGATGGAATGAAATGATAGTGGAGAGTGTTGCTAGAATGAAATTGTGACAGGGAAAACCGGAGTACCCGGAGAAAAACCTGTCTGCTTCCGTTTTGTCCATCACAGATCTCACATGGAGTGACCGGGATTTGAACCCAGCGGTGAGAGGCCGGCGTGCTGCCGCCTAAGCCACGGAGGCTCCTGAATCTGTCTGATAACCGGTGTTAATTGTGATTACTGTATTAGTGTGTGTTATCTGTTTTCGTAATTTAAGTACAGACTGCAACTTAGAATTTTTCAAATAGTTCCTACTTTTGCCGTCAAGCGCCACCGTCAACGACTACTAGACCAAGTTCATAACTTAGCTACCAGACGCCACCGCAGTCGGCTCTTGGCAACGAACGTAGAAAAGTAAGAGCGTTGTTTACATTCTTAACCTATCCAATTTAGCTTCACACAGGTGTAATTACTGGATGGTTCCTTAACATGGCATAATTCTATGACATGGGACCACCGGCTTTACTTCCCCTCCGAAGGAAGGCATACTGAGGGATTTTTAACGCTCTTAAAATATCTGACGGCTTCGGCCGGGTTTGAACCCGCTATCTTGGGCATGAAAGCTCAGCATGCTACCGACTACGCCACCGAAGCCGCCTCATGGTAATTTACGTCAATTAATATGATTACTTTGATGATCATCTCGCTTTTAAGTCAAATAGGAATTAACTACCTAATCGTTAGTAAAGAGTAAAGAGTTGAAAACAAGATGTTCAGTAAAGAACATATTGAACCCATGTACCATTGGTTCAAAAGGGGTCGAATCCATGTATATTTGTAAAAAGGAAGGAAAGAAATATGCAGTCCAATGGAACATAAGAAAGATTTCAGGCGAGGATGCTAGCCTAACGTTGTGTAAGAAGTTAGACCCAGGTGGCCAGGAAATGAGATCATTCCTGACTCATTGATAACGAGCCAGTCACGAGTATAAATAGACTGAGTGGAAAGTTTCGGCTGTATGAGAGAGAAGCACGTCTCGGAAATCGCCCTTACCTTGCATTAAAACGGCAACAGCGCAACTGTGCCAGAAGAAGAATAATTAGATTTAACCCATTTGTAAGAATAAAAGTAGGTAAATAAATACAGCATTGTGAATGATTTTAGAAGAGAGACTTTTGTGTGGAGAAAAAGCTTTTAATAATTGTCCAGGAAAGAAGTGCGAACGTAGCCATACGTCATAGGGGAATTACCGAAGCCCGAAGAGTGGGGAATTAAAAATCGACAGCAACACCCACACAGCTGAAGACTGAAAATGATTTAATATCTCAGAAATGCACGATCGATTTTCATGCGCAGTGAGATCATTTTACGTTTAGAAAACGAGCTTTCTGGAGATATAATTTTTATAATGGTGCGACAATTATTCCAAAAGTTGGTCACGAAAAGGACTAGGATTTTATCTTTTTTTGACTAAAGAGTATAAAACTCCTGGCAGCACCAAGCTAATCATGCAGTTTACGACAGACTCCTTGAGGGGAGATGCTACATCACGTCAGGCAGTTTACCAGTATTCCTTGAGAGGAAACGCTGTATCACATCGTACAAACATTATCCGATAGCCAAGAGCGTCGCGGTATCGATAACCAACGAGCATCCGAAAGGAGTAGCCAAGAAGTATTATTACAGTATCGCCGTGTGGAGAATTAGGAAAATCCTAGTTACAGGATTTAGTTCCGACAGTATAAAGTTTACAGTGAAAAGTTCAGAAATTACAGTCAAAGCAGGCTGCGAACTTAGAGCCCGGGCGATAGGTCCTAAATTAAACGACCAAAAGTATCATAACGTATTGAAGTAACGTAACAGCGAGATAAACATTCTATCAACTTTAAAGAACCCGAGTAGGGACGGACAGAACAAGGTTCGCAAGGTATTCCTGAAAGATAGGAATTCGAGAACCGAATAAGCGGAAAGCAGAAGGAAATTATAGACATTGCTTCAAGGAAGCAGACGAACTATTCAAAAAGCACTAAGTTACGAGGAGTATTAGTTGCTAGAAATCAATAGGTCACCGATAGATTATCTGGGGGACCGTGGACAAGATAGACTTTCGCTAGACCAACCAATAGGGTCTAAAAGGGAGCCGTTCGAGTCAGAGATAATAGCAGATCGTCAGGAAATGGGATTTGAAGGAGAACTATTCCAGGGAGGAAGTAGATGGTTCGAGACTTTCACATTCTGACAGGATAGGAAGCCAACATTTACTAAATTTCACCCTTGGAGACACGAGGTCAAGAAATCACGTGTGAAAGGCTTAAGAGCAGCCTCAGTGATTATAATCTGTGAAGTGTAAATATTTAAAGATTTGTGTTAAAAAGTAATATTTTCAGTGTTTTATCGTGTATTCTAAACGAATACACCAGTGTATTTTAAAATGTTATCAGTGTTAAATGTATACGAGTTAAATGTGTGTCAAGATATGTTTGTACATGAAATGAATTTGTACAAGATGGTGTAATTTCAAAATAGTGGGCAAAAATGAAACATCGCGAGAAAAAGGAAGGTCAGGGACCGACCTATAACATGTGAGTAAAGATTTTCATTATGTTTTGTGTTGGGAAAGTGTTTGTGTACAATCCACCGGAGTTTGAGATAGAGGGATGTTTCTAAATAACAAATAACAGAATAGGAGCGCGGTCTGAACGAATAAAATTTGAGAAATTATAAATAATTATGTGAAATCCTGTAGAGGAAATGTATGAAATAAAATGTCAGTGTATTTGACAAATACTGTAAAAGCAAGCGTAATAATAATAATCATAATGAAAGGTATATACATAAAGATCAATTTGAATTATATGAAAGAAATAGCTTTTGAGCTTTTGTAAGGAATGAAGACATGATATGAATATATAAATAATAATAATAATAATAATAATAATAATAATAATGAAAAGAAATATAAATGAAGATTAAATTGAATGATATGAAAGTAAGAGCGTTTGAACCTTAATGAAGGTATAAGACATGGTGTTAATGCATGTTCTTAAAATATAGCGATTATTGTCAAGGGAAAGGATTAATATAAAAATTGAGATATGGATCAATTATTGATGCGGAATTTATCAGTTCTTTGGAAGACGCTAGGCCTTAAAATAATGTATAGCGCAATGTAGCGCATTAAAGTAAATTGTCACGCTAGGAATTGCGTAGAATCTAAATGTACTTGGTAAATTACTTATGATGGGTAGTTGATTGCGGTAATTGAGCCATGATAAAGTCCTCCAATAGTGACGTAGATCACGAGGCTATGTGTGTTATGTTATATTGTAATAGGGAGCAAATGTATGGTATTTTGTGCGCAGGTAATGTAGGCCACGGCTGACCCTAAGTCGCATTTATATAAGTCCTCTAGTATGGGAATGGTTCCCGAGGCATGTTATGAGAGTCGAACCTAGACTCGTCTAATTGTGGAAGCCCCTAAGTATTCGTCGTTGTATGTGAATTACTCTTACCAATCAATGATGACCCTTCATAATTAATAAATGCCAAGGTTACGAAAATGGTTTATTGAACCTAATAATGTTTGTTGAAAGTAAATGAGGGAAGTAAAAACGCCAGGTCTCACCAGAGAACTGAAGAAAGAAAGAAAGATCTGTTTTAAAAGCATTGAGTATAGCTGCCACGCGCGGGCTAGGCAGGAGGTTCTCCTCTCAGCCATAAATCTCGCCCAAGTGATTACGGTCTAACCCTTGTTATTGTAAGTTGTGCCAGGTCGGAAAGGAACGCCTGAGAGAAGTAGTAACACACCGTGAGTGTTTAAAAGTTGTAAAGGACCCGGGGTTTGAACAGAGGTCCATGTAGATGAAATATTGCTTGCCAGTTCAGATCGTAGCTTTCTTATGTGATAATGGTCTTATAAGACAAATAAATAAAATAAAAATCCCTAATGTAAAGTTGTATGGAAGTAGGATTCCATGAGTTCAATGAAGATAACTAGATTCCGGGAGTAATCATAGTTTTTGACTTTGTCAAGTAATCTTTTGTAACTCTGGAGTACACAAATATTTTTCCCGATCACGGTAGTGGATTTGTGAAACTTGAGAGAGATGGAAATGTTGAGAACATTGTGGAATGCCCAAACATTTAAGTAGAGAAGTAATATGTACTTTAAATATGATTATATGTTTATTTGATGAGAAGAAAGCTCATAAAATAGTTATTGAGGTGTGTGAATGAAGGACACCGTCATTTTGGAAAGTATCGAGCCATTAGAGCTCGTGATTATATTGGATTTTAAGATAGATACTTTATGGAAGTGAAAATAATTATGAGTTGCTGGTTTGAAAGAAACCATTTGTTTTTAACATAATATTTGTTTAATTTTTATAGTTTTATTGTTCATTTTGAACAAGTTTAGTAGGATTTAGTCAATAGTTATTTGTTTTATTTGTTTGTAGCGCCATAATTTTTGGGTAATTAAATGTTTTAAAATAGGAGTTGATTGTGTTTTTATTTTTGGAAGTGTATCCTCTAATTAATCCAAAATGTGTAAGTCACAGAGTGGGAGAACGTACCAAAACCCCGAAAATCCCTATTTGAGCATTGCTGGCATACTGTGATTTGCATATTTCTTGCTGAAAGGGCACAATATAGCCTACTTTCTCCTAAATGCATGGGTATTGTTATAACTCTTTGTCCTTTTCAAGGAGTATAATTGAATGTTGGTTGTAGTAGCTTGTTGAAATACAACATGCTATAGGGATATTAAACATGAATATGAGGTGCCCTTTGCTAGTGCTACCTCTGTAAAAAATGTCATTCAATTCGGTTTCACCGTGTTTTAATTGATATGGGGAATGGATTTGCACACATACATGGCCGCTATTTGCAAACTATTGGGCTGATGACCTTGTAGTCAGCCATAAGATGCTTTCCACAAAAAGGCATGTTGTTGCAAAATCTGGTAGAGATCAAATTATTAGGATGGTCGTAATTTGATTTAAGATTTTAACATTTGGCTGGCCGTCATTCCGTTTCCGTCAAGATGGTGGCGATATAAAACATGACACTGACGTGCCCTTTGCTAGTGCTACCTCTGTACCAAATTTCGTTCAATTCGGTTTCACCGTGTTTGATTTGATAGGGGGAATCGATTTGCACACTTACTTGGCCACCATCTGCAAACTCTTGGGCTGATGATCTTTCAGTTTGGTCAGAAAATGCTCCCCACATAAAGATATGTTGTTGCAAAATTTGGTAGAGACTAGATCATTAGGTTGGTCGTAATTACATTTTAGCTTTTAACATTTGGGTGGCCGCGATTACGTTTCCGTCAAGATGGCGGTGATATAAAACATGACACTGAGGTGCCCTTTGCTAGTGCTACCTCTGTACCAAATTTCGTTCCATTCGGTTTCACCGTGTTCGAATTAATAGGGGGAATCGATTTTCACACAAAGATGGCCGCCATCCGCAAACTATTAGGCTAATGACCTATTAGATTGGTAAAAGGATGCTCCCTCCATAAAGGTATGTTGTTGCAAAATTTGGTAGAGATCGGATGATTATGTTAGTTGTAATTTGATTTAAGCTTTGAACATTTGTGTGGCCGCCATTACGTTTCTGTCAAGATGGCGGCGATGTAAAACATGACACTGAGGTGCCCTTTGCTACTGCTACCACTGCACCAAATTTCGTTCCATTCGGTTTCACCGTGTTTGAATTAATAGGGGGAATCGATTTTGACACAAAGATGGCCGCCATCCGCAAACTATTAGGCTAATGACCTATTAATTTGGTCAAAACGTGCTTCCTCCATGAAGGTATGTTGTTGCAAACTTTGGTAGAGATCGGACGAATAGGTTAGTCGTAATTTGATTTAAGCTTTGAACATTTGTGTGGCCGCCATTACGTTTCCGTCAAGATGGCGGCGATATAAAACATGGCACTGAGGTGCCCTTTGCTAGCACTACCTCTACACCAAATTTCGTTCCATTCGGTTTCACCATGTTCGAATTAATAGGGGGAATCCATTTCAACACAAAGATGGCCGCCATACGCAAACTATTATGCTGATGACCTATTAGTTTGGTCAAAGGATGCTCCCCCATAAAGGTATGTTGTTGGAAAATTTGGTAGAGATCGGATGATTAGGTTAGTCGTAATTTGATTTAAGCTTTGAACATTTGTGTGGCCGCCATTACGTTTCCGTCAGGATGGCGGCGATATAAAACATGACACTGAGGTGTCCTTTGCTAGTGCTACCTTTGTACCAAATTTCGTTCAATTCGCGTACACCCTGTTCGAATTGATAGGGGGGGGGGACAGACATTCCTAGTACACACACTCACACACACACAGACTCTCACACACACACACATACACACACACACAGACAGACACACTTTTTTTTCGCCCTGTGTTGATCTCATAAGTCTACTTTCATTTTTTGCAAAAATCGAAAGTAGGCTAAAAACGGCCCTTAAGTCAGGATAGACTAGCTGCGAATGCCTACTACCGAAACTCCTGCTCTCCATCACAGCGTGTCGATCTGACTTCACCTGGCGCGCAAACAATATGTGTCCTGAAATAAATAGAAGTGATCATGGGATTTACGACCGAAATAATATCATACGCAAGCTCACTAACAGCACATGGCGGGCTCAACCAAGTGTACTACGTACGCTTGCTCTAGCTTTATGTTTCTCCACTGCAGAATATGCAGCACCAATCTGTCAGAACTCCGCACACGCCAGGAATGTTGACACCGCTCTCAACGAGACAGGCTGCATTATGACAGGTTGTCTACGACCAACTCCAGTTGACAAGATCTACCATCTTGTAGGGATAGCACACCCGGATATTAGACGGAGAACAGCAGCAGAGGTTCAGAAGAGGAAACAGGAAAATGATCATAGGCATCACGTCCCAGGTTGAAGTCAAGGAAGAGCTTTCTTCGAACAACATCTTCCGCTCGCCGTATAGAACTATGGCGAAACAGAACACCTGAAAGTAATGGCCAAAAAACGAAAGAAGAGCCGGCTGCTTGTTTTTAACTACCTTACCAGGCGTGGAAGACTTTGAACTGACTGCGAACTAGAGTGAAGCGGTGCAATCAAAATTTGAAGCGGTGGGGCTACATTACTGAAGATGCAACCTGCGAAAGTGGAGAATTTAAAGATGTTGAACACCTCTTGGCTGCCCGAAATTGCCTGAAGCCTGCACGCTCGATGACCTGGTTTCAGAAAATGCTCGTGCAATCAAGACTGCCGAATTCTGGGCCTCAAAATCAATTTGATACAGTATGTTCACAATCTGTGTGTATATTGTAAATATGATTTAAATTACGGTCCTGGATACGAAACCATATAATATACATACGAGAAAATAACTGTTATTGTAGCAGTCCACCTAGTTAATTAAGTAACGGGGTCAATACATTTCTAACTCACCCACATGACCAGGGAATTGTATTCAGATTCAATCCATTTAACTTTGAAACCAATTGCCTGCCGCCTTCAATGACCTAGCGTACCTCATTCCTTTCCCTTGCAGTAAAAGTTATTTTTTAATTTGTACTACGCCGTAATTATTTTCTTCTTTATCGTTTTTATATCCATTTCATGGAGTAATTGGATGGGCTACGGTATTACTGTTTAAACAAATTGGTCACGTTCATTATCTAGCTTGCGGCTGGGAATGGATTGTTAAATAAATGTTTGAATATAACAAATTAAATCGTAACTCGTTAGGGTTTCTTTGTTATTAAATTCATTTCCCATTAATACGTTACCTGGGGGAGGGAGACAGGTGGTGTTTTTTTTTTAATTTACTGTTCATACACTCTGCATGCTCCACTACATAAGTAGTACTACATGCACATGCAATACATTTTTCAAATGAACAAAATAAATTACATTTCAATAATTAAAATTCTAGATGACTGTTAATTTTAATGATACAACCGATTTCCCCCTTAAAGAAGAAACCGTTTTAAAGCAGGTAGTTCCGTGAAGAACTATACAGCCTATTTTCATATATCCTACACATGTTAATTGCCTCTATCAACATACAAAATTTCAGTTTGAAGGTTGTGATAGATTCGTAGTTATTGAGAACCGTCTAAATATTTCAGATGGTCGCCAGGTTGGATTTTTATTTATGTACTATTACATTAAGATTAATGTGTACGTGTGGTGTTCAGACTTCAATCGCATGATTAGAACACAAGAAGTAAAAACGAGATTTTAAAATTTCGCACGGCTGCCAATTTGTGGTTATGCAAACAATTGAAATAAATTAGATGCCAGTGGATTAACATTTGTATAAGTATTTAACGTGCAACGTTTCACTGCACTCGGATAGTTAAATCACGAGAAAAGTCTATTTAAAAGTCTCAACTTCGCTTGGCCGCTATGTTGGTTTTGTAGTTACCAGGTTTTTGAAAGTCTCATAGGTGAACTTCTAGTAGTGCCCTTTATCACCGTACACAATTTCAGGGTGATATTGGTAATAGTTTCGGAGATACTGAATGCTGGTGAAATATTTCGCACAGTCGCCATATTGGATTGATGAGACACAATACAATTTGAAGGGCACGGTCGGGTCGGCCAAAATGGTGCTATGATCTTACCAAGTTTCATTTTAATCGCTCCAGTCGTTTAGAAGTTATTAGGGGTGCCACACATTCACCATCACACACACACGCACACACAGACACACGGACAAAAGGTGATCTCATAAGCCTTTTTTTTTTCATAAAATGAAAATAGGCTAAAAATAACACCTTGGAAGGACTGGACCTCATTTGCAATCATAGCCCAGGCTACTATTATTCAAGGCTATGCTATCGAGACTAGATCTAGAAATAAGACACTGGTACTCAGTAATGACACCACGTCTATTAGCATTCCTCTGAGTACATAAATATTCACATTAACAAAATAAATAAACACAAACAGAATATTCAATAAGGTGTGGAAAGTTAAAATACCCTGTATTTACTTTAGAGTTAAGTACTATAAATGGAGAGACACATAATTGTACCATCTGTTAGTCCTCAATTAATCAAGTAGGCAATGATATACAACGTAACGATAGCCTACAGCATCAAATATTCCAAGTTTCCATTTCATATCTGATTTTACGAAGTTCCTTTTGTCTCAAATTACTTCTGAAGCCTTTTACTCAATGCCGATATCAATGATGACACATATTAACCTTATAATTCCTTTCTAAATCATCAGAACCACGGAGCAAATATCCAACACGACTACATTTCTCAAATGGCTACCCGATTCTTTTATGTCAACTCAATCAACTGACAGTCAGTCATCGTTAACACATGCCAACAGAATATCAAAAGAAAACAAAAGCAAAACAAGTTGCAATACGACATTGCCTGAGTACTCATACGTGACGAAAGCTAAATTAACAAGAAGTTCCGTGACGAACTAAAGAGCTTACTTTTCTTAAAAATTAAGATTCATGCCAATCTATATAGACCTATCTAGAATAATTACGAAATTAAGTTGGTAAAATCGAAATTTCTAATTAGTTCGAAATATACCTGGTATAATGTAGCCTATTAGAGCACTACAGTTGGCAGCCCCGGTGACTGAATATATTGTTAGTTGCATCTCTAGGTACAGAATACAAAATTTGGTTGAAGTCCAATGGATAGCATGGTTGTTACATGCAGTTAGACGTTGGATCTATCAGCGCGCGTAAAATCATGTTGGCAACAATGTCATGTATGTGTTGATTAAAAATAATCTGAAATATTATGATCTCTTGTTGTGCCAATTTTGGATGAAATCCATTTGTTAGTATAGAAGTTACATGTATTTTAAAATTGGAACTATCAGCAGGCTTAGAGTCATGTTGGTAGCCGGGGCGGGTTGCTAGTGTTTAATAAATGTTTTTATGTTCGACCCTCACTATTATGTGTCAGATAACTGTATCATAATGATGGTCATTATAACACTGTTTTCCATTATGATACAGTTTCTCCAGCCAATCAGAGCTCGTTCATTGACCAATTAGGTAACGATAACTTCGCGCATGCGCTCAAAATCCAACATGTCGGACATAAACACAACATCGAACTATAATAAATTACCGACATGGAATACCCACCGTCCATATGTTCGCGTAAATAAACTGGCGAATATGAGACAAGAAATAGCACTGTACCTTAAAATCACCAACACTAATTTCTACACAGCGCATTGTCTTCAACTGACACCGGTGACAATATTACTGAGGGACGGCAGATGTAAACATATGGTTTGCATATGGCATTGCAAACACACAGAGCGCATGCGTCGGTCGTTCAAAGCTCTTGAAAGGCAGAGATATAACACCCAACGCTCGCTCTGCGATCACAAAATTCCAGTAGCTGACTCTCAACAGATATTTATGAATATTTATGTTAAAACATATAATAAAGTTATAATTATCGTCGAACATAAACAGTCGTATGCAACTCGCCTATAATGGTAATTAAGACACTCGTATGGAAATTATAAAACTCGCATACGCTCGTTTTATAAAAAATACTCGTGTCTTAATTATAGACATTATAGGCTCGTTGCATAATGTACTAGAATATAACAAATTTAATCGTAACTCGTTAGGATGACTTTGTTATTAAATTCATCCCCCACCAATACAGGGTGACACATAGGAACCGAATGTTTTTGAAATGAACAGTGCTTTATAAGTTAGTGGTCTCTATAATACCCACATACAATAAGCGCAATTTATATTATCAAAGATGCTGATGATTGAATCTTTCAGCCTAAGTTATATCTTCTTCTTCTGGTTCCTATCCATTCCGGATGTTGGCTACCATCTTGACTGTGCTGTTCCTATCACTTGCGGCTCTGAATAATTCAGTTGATGTTTTTGAGGTCCAGGCTGTGAGATTTTTTAACCAGGATATTCATCTTCGTCCAACTCTTCTCTTCCCTGGTATTTTTCCTTGAAGAATAGACTGTAGGAGATGGTACCTGGTGGTATTCATCATGATGTGTCCTAGGTATTGGATTTTCCTGATTTTCACGGTGGTTAATACTTCCTTAGTTTTTTTCATTTTTTGGGGAACCTCAACATTTGTGACATGGTCTGTCCATGGTATCCGCAATATCCTTCTGTACAGCCACATTTCAAAGGCCTCTAACCGTTTACATAAAGACTCTGTCAGAGTCCATGTCTCAGCACCTTAAAAAAAGAGTAGAGAACACATAACAACGCAAAAGCCTGATTTTCGTAGTCATTGTCAGCCCATGATGTTTGAACAAATTCCGCATCTTATTGAAAGATGTCCGGGCTTTTACAATTCGAGACCTCACCTCATCAGAAGGGTCCCATTGGTCATTTATGGTAGTGCCAAGGTATATATACTTATGCACTTGTGGAATGGGTTTCTGGTCTATATTTAGTTTGCACGCAGAGTCTTTGTTTTTACTAATGACCATCACTTTTGTCTTTTGAGGTTTTATATGTAAACCATATTCATGGCTTTTTTGGATAACTTTATCAATGATATGTTGCAGGCTTTCTTGACTATCCGCAAAAATCACAGTTTCATCGGCATATCGAATGTTATTTATCCAGTTACCATTTAAGAGCACTCCCATCTCAACATCCTCTAGAGCTTCTTTAAAGATATATTCTGAATGGATGTTAAATAACAATGGAGACAATATACAGCCTTGTCTTACACCTCTTAGAATATCTATATCTTCCGTGTTCTCGTTACCCAACCTCACATAAGCAGATTGATTCCAGTACAAGTTCACAATTATTCGTAAATCTTTATCATCTAAGCCAATCTTTTGTAAAATTTCTATCATCTTATGATGTCTTACTCTATCGAAAGCCATTTGATAGTCAATTAAGCAGGCATATATATCGCAGTTCACATCACGGCACCTTTGAAACAATACTTACATGCTAAATAGGACTTCACGTGTGCCGAATGCGTACCTAAAACCAAATTGTGTAGAAGAAACTTGTTCTTCACATATTTTGTATATTCTGCGATGAATGATCTTCAGAAATACCTTCAAGGTGTGATTCATGAGACTGATTGTTCGGTAATCACTACAAAACTTAGCTCCGGTTTTTTTAGGTAGTGTGATATATTCCGATTTAAGCCATTCCTGGGGAATGTTCCCAGAATTGTAAATGTCGATGCATATTTTAGTCAACCATTTCACTTTATCTTCATTCAAAAGCTTTAAAAATTCAGCATTCACATTGTCAGGGCCAGTGGCTTTACCATCCTTCATGGCTTTTATCGCGGTTTGTACTTCATCTACCAGAATTTGGGGTCATGTTTCACCATTTATTCGAGGTGGCTCCTGTCGAGTATCATAAAACAGAGGGTGCTATCTTTGCCACGTATCTTTAAACTCTTCTTTTCCAACAATTAGTTTTCCTTCAATATTGAACAATCTATTTCCTTGTCTAGTTCTATAATTCCCTGCCACTTCTTTACCTTTTCGATGAACATTGAAGCTGTCATAATTGTAACATCTCTATTTCATTAAATTTTTCTTGTATGTCCCTTTCCTTAGCTAATCTTATTTCTTTCCTGATTTCCCTGTCGATGTTCTTATATTCATCAGGATTACCCTTTGCTTTCCTTTTCTTATCCATCATTTTAAGAATCTCTTCAGTCATCCATGGTTTCGTTTTAGTGATATCTGTAACTAAGTGATCTTTCTTCATAGATTCAACGGTATTAGTTAATGTTTTAATTTTCTCATCGGTACATAAGGCATCAGATAGGGATCCAAATTCATCATTGAGCTGCTCTTCTACATTTTGTCTTACTGAAGGTTCAATTAATTTACGCATATTATACTTTATTACTCTTCTCTTTTGAATCTTTTTCATTTTGATTTTAATAAAACTCCAGCTAGAGGGATATGATCGGAATGAATGTCCGCACCTGAATAAGTTTTCATTGAGAAACAGCTGTTCCTATATCTTTGATTTATCAAAATATAGTCAATTTGGTTCCTTATAATTCTTTCACCTGAATCTCCAGGAGACTTCCAAGTATACAAACGTCGTGGTGGTAATGTGAAGAATGTGTTGGTTACTACAAATCCCCATTCTCCTGCAAATGCGCAAAGTTGATCTCCTCTCTCATTCCTTTCACCAAACCCATATTGACCTACAATACTGCCTTCAGATCCATGTTCTACTTTTGCATTGAAATCTCCCATAATTATTGTTAGATCTTTCTTTGGTAACTGGTGCAAAACACCTGTGATTTGGGAGTAAAACTCTGCAACTTCTTCATCACTATGGTCTATCATAGGGGCGTACACCTGGATGATGTTAAGATGCGCAGGCTCAATATTTATTTGAAGCAACGCTGTTCTCTCTGAGATAGGTATAAAAATGGTGACACACTTTGCGACCATTTTAGAAACTATAATTCCTACTCCGTGTTGATATAATCCATTGGATGTCCCTGAATAGTAAACTACATGTTCATTGATGTCACAGGAACCTGATCCTTGCCAACGCATTTAAATTACGCCCATAATTTCTATCTTCATTCTGGCCATTTCTTGAATCGCGTTGTGGGTTTTTTCAAATTGCGCCATAATTTGCACATTCCACCTTTCACTGACAAATTTCCCGAAGCCTGGCTCAAAACTGTCCCCCCCGCCCGCCCGGAGATCCGATTGGGGGACTTGAAACTCCGAACATTTGGTTTTGAACACAGCCATGATGTGTTACTAGAGAAATCCATATGGCTCTTGAATGCAGTAGTTAAATCTACGAAGTATTATTAATATTATTATTATTTTGAAAGTGTTTATATCTGAAAACCTAAGTTGTTTGATAAAATTATTTTCAAATAATATCATTTAAAATTAAACAGTAAAAAATGAAATATGATAATAAATATTAGAATTAAAAGTAATTAAGCTCAAAAAATGAAATTATAAGAATTTAAGATTATAAAAATAATAGAAGAAGATGAAAATTTTCAATATGCATATGAACAATAAGATGTTATATTTAGGTTTAAATGTGATTAAAATAAATACAAATAAAATGTTGTTGTTTAAGTCTTCAGTCTTTTGACTGGTTTGATGCAGCTCTCCATGTCTCCCTGTCCTGAGCTAATCGTTTCATCTCTACATAGCTACCACACCCTACATCCGAGGCAAACTGTTTAACATATTCTAACCTTGGTCTACCCCTGCAGTTCTTGTCCTCGACCCTTCCCTCCATAACTAAGCTTGCTATTCCTGGGTGTCTTAGTATGTGTCCTACCAACCTATCTCTTCTCTTCATTAGCAGTCGCCAGAAACATCTCTCCTCTCCCACTCGTCTTAATACCTCTTTGTTTGTAACCCTATCTACCCATCTGATCTTCATCATTCTCCTGTAACACCACATTTCAAATGCTTCAATTCTCCTCTTTTCTGCTGCACCAATAGTCCAAGTTTCACTTCCATAGAGCGCCACGCTCCAGACAAAGGCTTTCAAAAATGACTTCCTAATACCTAAATCTATATTCGATGTCAGCAGATTCCTTTTTTGTAAAAATGCTTTCTTTGCCTGAGCCAACCTACTTTTTATATCCTCTTTGCTTCGTCCATCACTGGTTATTCTGCATCCTAAGTAACAGAAGTCTCCTACTTCCTTCAGCTTTTCACCTGCCAATTTGATCTCCATAGAGGTTTCTGATTTATTTCGGCTGCATTCCAGTATTTTAGCCTACTTTCGATTTTTGCAAAAAATGAAATTAGACTTATGAGATCACTACAGGGCCAAAAATTGTGTGTCTGTCTGTGTGTGTGTATGTGTGTGTGTGAGTCTGTGTGTGTGTACTTTGAATGTCTGTTCCCCCCTATCAATTCGAACACGGTGAAACCGAATTGAACGAAATTTGGTACAGAGGTAGAACAAGCAAAGGGCACCTCAGTGTCATGTTTTATATCGCCGCCATCTTTACCAAAACTGAATGGCGGCCACTCAAACGTTTAAAACGTAAAATCAAATAGCGACTAACCAAATTATCCGATCTCTACCAAATTTGGTAATAACATACCTTCATATAGGACGCGTCTTGTGACCAAACTACATGGTCATCCGCCGTACCATTTCAGGATGGCGGCCGTACGAATTATGCAAACTTTATAATCCATATCATGGGACCCACCAGTTCCGATTATCGAGCCGAGAATCGATTTAACTGTTCTAAAGGAAGAGGCACGTTCAAAATTAAAAGTTTATTTTGTAATACTATAGTGCAGAAGTGATTTTAAAAAGCTGAGCCGTCTCGGTAAGAAGACAAGATGGCAGCGGATATCTTGTGCCTGACTTATATTTCACTAATTTGAGTATTGCATGCAATATAGCGTACTGATACAAAATAAATAAACTTCGTATGAAATGCTTTATATATAAATAATATACTCCACTGATGAAATCGTTAGGTCTAAATCGTTATTTGCTAACAAGTTCTATGTAAGTCATTTTATATAGATCAATGTTCGTTGGCACAAATGGCTCCGTGGTAAAGCGCTGGTCTATCATTCATATGCCTATGGTTCAAACCCCATCAGATTTAGGTTTTTTGCTTGAAATTTTACATATTTGTTGCTTTGTAATGACTCAGACGTTTTAAAATTAAGCGTTATAGTGTGCATATTACGGTGCAAAACATATATTTAATTAAAACATAATTCGCCAGCAGATTTGCTCGAGACATCTAGTAGCCAAAAAGGTAACTGCACGCCGGCCTACTTATTAACTTCCAGATTTTATTGAAAAGTTTCTTCTTATGGCCGCTAGAATGCACTTACCCTGTTAGGATTATATTGTTCGATACTTCTCCACTAGATCTCACGACTGGTCAACATGGGACTCCATTGATAGTATACCATTGGCATTCTATGCGCATCGAATTTGAAGAATGACAAGATGATACTATGATACATTTTTACTTCTTATTTTAAAGGGTTTGTAACAGCCTATTGTGCGTTATTTGAAAATGTTATTTGAAGTAAAGAACAAAACGATTTCACATAGTAACTAAATTCTAGCCGCTGGTGCTAGTTCAGGTTATTAATACTTTTATTTCAGGCAAATAGCAATCGGAAATATCCACATAGATTGTATACACACGTCTCTGTAGGGTCATGGAAAGATTTGTTAATTCAATTAGGGTTGTGAAAGCCATGCACAACCAGACGTGTAATGACATGCCTCAACTCAAAGTTGGATGTTGCCCACGGCAGGTCGATTATGTAATAATAACAATAATAATAATGTTATTTGTTTTACGACTCGTTTAACTACTGCTGCTTTTAAATACGCCGGGGTGCCGGAATTTTGGCCCAAAGGGGATCTTTAACGTGCCAGTAAATCTACTGACACGGCTCCCTCGCAATTGTGCACCCTCAAATGCCAGCTGACTGTGCCAGGATACGAACCTGCAACCTAGGGCCCAGCAAGCGAAAACGTTACCGCTGAGCCACGCAGCCAGTCCGGTCGATTATGTCTCCAGATCCATAAGATTCTTGAGATACTTCTTATCTATCTTTCTTCAATGATGGTAGTAGTTTTTTTCTAGGTTGTGGCGTTTGGTAGAGGTAAATAGTTTCTAAGGTCTTCAACCAAGAAATGATTCTATTATACTCTTTGAAAATAACAACGAGTTATAACTATACTCATACATTTAGTAGAAAGTAGGCTATATGTTCTTTACTGAACATCTTGTTTTGTTTTACATTTATTAATTTTCATCATAAATTATTTCCGTAAGACGGAGTCCATACCTTTCAAAAACTCATTCAAATCCTCAGGCTTGTCGGCCAAGATGACGATGTCATCAGCAAATCTCAGAGTTGAAATTATTTCTCCTTGAATCTTCACTCCCACTTTAAATTGTTCTCTAATTTCCTTCATTGCTTGTTCAATGTAATGATTGAAAAGTATGGGTGATAAGTTGCAGCCTTGCCTTACACCTTTCTGAATACCAGCTTCTCTTTCATGTCCTTCAACTCGAATGACTGCTGTCTGGTTTCTGTATAGATTGTATATCACTTCATTCCAATCGATTTCAAAATGTCAAACAATTTAGTCCAATCAACGTTATCAAAAGCCTTTTCTAAGTCTACAAAAGCCATGAACGTTCTCTTATCTTTCCTTATTCTACCTTCCAAAATCAGCCTAAGACTTAGTACAGCTTCCCTTGTTCCTACATTTCTCCTGAAACCAAACTGGTCTTCACCCAACTCCGTTTCTATCTGGCTTTCCATCCTCTTGTAAATTATTCTAGACAGGATCTTTGAAGCATGAGTAATCAAGCTGATTGTACGGTAATCTTCACATCTGTCAGCTCCCACTTTCTTTGGTATAGGGATGATTACATTATTCTTGAAATCAGGGGGTACCTCACCTGTCTCATAAATCCTACACACCAAGTGAAATAACCTGATCAGACCTTCATCTCCTATGTAGCGTAGCAACTCAAACGGTATATCATCTATGCCTGGTGCTTTGTTCCTGCTTAAGTCTTCCAAAGCTTTATCAAATTCTGATCTCAATATTAAATCTCCTTTCGCATCCACATCAATTTCCTCCTCCCTTTCCATTACATGATTCTCAATCTCCTTTCCCTTATACAAACTCTCTATGTAAGCTTTCCATCTCTCAACCTTTTCTTCCCTATCTGTTAGAGGCTTTCCATTTGAGTCCTTAATATTACAGCACTTAGTCTTCTTTTCCCCAAAAGTATTCTTAATCCTTCGATAAGCTGTGTCTACTTTTCCTAATTTCAGACAAGTTTCTATACTTGCACATTTCTCTTTCAACCATTCTTCTTTCGCTTCCTTGCACTTCTTGTTAACCTCATATCTCAGACGTTTGTATTCTGCTTTCCCCTTTTCATTTCTTACATTCTTGTGTCTCCGCCTTTTATCCATCAATTGTAGTATATCTTGAGTGATCCACGGTTTTCTACCTATTCTTTCTTTCCTACCAATGTGTTCTTCTGCGGATTTTGTTATTTCAGTCTGCAATTGACGTTTGTTTAGGGTTTTTCATTAGTCCTTCCTCTATACCCTTCTTGAATCTTTCGTTTACATCCTTCTCTTTCAGTGTGTCTATTGCCCACCTTTTTGGCTTTTGACTTTTCTTCAGTTTCTTCAACTTTAATCTGCATTTCATTACAACCAGATTGTGGTCAGAGTTTATGTCAGCACCAGGATATGTTTTACAATCTAAAATCTGGTTTCTAAACCTCTGCTTGACCATAATGAAGTCGATTTGGTAACGCCCTGTATCTCCTGGTCTCATCCATGTGTATATTCTTCTATTGTGGTTATTGAATAAGGTGTTAGCTATGACCAACTCATGCTCGGTGCAGAATTCTATCAGCCTGCTTCCTCGATCATTCCTTTCACCTAATCCAACATCTCCTACTATCTTCCCTTCTCTCCCTTTTCCTACCACAGCATTCCATCTCCCATTACTATAACATTTTCATCACCCTTGATATACCTCAGAATTTCGTCTATTTCTTCGTAGACCTTTTCAACATCCTCATCATCAGCTTGACTGGTAGGCATATAGACTTGTACCACTGAGGTGCAGGTAGGTTTAGTATTGATTTTTGCTACAATAATCCGTTCACTATATTGCTCATAATATTCCACCCGCTGTCCAAGTTTCCTACTCAATATGAGGCCAACCCCTGCTTGGCCATTGTTTGATTTAGTGCTAATGACCCTATAGTCTCCTGAACAAAAGTCCTGTTCTTCCTGCCAGCGCATTTCACTAATCCCAACCAAATCCAACCTCAACCTATCCATTTCCCTTTCTAAGTTTTCTAACCTTCCACTTTCTAGCAGACTTCTAACATTCCACGCACCGATCCGTAGAATGTCAGATTTCCTCTTTGTCACTTCTGTGATGTTAACCCCCTCTCGAGCAGTCCCCACCCGGAGATCCGAACGGGGGACTAGTTTACCTCCGGATTGAAATTTTACAAGGGAGGAGGCCATCATCACATGTAATTATGCATAGAGAGGTGCATATCCTCGGGAATAGCATTACGGCTGTAGTTTCCCGTTGCTTTCAGCCGTGCAGCAGGACGCAGTGTAGCCATTATTTGACAGACAGCAGCACCAAGTAGGAATGGATATTTTACGACGCTCGTCACTCAACTAACAGACAGCAGCACCAAGTAGGAATGGATATTTTACGACGCTCGTCACTCAACTAACAGACAGCAGCACCAAGTAGGAATGGATATTTTACGACGCTCGTCACTCAACTAACAGACAGCAGCACCAAATAGGAATGGATATTTTACGACGCTCGTCACTCAACTAACAGACAGCAGCACCAAGTAGGAATGGATATTTTACGACGCTCGTCACTCAACTAACAGACAGCAGCACCAAGTAGGAATGGATATTTTACGACGCTCGTCACTCAACTAACAGACAGCAGCACCAAGTAGGAATGGATATTTTACGACGCTCGTCACTCAACTAACAGACAGCAGCACCAAGTAGGAATGGATATTTTACGACGCTCGTCACTCAACTAACAGACAGCAGCACCAAGTAGGAATGGATATTTTACGACGCTCGTCACTCAACTAACAGTTAGCAGCACCAAGTAGGAATGGATATTTTACGACGCTCGTCACTCAACTAACAGACAGCAGCACCAAGTAGGAATGGATATTTTACGACGCTCGTCACTCAACTAACAGACGGCAGCACCAAGTAGGAATGGATATTTTACGACGCTCGTCACTCAACTAACAGACAGCAGCACCAAGTAGGAATGGATATTTTACGACGCTCGTCACTCAACTAATGGTTAGCAGCACCAAATAGGAATGGATATTTTACGACGCTCGTCACTCAACTAACAGATAGCAGCACCAAGTAGGACTGGATATTTTGCGACGCTCGTCACTCAACTAACAGACAGCAGCACCAAGTAGGAATGGATATTTTACGACGCTCGTCACTCAACTAACAGACAGCAGCACCAAGTAGGAATGGATATTTTACGACGCTCGTCACTCAACTAACAGACAGCAGCACCAAGTAGGAATGGATATTTTACGACGCTCGTCACTCAACTAACAGATAGCAGCACCAGGTAGGAATGGATATTTTACGACGCTCGTCACTCAACTAACAGACAGCAGCACCAAGTAGGAATGGATATTTTACGACGCTCGTCACTCAACTAACAGATAGCAGCACCAAATAGGAATGGATATTTTACGACGCTCGTCACTCAACTAATGGTTAGCAGCACCAAATAGGAATGGATATTTTGCGACGCTCGTCACTCAACTAACAGATAGCAGCACCAAATAGGAATGGATATTTTACGACGCTCGTCACTCAACTAACAGACAGCAGCACCAAGTAGGAATGGATATTTTACGACGCTCGTCACTCAACTAACAGACAGCAGCACCAAGTAGGAATGGATATTTTACGACGCTCGTCACTCAACTAACAGACAGCAGCACCAAGTAGGAATGGATATTTTACGACGCTCGTCACTCAACTAACAGACAGCAGCACCAAGTAGGAATGGATATTTTACGACGCTCGTCACTCAAATAACAGACAGCAGCACCAAGTAGGAATGGATATTTTACGACGCTCGTCACTCAACTAACAGATAGCAGCACCAGGTAGGAATGGATATTTTACGACGCTCGTCACTAGACTAACAGACAGCAGCACCAAGTAGGAATGGATATTTTACGACGCTCGTCACTCAACTAACAGATAGCAGCACCAAATAGGAATGGATATTTTACGACGCTCGTCACTCAACTAATGGTTAGCAGCACCAAATAGGAATGGATATTTTGCGACGCTCGTCACTCAACTAATGGTTAGCAGCACCAAGTAGGAATGGATATTTTACGACGCTCGTCACTCAACTAATGGTTAGCAGCACCAAGTAGGAATGGATATTTTACGACGCTCGTCACTCAACTAACAGACAGCAGCACCAAGTAGGAATGGATATTTTACGACGCTCGTCACTCAACTAACAGATAGCAGCACCAAGTAGGAATGGATATTTTGCGACGCTCGTCACTCAACTAACAGATAGCAGCACCAAGTAGGAATGGATATTTTACGACGCTCGTCACTCAACTAGCAGATAGCAGCATCAAGTAGGAATGGATATTTTACGACGCTCGTGACTCAACTAACAGATAGCAGCACCAAGTAGGAATGGATATTTTACGACGCTCGTCACTCAACTAACAGATAGCAGCACCAAGTAGGAATGGATATTTTACGACGCTCGTCACTCAACTAACAGATAGCAGCACCAAGTAGGAATGGATATTTTACGACGCTCGTCACTCAACTAACAGATAGCAGCACCAAGTAGGAATGGATATTTTACGACGCTCGTCACTCAACTAACAGATAGCAGCACCAAGTAGGAATGGATATTTTACGACGCTCGTCACTCAACTAACAGATAGCAGCACCAAGTAGGAATGGATATTTTACGACGCTCGTCACTCAACTAATGGATAGCAGCACCAAGTAGGAATGGATATTTTACGACGCTCGTCACTCAACTAACAGACAGCAGCACCAAGTAGGAATGGATATTTTACGACGCTCGTCACTCAAATAACAGACAGCAGCTCCAAGTAGGAATGGATATTTTACGACGCTCGTCACTCAACTAACAGATAGCAGCACCAAGTAGGAATGGATATTTTACGACGCTCGTCACTCAACTAATGGTTAGCAGCACCAAGTAGGAATGGATATTTTACGACGCTCGTCACTCAACTAACAGACAGCTGCACCAAGTAGGAATGGATATTTTACGACGCTCGTCACTCAACTAACAGACAGCAGCACCAAGTAAGAATGGATATTTTACGACGCTCGTCACTCAACTAACAGATAGCAGCACCAAGTAGGAATGGATATTTTACGACGCTCGTCACTCAACTAACAGATAGCAGCACCAAGTACGAATGGGTATTTTACGACGCTCGTCACTCAACTAACAGATAGCAGCACCAAGTAGGAATGGATATTTTACGACGCTCGTCACTCAACTAACAGATAGCAGCACCAAGTAGGAATGGATATTTTACGACGCTCGTCACTCAACTAACAGATAGCAGCACCAAGTAGGAATGGATATTTTACGACGCTCGTCACTCAACTAACATATAGCAGCACCAAGTAGGAATGGATATTTTACGACGCTCGTCACTCAACTAACAGATAGCAGCACCAAGTAGGAATGGATATTTTACGACACTCGTCACTCAACTAACAGACAGCAGCACCAAGTAGGAATGGATATTTTACGACGCTCGTCACTCAACTAACAGATAGCAGCACCAAGTAGGAATGGATATTTTACGACGCTCGTCACTCAACTAACAGATAGCAGCACCAAGTAGGAATGGATATTTTACGACACTCGTCACTCAACTAACAGACAGCAGCACCAAGTAGGAATGGATATTTTACGACACTCGTCACTCAACTAACAGACAGCAGCACCAAGAAGGAATGGATATTTTACGACGCTCGTTCTCAACTAATGGATAGCAGCACCAAATAGGAATGGATATTTTACGACGCTCGTCACTCAACTAACAGATAGCAGCACCAAGTAGGAATGGATATTTTACGACGCTCGTCACTCAACTAATGGTTAGCAGCACCAAATAGGAATGGATATATTACGACGCTCGTCACTCAACTAATGGTTAGCAGCACCAAATAGGAATGGATATTTTACGACGCTCGTCACTCAACTAATGGTTAGCAGCACCAAGTAGGAATGGATATTTTACGACGCTCGTCACTCAACTAATGGTTAGCAGCACCAAGTTGGAATGGATATTTTACGACGCTCTTCACTCAACTAATGGTTAGCAGCACCAAATAGGAATGGATATTTTACGACGCTCGTCACTCAACTAATGGATAGCAGCACCAAGTAGGAATGGATATTTTACGACGCTCGTCACTCAACTAAAGGATAGCAGCACCAAGTAGGAATGGATATTTTACGACGCTCGTCACTCAACTAACAGATAGCAGCACCAAATAGGAATGGATATTTTACGACGCTCGTCACTCAACTAACATATAGCAGCACCAAGTAGGAATGGATATTTTACGACGCTCGTCACTCAACTAACAGACAGCAGCACCAAGTAGGAATGGATATTTTACGACGCTCGTCACTCAACTAATGGATAGCAGCACCAAGTAGGAATGGATATTTTGCGACGCTCGTCACTCAACTAACAGACAGCAGCTCCAAGTAGGAATGGATATTTTACGACGCTCGTCACTCAACTAACAGATAGCAGCACCAAGTAGGAATGGATATTTTACGACGCTCGTCACTCAACTAACAGATAGCAGCACCAAGTAGGAATGGATATTTTACGACGCTCGTCACTCAACTAACAGATAGCAGCACCAAATAGGAATGGATATTTTACGACGCTCTTCACTCAACTAATGGTTAGCAGCACCAAGTAGGAATGGATATTTTACGACGCTCGTCACTCAACTAACAGATAGCAGCACCAGGTAGGAATGGATATTTTACGACGCTCGTCACTCAACTAATGGTTAGCAGCACTAAATAGGAATGGATATTTTACGACGCTCGTCACTCAACTAATGGATAGCAGCACCAAATAGGAATGGATATTTTACGACGCTCGTCACTCAACTAATGGTTAGCAGCACCAAATAGGAATGGATATTTTACGACGCTCGTCACTCAACTAATGGATAGCAGCACCAAGTAGGAATGGATATTTTACGACGCTCTTCACTCAAATAACAGATAGCAGCACCAAGTAGGAATGGGTATTTTACGACGCTCGTCACTCAACTAATGGTTAGCAGCACGAAATAGGAATGGATATTTTACGACGCTCGTCACTCAACTAATGGATAGCAGCACCAAGTAGGAATGGATATTTTACGACGCTCGTCACTCAACTAATGGATAGCAGCACCAAGTAGGAATGGATATTTTACGACGCTCGTCACTCAACTAACAGACAGCAGCACCAAGTAGGAATGGATATTTTACGACGCTCGTCACTCAACTAACAGATAGCAGCACCAAGTAGGAATGGATATTTTGCGACGCTCGTCACTCAACTAACAGATAGCAGCACCAAGTAGGACTGGATATTTTGCGACGCTCGTCACTCAACTAACAGACAGCAGCACCAAGTAGGAATGGATATTTTACGACGCTCGTCACTCAACTAACAGACAGCAGCACCAAGTAGGAATGGATATTTTACGACGCTCGTCACTCAACTAACAGACAGCAGCACCAAGTAGGAATGGATATTTTACGACGCTCGTCACTCAACTAACAGATAGCAGCACCAGGTAGGAATGGATATTTTACGACGCTCGTCACTCAACTAACAGACAGCAGCACCAAGTAGGAATGGATATTTTACGACGCTCGTCACTCAACTAACAGATAGCAGCACCAAATAGGAATGGATATTTTACGACGCTCGTCACTCAACTAATGGTTAGCAGCACCAAATAGGAATGGATATTTTGCGACGCTCGTCACTCAACTAACAGATAGCAGCACCAAATAGGAATGGATATTTTACGACGCTCGTCACTCAACTAACAGACAGCAGCACCAAGTAGGAATGGATATTTTACGACGCTCGTCACTCAACTAACAGACAGCAGCACCAAGTAGGAATGGATATTTTACGACGCTCGTCACTCAACTAACAGACAGCAGCACCAAGTAGGAATGGATATTTTACGACGCTCGTCACTCAACTAACAGACAGCAGCACCAAGTAGGAATGGATATTTTACGACGCTCGTCACTCAAATAACAGACAGCAGCACCAAGTAGGAATGGATATTTTACGACGCTCGTCACTCAACTAACAGATAGCAGCACCAGGTAGGAATGGATATTTTACGACGCTCGTCACTAGACTAACAGACAGCAGCACCAAGTAGGAATGGATATTTTACGACGCTCGTCACTCAACTAACAGATAGCAGCACCAAATAGGAATGGATATTTTACGACGCTCGTCACTCAACTAATGGTTAGCAGCACCAAATAGGAATGGATATTTTGCGACGCTCGTCACTCAACTAATGGTTAGCAGCACCAAGTAGGAATGGATATTTTACGACGCTCGTCACTCAACTAATGGTTAGCAGCACCAAGTAGGAATGGATATTTTACGACGCTCGTCACTCAACTAACAGACAGCAGCACCAAGTAGGAATGGATATTTTACGACGCTCGTCACTCAACTAACAGATAGCAGCACCAAGTAGGAATGGATATTTTGCGACGCTCGTCACTCAACTAACAGATAGCAGCACCAAGTAGGAATGGATATTTTACGACGCTCGTCACTCAACTAGCAGATAGCAGCATCAAGTAGGAATGGATATTTTACGACGCTCGTGACTCAACTAACAGATAGCAGCACCAAGTAGGAATGGATATTTTACGACGCTCGTCACTCAACTAACAGATAGCAGCACCAAGTAGGAATGGATATTTTACGACGCTCGTCACTCAACTAACAGATAGCAGCACCAAGTAGGAATGGATATTTTACGACGCTCGTCACTCAACTAACAGATAGCAGCACCAAGTAGGAATGGATATTTTACGACGCTCGTCACTCAACTAACAGATAGCAGCACCAAGTAGGAATGGATATTTTACGACGCTCGTCACTCAACTAACAGATAGCAGCACCAAGTAGGAATGGATATTTTACGACGCTCGTCACTCAACTAATGGATAGCAGCACCAAGTAGGAATGGATATTTTACGACGCTCGTCACTCAACTAACAGACAGCAGCACCAAGTAGGAATGGATATTTTACGACGCTCGTCACTCAAATAACAGACAGCAGCTCCAAGTAGGAATGGATATTTTACGACGCTCGTCACTCAACTAACAGATAGCAGCACCAAGTAGGAATGGATATTTTACGACGCTCGTCACTCAACTAATGGTTAGCAGCACCAAGTAGGAATGGATATTTTACGACGCTCGTCACTCAACTAACAGACAGCTGCACCAAGTAGGAATGGATATTTTACGACGCTCGTCACTCAACTAACAGACAGCAGCACCAAGTAAGAATGGATATTTTACGACGCTCGTCACTCAACTAACAGATAGCAGCACCAAGTAGGAATGGATATTTTACGACGCTCGTCACTCAACTAACAGATAGCAGCACCAAGTACGAATGGGTATTTTACGACGCTCGTCACTCAACTAACAGATAGCAGCACCAAGTAGGAATGGATATTTTACGACGCTCGTCACTCAACTAACAGATAGCAGCACCAAGTAGGAATGGATATTTTACGACGCTCGTCACTCAACTAACAGATAGCAGCACCAAGTAGGAATGGATATTTTACGACGCTCGTCACTCAACTAACATATAGCAGCACCAAGTAGGAATGGATATTTTACGACGCTCGTCACTCAACTAACAGATAGCAGCACCAAGTAGGAATGGATATTTTACGACACTCGTCACTCAACTAACAGACAGCAGCACCAAGTAGGAATGGATATTTTACGACGCTCGTCACTCAACTAACAGATAGCAGCACCAAGTAGGAATGGATATTTTACGACGCTCGTCACTCAACTAACAGATAGCAGCACCAAGTAGGAATGGATATTTTACGACACTCGTCACTCAACTAACAGACAGCAGCACCAAGTAGGAATGGATATTTTACGACACTCGTCACTCAACTAACAGACAGCAGCACCAAGAAGGAATGGATATTTTACGACGCTCGTTCTCAACTAATGGATAGCAGCACCAAATAGGAATGGATATTTTACGACGCTCGTCACTCAACTAACAGATAGCAGCACCAAGTAGGAATGGATATTTTACGACGCTCGTCACTCAACTAATGGTTAGCAGCACCAAATAGGAATGGATATATTACGACGCTCGTCACTCAACTAATGGTTAGCAGCACCAAATAGGAATGGATATTTTACGACGCTCGTCACTCAACTAATGGTTAGCAGCACCAAGTAGGAATGGATATTTTACGACGCTCGTCACTCAACTAATGGTTAGCAGCACCAAGTTGGAATGGATATTTTACGACGCTCTTCACTCAACTAATGGTTAGCAGCACCAAATAGGAATGGATATTTTACGACGCTCGTCACTCAACTAATGGATAGCAGCACCAAGTAGGAATGGATATTTTACGACGCTCGTCACTCAACTAAAGGATAGCAGCACCAAGTAGGAATGGATATTTTACGACGCTCGTCACTCAACTAACAGATAGCAGCACCAAATAGGAATGGATATTTTACGACGCTCGTCACTCAACTAACATATAGCAGCACCAAGTAGGAATGGATATTTTACGACGCTCGTCACTCAACTAACAGACAGCAGCACCAAGTAGGAATGGATATTTTACGACGCTCGTCACTCAACTAATGGATAGCAGCACCAAGTAGGAATGGATATTTTGCGACGCTCGTCACTCAACTAACAGACAGCAGCTCCAAGTAGGAATGGATATTTTACGACGCTCGTCACTCAACTAACAGATAGCAGCACCAAGTAGGAATGGATATTTTACGACGCTCGTCACTCAACTAACAGATAGCAGCACCAAGTAGGAATGGATATTTTACGACGCTCGTCACTCAACTAACAGATAGCAGCACCAAATAGGAATGGATATTTTACGACGCTCTTCACTCAACTAATGGTTAGCAGCACCAAGTAGGAATGGATATTTTACGACGCTCGTCACTCAACTAACAGATAGCAGCACCAGGTAGGAATGGATATTTTACGACGCTCGTCACTCAACTAATGGTTAGCAGCACTAAATAGGAATGGATATTTTACGACGCTCGTCACTCAACTAATGGATAGCAGCACCAAATAGGAATGGATATTTTACGACGCTCGTCACTCAACTAATGGTTAGCAGCACCAAATAGGAATGGATATTTTACGACGCTCGTCACTCAACTAATGGATAGCAGCACCAAGTAGGAATGGATATTTTACGACGCTCTTCACTCAAATAACAGATAGCAGCACCAAGTAGGAATGGGTATTTTACGACGCTCGTCACTCAACTAATGGTTAGCAGCACGAAATAGGAATGGATATTTTACGACGCTCGTCACTCAACTAATGGATAGCAGCACCAAGTAGGAATGGATATTTTACGACGCTCGTCACTCAACTAATGGATAGCAGCACCAAGTAGGAATGGATATTTTACGACGCTCGTCACTCAACTAACAGACAGCAGCACCAAGTAGGAATGGATATTTTACGACGCTCGTCACTCAACTAACAGATAGCAGCACCAAGTAGGAATGGATATTTTGCGACGCTCGTCACTCAACTAACAGATAGCAGCACCAAGTAGGAATGGATATTTTACGACGCTCGTCACTCAACTAACAGATAGCAGCACCAAGTAGGAATGGATATTTTACGACGCTCGTCACTCAACTAACAGATAGCAGCACCAAGTAGGAATGGATATTTTACGACGCTCGTCACTCAACTAACAGATAGCAGCACCAAGTAGGAATGGATATTTTACGACGCTCGTCACTCAACTAACAGATAGCAGCACCAAGTAGGAATGGATATTTTACGACGCTCGTCACTCAACTAACAGATAGCAGCACCAAGTAGGAATGGATATTTTACGACGCTCGTCACTCAACTAACAGATAGCAGCACCAAGTAGGAAAGGATATTTTACGACGCTCGTCACTCAACTAACAGATAGCAGCACCAAGTAGGAATGGATATTTTACGACGCTCGTCACTCAACTAATGGATAGCAGCACCAAGTAGGAATGGATATTTTACGACGCTCGTCACTCAACTAACAGACAGCAGCACCAAGTAGGAATGGATATTTTACGACGCTCGTCACTCAAATAACAGACAGCAGCTCCAAGTTGGAATGGATATTTTACGACGCTCGTCACTCAACTAACAGATAGCAGCACCAAGTAGGAATGGATATTTTACGACGCTCGTCACTCAACTAATGGTTAGCAGCACCAAGTAGGAATGGATATTTAACGACGCTCGTCACTCAACTAACAGACAGCAGCACCAAGTAGGAATGGATATTTTACGACGCTCGTCACTCAACTAACAGACAGCAGCACCAAGTAGGAATGGATATTTTACGACGCTCGTCACTCAACTAACAGATAGCAGCACCAAGTAGGAATGGATATTTTACGACGCTCGTCACTCAACTAACAGATAGCAGCACCAAGTACGAATGGGTATTTTACGACGCTCGTCACTCAACTAACAGATAGCAGCACCAAGCAGGAATGGATATTTTACGACGCTCGTCACTCAACTAACAGATAGCAGCACCAAGTAGGAATGGATATTTTACGACGCTCGTCACTCAACTAACAGATAGCAGCACCAAGTAGGAATGGATATTTTACGACGCTCGTCACTCAACTAACATATAGCAGCACCAAGTAGGAATGGATATTTTACGACGCTCGTCACTCAACTAACAGATAGCAGCACCAAGTAGGAATGGATATTTTACGACACTCGTCACTCAACTAACAGACAGCAGCACCAAGTAGGAATGGATATTTTACGACGCTCGTCACTCAACTAACAGATAGCAGCACCAAGTAGGAATGGATATTTTACGACGCTCGTCACTCAACTAACAGATAGCAGCACCAAGTAGGAATGGATATTTTACGACACTCGTCACTCAACTAACAGACAGCAGCACCAAGTAGGAATGGATATTTTACGACACTCGTCACTCAACTAACAGACAGCAGCACCAATTAGGAATGGATATTTTACGACGCTCGTCACTCAACTAATGGATAGCAGCACCAAATAGGAATGGATATTTTACGACGCTCGTCACTCAACTAACAGATAGCAGCACCAAGTAGGAATGGATATTTTACGACGCTCGTCACTCAACTAATGGTTAGCAGCACCAAATAGGAATGGATATTTTACGACGCTCGTCACTCAACTAATGGTTAGCAGCACCAAATAGGAATGGATATTTTACGACGCTCGTCACTCAACTAATGGTTAGCAGCACCAAGTAGGAATGGATATTTTACGACGCTCGTCACTCAACTAATGGTTAGCAGCACCAAGTAGGAATGGATATTTTACGACGCTCTTCACTCAACTAATGGTTAGCAGCACCAAATAGGAATGGATATTTTACGACGCTCGTCACTCAACTAATGGATAGCAGCACCAAGTAGGAATGGATATTTTACGACGCTCGTCACTCAACTAACAGTTAGCAGCACCAAGTAGGAATGGATATTTTACGACGCTCGTCACTCAACTAACAGACAGCAGCACCAAATAGGAATGGATATTTTACGACGCTCGTCACTCAACTAACAGACAGCAGCACCAAGTAGGAATGGATATTTTACGACGCTCGTCACTCAACTAACAGACAGCAGCACCAAGTAGGAATGGATATTTTACGACGCTCGTCACTCAACTAACAGACAGCAGCACCAAGTAGGAATGGATATTTTACGACGCTCGTCACTCAACTAACAGACAGCAGCACCAAGTAGGAATGGATATTTTACGACGCTCGTCACTCAACTAACAGACAGCAGCACCAAGTAGGAATGGATATTTTACGACGCTCGTCACTCAACTAACAGTTAGCAGCACCAAGTAGGAATGGATATTTTACGACGCTCGTCACTCAACTAACAGACAGCAGCACCAAGTAGGAATGGATATTTTACGACGCTCGTCACTCAACTAACAGACAGCAGCACCAAGTAGGAATGGATATTTTACGACGCTCGTCACTCAACTAACAGACAGCAGCACCAAGTAGGAATGGATATTTTACGACGCTCGTCACTCAACTAATGGTTAGCAGCACCAAATAGGAATGGATATTTTACGACGCTCGTCACTCAACTAACAGATAGCAGCACCAAGTAGGAATGGATATTTTGCGACGCTCGTCACTCAACTAACAGACAGCAGCACCAAGTAGGAATGGATATTTTACGACGCTCGTCACTCAACTAACAGACAGCAGCACCAAGTAGGAATGGATATTTTACGACGCTCGTCACTCAACTAACAGACAGCAGCACCAAGTAGGAATGGATATTTTACGACGCTCGTCACTCAACTAACAGATAGCAGCACCAGGTAGGAATGGATATTTTACGACGCTCGTCACTCAACTAACAGACAGCAGCACCAAGTAGGAATGGATATTTTACGACGCTCGTCACTCAACTAACAGATAGCAGCACCAAATAGGAATGGATATTTTACGACGCTCGTCACTCAACTAATGGTTAGCAGCACCAAATAGGAATGGATATTTTGCGACGCTCGTCACTCAACTAACAGATAGCAGCACCAAATAGGAATGGATATTTTACGACGCTCGTCACTCAACTAACAGACAGCAGCACCAAGTAGGAATGGATATTTTACGACGCTCGTCACTCAACTAACAGACAGCAGCACCAAGTAGGAATGGATATTTTACGACGCTCGTCACTCAACTAACAGACAGCAGCACCAAGTAGGAATGGATATTTTACGACGCTCGTCACTCAACTAACAGACAGCAGCACCAAGTAGGAATGGATATTTTACGACGCTCGTCACTCAACTAACAGACAGCAGCACCAAGTAGGAATGGATATTTTACGACGCTCGTCACTCAACTAACAGATAGCAGCACCAGGTAGGAATGGATATTTTACGACGCTCGTCACTAGACTAACAGACAGCAGCACCAAGTAGGAATGGATATTTTACGACGCTCGTCACTCAACTAACAGATAGCAGCACCAAATAGGAATGGATATTTTACGACGCTCGTCACTCAACTAATGGTTAGCAGCACCAAATAGGAATGGATATTTTGCGACGCTCGTCACTCAACTAATGGTTAGCAGCACCAAGTAGGAATGGATATTTTACGACGCTCGTCACTCAACTAATGGTTAGCAGCACCAAGTAGGAATGGATATTTTACGACGCTCGTCACTCAACTAACAGACAGCAGCACCAAGTAGGAATGGATATTTTACGACGCTCGTCACTCAACTAACAGATAGCAGCACCAAGTAGGAATGGATATTTTGCGACGCTCGTCACTCAACTAACAGATAGCATCACCAAGTAGGAATGGATATTTTACGACGCTCGTCACTCAACTAGCAGATAGCAGCACCAAGTAGGAATGGATATTTTACGACGCTCGTGACTCAACTAACAGATAGCAGCACCAAGTAGGAATGGATATTTTACGACGCTCGTCACTCAACTAACAGATAGCAGCACCAAGTAGGAATGGATATTTTACGACGCTCGTCACTCAACTAACAGATAGCAGCACCAAGTAGGAATGGATATTTTACGACGCTCGTCACTCAACTAACAGATAGCAGCACCAAGTAGGAATGGATATTTTACGACGCTCGTCACTCAACTAACAGATAGCAGCACCAAGTAGGAATGGATATTTTACGACGCTCGTCACTCAACTAACAGATAGCAGCACCAAGTAGGAATGGATATTTTACGACGCTCGTCACTCAACTAATGGATAGCAGCACCAAGTAGGAATGGATATTTTACGACGCTCGTCACTCAACTAACAGACAGCAGCACCAAGTAGGAATGGATATTTTACGACGCTCGTCACTCAACTAATGGTTAGCAGCACCAAATAGGAATGGATATTTTACGACGCTCGTCACTCAACTAATGGATAGCAGCACCAAATAGGAATGGATATTTTACGACGCTCGTCACTCAACTAATGGATAGCAGCACCATGTAGGAATGGATATTTTACGACGCTCTTCACTCAACTAACAGATAGCAGCACCAAGTAGGAATGGGTATTTTACGACGCTCGTCACTCAACTAATGGTTAGCAGCACCAAATAGGAATGGATATTTTACGACGCTCGTCACTCAACTAATGGATAGCAGCACCAAGTAGGAATGGATATTTTACGACGCTCGTCACTCAACTAATGGATAGCAGCACCAAGTAGGAATGGATATTTTACGACGCTCGTCACTCAACTAACAGATAGCAGCACCAAGTAGGAATGGATATTTTACGACGCTCGTCACTCAACTAATGGTTAGCAGCACCAAGTAGGAATGGATATTTTACGACGCTCGTCACTCAACTAATGGTTAGCAGCACCAAGTAGGAATGGATATTTTACGACGCTCGTCACTCAACTAATGGTTAGCAGCACCAAATAGGAATAGATATTTTACGACGCTCGTCACTCAACTAATGGATAGCAGCACCAAGTAGGAATGGATATTTTACGACGCTCGTCACTCAACTAACAGATAGCAGCACCAAGTAGGAATGGATATTTTACGACGCTCGTCACTCAACTAATGGATAGCAGCACCAAATAGGAATGGATATTTTACGACGCTCGTCACTCAACTAACAGACAGCAGCACCAAGTAGGAATGGATATTTTACGACGCTCGTCACTCAACTAATGGTTAGCAGCACCAAATAGGAATGGATATTTTACGACGCTCGTCACTCAACTAATGGTTAGCAGCACCAAATAGGAATGGATATTTTACGACGCTCGTCACTGAACTAATGGTTAGCAGCACCAAATAGGAATGGATATTTTACGACGCTCGTCACTCAACTAATGGTTAGCAGCACCAAATAGGAATGGATATTTTACGACGCTCTTCACTCAACTAATGGTTAGCAGCACCAAATAGGAATGGATATTTTACGACGCTCGTCACTCAACCAATGGTTAGCAGCACCAAATAGGAATGGATATTTTACGACGCTCGTCACTCAACTAATGGTTAGCAGCACCAAGTAGGAATGGATATTTTACGACGCTCGTAACTCAACTAATGGATAGCAGCACCAAATAGGAATGGATATTTTACGACGCTCGTCACTCAACTAACAGAGAGCAGCACCAAGTAGGAATGGATATTTTACGACGCTCGTCACTCAACTAACAGACAGCAGCACCAAGTAGGAATGGATATTTTACGACGCTCGTCACTCAACTAACAGATAGCAGCACCAAGTAGGAATGGATATTATACGACGCTCGTCACTCAACTAACAGACAGCAGCACCAAGTAGGAATGGATATTTTACGACGCTCGTCACTCAACTAACCGACAGCAGCACCAAGTAGGAATGGATATTTTACGACGCTCGTCACTCAACTAATGGTTAGCAGCACCAAATAGGAATGGATATTTTACGACGCTCGTCACTCAACTAATGGATAGCAGCACCAAATAGGAATGGATATTTTACGACGCTCGTCACTCAACTAATGGATAGCAGCACCAAGTAGGAATGGATATTTTACGACGCTCTTCACTCAACTAACAGATAGCAGCACCAAGTAGGAATGGGTATTTTACGACGCTCGTCACTCAACTAATGGTTAGCAGCACCAAATAGGAATGGATATTTTACGACGCTCGTCACTCAACTAATGGATAGCAGCACCAAGTAGGAATGGATATTTTACGACGCTCGTCACTCAACTAATGGATAGCAGCACCAAGTAGGAATGGATATTTTACGACGCTCGTCACTCAACTAACAGATAGCAGCACCAAGTAGGAATGGATATTTTACGACGCTCGTCACTCAACTAATGGTTAGCAGCACCAAGTAGGAATGGATATTTTACGACGCTCGTCACTCAACTAATGGTTAGCAGCACCAAGTAGGAATGGATATTTTACGACGCTCGTCACTCAACTAATGGTTAGCAGCACCAAATAGGAATAGATATTTTACGACGCTCGTCACTCAACTAATGGATAGCAGCACCAAGTAGGAATGGATATTTTACGACGCTCGTCACTCAACTAACAGATAGCAGCACCAAGTAGGAATGGATATTTTACGACGCTCGTCACTCAACTAATGGATAGCAGCACCAAATAGGAATGGATATTTTACGACGCTCGTCACTCAACTAACAGACAGCAGCACCAAGTAGGAATGGATATTTTACGACGCTCGTCACTCAACTAATGGTTAGCAGCACCAAATAGGAATGGATATTTTACGACGCTCGTCACTCAACTAATGGTTAGCAGCACCAAATAGGAATGGATATTTTACGACGCTCGTCACTGAACTAATGGTTAGCAGCACCAAATAGGAATGGATATTTTACGACGCTCGTCACTCATCTAATGGTTAGCAGCACCAAATAGGAATGGATATTTTACGACGCTCTTCACTCAACTAATGGTTAGCAGCACCAAATAGGAATGGATATTTTACGACGCTCGTCACTCAACCAATGGTTAGCAGCACCAAATAGGAATGGATATTTTACGACGCTCGTCACTCAACTAATGGTTAGCAGCACCAAGTAGGAATGGATATTTTACGACGCTCGTAACTCAACTAATGGATAGCAGCACCAAATAGGAATGGATATTTTACGACGCTCGTCACTCAACTAACAGATAGCAGCACCAAGTAGGAATGGATATTTTACGACGCTCGTCACTCAACTAACAGACAGCAGCACCAAGTAGGAATGGATATTTTACGACGCTCGTCACTCAACTAACAGATAGCAGCACCAAGTAGGAATGGATATTATACGACGCTCGTCACTCAACTAACAGACAGCAGCACCAAGTAGGAATGGATATTTTACGACGCTCGTCACTCAACTAACCGACAGCAGCACCAAGTAGGAATGGATATTTTACGACGCTCGTCACTCAAATAACAGATAGCAGCACCAAGTAGGAATGGATATTATACGACGCTCGTCACTCAACTAACAGACAGCAGCACCAAGTAGGAATGGATATTTTACGACCCTCGTCACTCAACTAACAGATAGCAGCACCAAGTAGGAATGGATATTTTACGACGCTCGTCACTCAACTAACAGATAGCAGCACCAAGTAGGAATGGATATTTTACGACGATCGTCACTCAACCAACAGACGGCAGAACCAAGTAGGAATGGATATTTTACGACGCTCGTCACTCAACTAACCGACAGCAGCACCAAGTAGGAATGGATATTTTACGACGCTCGTCACTCAACTAACAGACAGCAGCACCAAGTAGGAATGGATATTTTACGACGCTCGTCACTCAACTAACAGATAGCAGCACCAAGTAGGAATGGATATTTTACGACGCTCGTCACTCAACTAATGGTCAGCAGCACCAAGTAGGAATGGATATTTTACGACGCTCGTCACTCAACTAACAGATAGCAGCACCAAGTAGGAATGGATATTTTACGACGCTCGTCACTCAACTAACAGATAGCAGCACCAAGTACGAATGGGTATTTTACGACGCTCGTCACTCAACTAACAGATAGCAGCACAAAGTAGGAATGGATATTTTACGACGCTCGTCACTCAACTAACAGATAGCAGCACCAAGTAGGAATGGATATTTTACGACGCTCGTCACTCAACTAACAGATAGCAGCACCAAGTAGGAATGGATATTTTACGACGCTCGTCACTCAACTAACAGATAGCAGCACCAAGTAGGAATGGATATTTTACGACGCTCGTCACTCAACTAACAGATAGCAGCACCAAGTAGGAATGGATATTTTACGACACCCGTCACTCAACTAACAGACAGCAGCACCAAGTAGGAATGGATATTTTACGACGCTCGTCACTCAACTAACAGATAGCAGCACCAAGTAGGAATGGATATTTTACGACGCTCGTCACTCAACTAACAGATAGCAGCACCAAGTAGGAATGGATATTTTACGACACTCGTCACTCAACTAACAGACAGCAGCACCAAGTAGGAATGGATATTTTACGACACTCGTCACTCAACTAACAGACAGCAGCACCAAGTAGGAATGGATATTTTACGACGCTCGTCACTCAACTAATGGTTAGCAGCACCAAATAGGAATGGATATTTTACGACGCTCGTCACTCAACTAACAGATAGCAGCACCAAGTAGGAATGGATATTTTACGACGCTCGTCACTCAACTAATGGTTAGCAGCACCAAATAGGAATGGATATTTTACGACGCTCGTCACTCAACTAATGGTTAGCAGCACCAAATAGGAATGGATATTTTACGACGCTCGTCACTCAACTAATGGTTAGCAGCACCAAGTAGGAATGGATATTTTACGACGTCGTCACTCAACTAATGGATAGCAGCACCAAGTAGGAATGGATATTTTACGACGCTCGTCACTCAACTAACAGATAGCAGCACCAAATAGGAATGGATATTTTACGACGCTCTTCACTCAACTAATGGTTAGCAGCACCAAGTAGGAATGGATATTTTACGACGCTCGTCACTCAACTAATGGTTAGCAGCACCAAGTAGGAATGGATATTTTACGACGCTCGTCACTCAACTAACAGATAGCAGCACCAAGTAGGAATGGATATTTTACGACGCTCGTCACTCAACTAACAGATAGCAGCACCAAATTGGAATGGATATTTTACGACGCTCTTCACTCAACTAATGGTTAGCAGCACCAAGTAGGAATGGATATTTTACGACGATCGTCACTCAACTAACAGATAGCAGCACCAAGTAGGAATGGATATTTTACGACGCTCGTCACTCAACTAACAGACAGCAGCACCAAGTAGGAATGGATATTTTACGACGCTCGTCACTCAACTAACAGACAGCAGCACCAAGTAGGAATGGATATTTTACGACGCTCGTCACTCAACTAACAGATAGCAGCACCAAGTAGGAATGGATATTTTACGACGCTCGTCACTCAACTAACAGATAGCAGCACCAAGTACGAATGGGTATTTTACGACGCTCGTCACTCAACTAACAGATAGCAGCACCAAGTAGGAATGGATATTTTACGACGCTCGTCACTCAACTAACAGATAGCAGCACCAAGTAGGAATGGATATTTTACGACGCTCGTCACTCAACTAACAGATAGCAGCACCAAGTAGGAATGGATATTTTACGACGCTCGTCACTCAACTAACAGACAGCAGCACCAAGTAGGAATGGATATTTTACGACGCTCGTCACTCAACTAATGGTTAGCAGCACCAAATAGGAATGGATATTTTACGACGCTCGTCACTCAACTAACAGATAGCAGCACCAAGTAGGAATGGGTATTTTACGACGCTCGTCACTCAACTAATGGTTAGCAGCACCAAATAGGAATGGATATTTTACGACGCTCGTCACTCAACTAACAGACAGCAGCACCAAGTAGGAATGGATATTTTACGACGCTCGTCACTCAACTAACATATAGCAGCACCAAGTAGGAATGGATATTTTACGACGCTCGTCACTCAACTAACAGATAGCAGCACCAAGTAGGAATGGATATTTTACGACACTCGTCACTCAACTAACGGACAGCAGCACCAAGTAGGAATGGATATTTTACGACGCTCGTCACTCAACTAACAGATAGCAGCACCAAGTAGGAATGGATATTTTACGACGCTCGTCACTCAACTAATGGATAGCAGCACCAAATAGGAATGGATATTTTACGACGCTCGTCACTCAACTAATGGATAGCAGCACCAAGTAGGAATGGGTATTTTACGACGCTCGTCACTCAACTAATGGTTAGCAGCACCAAATAGGAATGGATATTTTACGACGCTCGTCACTCAACTAATGGATAGCAGCACCAAGTAGGAATGGATATTTTACGACGCTCGTCACTCAACTAATGGATAGCAGCACCAAGTAGGAATGGATATTTTACGACGCTCGTCACTCAACTAACAGATAGCAGCACCAAGTAGGAATGGATATTTTACGACGCTCGTCACTCAACTAATGGTTAGCAGCACCAAGTAGGAATGGATATTTTACGACGCTCGTCACTCAACTAATGGTTAGCAGCACCAAGTAGGAATGGATATTTTACGACGCACGTCACTCAACTAATGGTTAGCAGCACCAAAAAGGAATAGATATTTTACGACGCTCGTCACTCAACTAATGGATAGCAGCACCAAGTAGGAATGGATATTTTACGACGCTCGTCACTCAACTAACAGATAGCAGCACCAAGTAGGAATGGATATTTTACGACGCTCGTCACTCAACTAACAGACAGCAGCACCAAGTAGGAATGGATATTTTACGACGCTCGTCACTCAACTAACAGACAGCAGCACCAAGTAGGAATGCATATTTTACGACGCTCGTCACTCAACTAACAGATAGCAGCACCAAGTAGGAATGGATATTTTACGACGCTCGTCACTCAACTAACAGATAGCAGCACCAAGTACGAATGGGTATTTTACGACGCTCGTCACTCAACTAACAGATAGCAGCACCAAGTAGGAATGGATATTTTACGACGCTCGTCACTCAACTAACAGATAGCAGCACCAAATAGGAATGGATATTTTACGACGCTCTTCACTCAACTAATGGTTAGCAGCACCAAGTAGGAATGGATATTTTACGACGCTCGTCACTCAACTAACAGATAGCAGCACCAAGTAGGAATGGATATTTTACGACGCTCGTCACTCAACTAACAGACAGCAGCACCAAGTAGGAATGGATATTTTACGACACTCGTCACTCAACTAACAGACAGCAGCACCAAGTAGGAATGGATATTTTACGACGCTCGTCACTCAACTAACAGATAGCAGCACCAAGTAGGAATGGATATTTTACGACGCTCGTCACTCAACTAACAGATAGCAGCACCAAGTACGAATGGGTATTTTACGACGCTCGTCACTCAACTAACAGATAGCAGCACCAAGTAGGAATGGATATTTTACGACGCTCGTCACTCAACTAACAGATAGCAGCACCAAGTAGGAATGGATATTTTACGACGCTCGTCACTCAACTAACAGATAGCAGCACCAAGTAGGAATGGATATTTTACGACGCTCGTCACTCAACTAACATATAGCAGCACCAAGTAGGAATGGATATTTTACGACGCTCGTCACTCAACTAACAGATAGCAGCACCAAGTAGGAATGGATATTTTACGACACTCGTCACTCAACTAACAGACAGCAGCACCAAGTAGGAATGGATATTTTACGACGCTCGTCACTCAACTAACAGATAGCAGCACCAAGTAGGAATGGATATTTTATGACGCTCGTCACTCAACTAACAGATAGCAGCACCAAGTAGGAATGGATATTTTACGACGCTCGTCACTCAACTAATGGTTAGCAGCACCAAGTAGGAATGGATATTTTACGACGCTCGTCACTCAACTAATGGTTAGCAGCACCAAATAGGAATAGATATTTTACGACGCTCGTCACTCAACTAATGGATAGCAGCACCAAATAGGAATGGATATTTTACGACGCTCGTCACTCAACTAACAGATAGCAGCACCAAGTAGGAATGGATATTTTACGACGCTCGTCACTCAACTAATGGATAGCAGCACCAAGTAGGAATGGATATTTTACGACGCTCGTCACTCAACTAACAGATAGCAGCACGAAATAGGAATGGATATTTTACGACGCTCGTCACTCAACTAACAGATAGCAGCACCAAGTAGGAATGGATATTTTACGACGCTCGTCACTCAACTAATGGTTAGCAGCACCAAGTAGGAATGGATATTTTACGACGCTCGTCACTCAACTAACAGATAGCAGCACCAAGTAGGAATGGATGTTTTACGACGCTCGTCACTCAACTAACAGATAGCAGCACCAAATAGGAATGGATATTTTACGACGCTCTTCACTCAACTAATGGTTAGCAGCACCAAGTAGGAATGGATATTTTACGACGCTCGTCACTCAACTAACAGACAGCAGCACCAAGTAGGAATGGATATTTTACGACGCTCGTCACTCAACTAACAGATAGCAGCACCAAGTAGGAATGGATATTTTACGACGCTCGTCACTCAACTAACAGATAGCAGCACCAAGTAGGAATGGATATTTTACGACACTCGTCACTCAACTAACAGACAGCAGCACCAAGTAGGAATGGATATTTTACGACACTCGTCACTCAACTAACAGACAGCAGCACCAAGTAGGAATGGATATTTTACGACGCTCGTCACTCAACTAATGGATAGCAGCACCAAATAGGAATGGATATTTTACGACGCTCGTCACTCAACTAACAGATAGCAGCACCAAGTAGGAATGGATATTTTGCGACGCTCGTCACTCAACTAATGGTTAGCAGCACCAAATAGGAATGGATATTTTACGACGCTCGTCACTCAACTAATGGTTAGCAGCACCAAATAGGAATGGATATTTTACGACGCTCGTCACTCAACTAATGGTTAGCAGCACCAAGTAGGAATGGATATTTTACGACGCTCGTCACTCAACTAATGGTTAGCAGCACCAAGTAGGAATGGATATTTTACGACGCTCTGCACTCAACTAATGGTGAGCAGCACCAAATAGGAATGGATATTTTACGACGCTCGTTACTCAACTAATGGATAGCAGCACCAAGTAGGAATGGATATTTTACGACGCTCGTCACTCAACTAATGGATAGCAGCACCAAGGAGGAATGGATATTTTACGACGCTCGTCACTCAACTAACAGATAGCAGCACCAAATAGGAATGGATATTTTACGACGCTCGTCACTCAACTAACAGATAGCAGCACCAAGTAGGAATGGATATTTTACGACGCTCGTCACTCAACTAACAGACAGCAGCACCAAGTAGGAATGGATATTTTACGACGCTCGTCACTCAACTAATGGATAGCAGCACCAAGTAGGAATGGATATTATACGACGCTCGTCACTCAACTAACAGATAGCAGCACCAGGTAGGAGTGGATATTATACGACGCTCGTCTCTCAACTAACAGATAGCAGCACCAGGTAGGAATGGATATTTTATGACGCTCGTCACTCAACTAATGGATAGCAGCACCAAATAGGAATGGATATTATAGGACGCTCGTCACTCAACTAACAGATAGCAGCACCAAGTAGGAATGGATATTTTACGACGCTCGTCACTCAACTAACAGATAGCAGCACCAAGTAGGAATGGATATTATACGACGCTCGTCACTCAACTAACAGATAGCAGCACCAAGTAGGAATGGATATTTTACGACGCTCGTCACTCAACTAATGGTTAGCAGCACCAAATAGGAATGGATATTTTACGACGCTCGTCACTCAACTAATGGATAGCAGCACCAAATAGGAATGGATAATTTACGACGCTCGTCACTCAACTAATGGTTAGCAGCACCAAATAGGAATGGATATTTTACGACGCTCGTCACTCAACTAATGGATAGCAGCACCAAGTAGGAATGGATATTTTACGACGCTCTTCACTCAACTAACAGATAGCAGCACCAAGTAGGAATGGGTATTTTACGACGCTCGTCACTCAACTAATGGTTAGCAGCACCAAATAGGAATGGATATTTTACGACGCTCGTCACTCAACTAATGGATAGCAGCACCAAGTAGGAATGGATATTTTACGACGCTCGTCACTCAACTAATGGATAGCAGCACCAAGTAGGAATGGATATTTTACGACGCTCGTCACTCAACTAACAGATAGCAGCACCAAGTAGGAATGGATATTTTACGACGCTCGTCACTCAACTAATGGTTAGCAGCACCAAGTAGGAATGGATATTTTACGACGCTCGTCACTCAACTAATGGATAGCAGCACCAAATAGGAATGGATATTTTACGACGCTCGTCACTCAACTAACAGATAGCAGCACCAAGTAGGAATGGATATTTTACGACGCTCGTCACTCAACTAATGGATAGCAGCACCAAGTAGGAATGGATATTTTACGACGCTCGTCACTCAACTAACAGATAGCAGCACGAAATAGGAATGGATATTTTACGACGCTCGTCACTCAACTAACAGATAGCAGCACCAAGTAGGAATGGATATTTTACGACGCTCGTCACTCAACTAATGGTTAGCAGCACCAAGTAGGAATGGATATTTTACGACGCTCGTCACTCAACTAACAGATAGCAGCACCAAGTAGGAATGGATGTTTTACGACGCTCGTCACTCAACTAACAGATAGCAGCACCAAATAGGAATGGATATTTTACGACGCTCTTCACTCAACTAATGGTTAGCAGCACCAAGTAGGAATGGATATTTTACGACGCTCGTCACTCAACTAACAGACAGCAGCACCAAGTAGGAATGGATATTTTACGACGCTCGTCACTCAACTAACAGATAGCAGCACCAAGTAGGAATGGATATTTTACGACGCTCGTCACTCAACTAACAGATAGCAGCACCAAGTAGGAATGGATATTTTACGACACTCGTCACTCAACTAACAGACAGCAGCACCAAGTAGGAATGGATATTTTACGACACTCGTCACTCAACTAACAGACAGCAGCACCAAGTAGGAATGGATATTTTACGACGCTCGTCACTCAACTAATGGATAGCAGCACCAAATAGGAATGGATATTTTACGACGCTCGTCACTCAACTAACAGATAGCAGCACCAAGTAGGAATGGATATTTTGCGACGCTCGTCACTCAACTAATGGTTAGCAGCACCAAATAGGAATGGATATTTTACGACGCTCGTCACTCAACTAATGGTTAGCAGCACCAAATAGGAATGGATATTTTACGACGCTCGTCACTCAACTAATGGTTAGCAGCACCAAGTAGGAATGGATATTTTACGACGCTCGTCACTCAACTAACAGACAGCAGCACCAAGTAGGAATGGATATTTTACGACGCTCTGCACTCAACTAATGGTGAGCAGCACCAAATAGGAATGGATATTTTACGACGCTCGTTACTAAACTAATGGATAGCAGCACCAAGTAGGAATGGATATTTTACGACGCTCGTCACTCAACTAATGGATAGCAGCACCAAGGAGGAATGGATATTTTACGACGCTCGTCACTCAACTAACAGATAGCAGCACCAAATAGGAATGGATATTTTACGACGCTCGTCACTCAACTAACAGATAGCAGCACCAAGTAGGAATGGATATTTTACGACGCTCGTCACTCAACTAACAGACAGCAGCACCAAGTAGGAATGGATATTTTACGACGCTCGTCACTCAACTAATGGATAGCAGCACCAAGTAGGAATGGATATTATACGACGCTCGTCACTCAACTAACAGATAGCAGCACCAGGTAGGAATGGATATTATACGACGCTCGTCTCTCAACTAACAGATAGCAGCACCAGGTAGGAATGGATATTTTATGACGCTCGTCACTCAACTAATGGATAGCAGCACCAAATAGGAATGGATATTATACGACGCTCGTCACTCAACTAACAGATAGCAGCACCAAGTAGGAATGGATATTTTACGACGCTCGTCACTCAACTAACAGATAGCAGCACCAAGTAGGAATGGATATTATACGACGCTCGTCACTCAACTAACAGATAGCAGCACCAAGTAGGAATGGATATTTTACGACGCTCGTCACTCAACTAATGGTTAGCAGCACCAAATAGGAATGGATATTTTACGACGCTCGTCACTCAACTAATGGATAGCAGCACCAAATAGGAATGGATAATTTACGACGCTCGTCACTCAACTAATGGTTAGCAGCACCAAATAGGAATGGATATTTTACGACGCTCGTCACTCAACTAATGGATAGCAGCACCAAGTAGGAATGGATATTTTACGACGCTCTTCACTCAACTAACAGATAGCAGCACCAAGTAGGAATGGGTATTTTACGACGCTCGTCACTCAACTAATGGTTAGCAGCACCAAATAGGAATGGATATTTTACGACGCTCGTCACTCAACTAATGGATAGCAGCACCAAGTAGGAATGGATATTTTACGACGCTCGTCACTCAACTAATGGATAGCAGCACCAAGTAGGAATGGATATTTTACGACGCTCGTCACTCAACTAACAGATAGCAGCACCAAGTAGGAATGGATATTTTACGACGCTCGTCACTCAACTAATGGTTAGCAGCACCAAGTAGGAATGGATATTTTACGACGCTCGTCACTCAACTAATGGTTAGCAGCACCAAGTAGAAATGGATATTTTACGACGCTCGTCACTCAACTAATGGTTAGCAGCACCAAATAGGAATATATATTTTACGACGCTCGTCACTCAACTAATGGATAGCAGCACCAAGTAGGAATGGATATTTTACGACGCTCGTCACTCAACTAACAGATAGCAGCACCAAGTAGGAATGGATATTTTACGACGCTCGTCACTCAACTAATGGATAGCAGCACCAAATAGGAATGGATATTTTACGACGCTCGTCACTCAACTAACAAACAGCAGCACCAAGTAGGAATGGATATTTTACGACGCTCGTCACTCAACTAATGGTTAGCAGCACCAAATAGGAATGGATATTTTACGGCGCTCGTCACTCAACTAATGGTTAGCAGCACCAAATAGGAATGGATATTTTACGACGCTCGTCACTCAACTAATGGTTAGCAGCACCAAATAGGAATGGATATTTTACGACGCTCGTCACTCAACTAATGGTTAGCAGCACCAAATAGGAATGGATATTTTACGACGCTCTTCACTCAACTAATGGTTAGCAGCACCAAATAGGAATGGATATTTTACGACGCTCGTCACTCAACCAATGGTTAGCACCACCAAATAGGAATGGATATTTTACGACGCTCGTCACTCAACTAATGGTTAGCAGCACCAAGTAGGAATGGATATTTTACGACGCTCGTCACTCAACTAATGGATAGCAGCACCAAATAGGAATGGATATTTTACGACGCTCGTCACTCAACTAACAGATAGCAGCACCAAGTAGGAATGGATATTTTACGACGCTCGTCACTCAACTAACAGACAGCAGCACCAAGTAGGAATGGATATTTTACGACGCTCGTCACTCAACTAACAGATAGCAGCACCAAGTAGGAATGGATATTATACGACGCTCGTCACTCAACTAACAGACTGCAGCACCAAGTAGGAATGGATATTTTACGACGCTCGTCACTCAACTAACCGACAGCAGCACCAAGTAGGAATGGATATTTTACGACGCTCGTCACTCAACTAACAGATAGCAGCACCAAGTAGGAATGGATATTATACGACGCTCGTCACTCAACTAACAGACAGCAGCACCAAGTAGGAATGGATATTTTACGACGCTCGTCACTCAACTAACAGATAGCAGCACCTAGTAGGAATGGATATTTTACGACGCTCGTCACTCAACTAACAGATAGCAGCACCAAGTAGGAATGGATATTTTACGACGATCGTCACTCAACTAACAGACAGCAGCACCAAGTAGGAATGGATATTTTACGACGCTCGTCACTCAACTAACAGACAGCAGCACCAAGTAGGAATGGATATTTTACGACGCTCGTCACTCAACTAACAGATAGCAGCACCAAGTAGGAATGGATATTTTACGACGCTCGTCACTCAACTAATGGTTAGCAGCACCAAGTAGGAATGGATATTTTACGACGCTCGTCACTCAACTAACAGATAGCAGCACCAAGTAGGAATGGATATTTTACGACGCTCGTCACTCAACTAACAGATAGCAGCACCAAGTACGAATGGGTATTTTACGACGCTCGTCACTCAACTAACAGATAGCAGCACCAAGTAGGAATGGATATTTTACGACGCTCGTCACTCAACTAACAGATAGCAGCACCAAGTAGGAATGGATATTTTACGACGCTCGTCACTCAACTAACAGATAGCAGCACCAAGTAGGAATGGATATTTTACGACGCTCGTCACTCAACTAACAGATAGCAGCACCAAGTAGGAATGGATATTTTACGACGCTCGTCACTCAACTAACAGATAGCAGCACCAAGTAGGAATGGATAATTTACGACACTCGTCACTCAACTAACAGACAGCAGCACCAAGTAGGAATGGATATTTTACGACGCTCGTCACTCAACTAACAGATAGCAGCACCAAGTAGGAATGGATATTTTACGACGCTCGTCACTCAACTAACAGATAGCAGCACCAAGTAGGAATGGATATTTTACGACACTCGTCACTCAACTAACAGACAGCAGCACCAATTAGGAATGGATATTTTTCGACACTCGTCACTCAACTAACAGACAGCAGCACCAAGTAGGAATGGATATTTTACGACGCTCGTCACTCAACTAATGGTTAGCAGCACCAAATAGGAATGGATATTTTACGACGCTCGTCACTCAACTAACAGATAGCAGCACCAAGTAGGAATGGATATTTTACGACGCTCGTCACTCAACTAAGGGTTAGCAGCACCAAATAGGAATGGATATTTTACGACGCTCGTCACTCAACTAATGGTTAGCAGCACCAAATAGGAATGGATATTTTACGACGCTCGTCACTCAACTAATGGTTAGCAGCACCAAGTAGGAATGGATATTTTACGACGTCGTCACTCAACTAATGGATAGCAGCACCAAGTAGGAATGGATATTTTACGACGCTCGTCACTCAACTAACAGATAGCAGCACCAAATAGGAATGGATATTTTACGACGCTCGTCACTCAACTAACAGATAGCAGCACCAAGTAGGAATGGATATTTTACGACGCTCGTCACTCAACTAATGGTTAGCAGCACCAAGTAGGAATGGATATTTTACGACGCTCTTCACTTAACTAACAGATAGCAGCACCAAGTAGGAATGGATATTTTACGACGCTCGTCACTCAACTAACAGATAGCAGCACCAAATAGGAATGGATATTTTACGACGCTCTTCACTCAACTAATGGTTAGCAGCACCAAGTAGGAATGGATATTTTACGACGCTCGTCACTCAACTAACAGATAGCAGCACCAAGTAGGAATGGATATTTTACGACGCTCCTCACTCAACTAATGGTTAGCAGCACCAAATAGGAATGGATATTTTACGACGCTCGTCACTCAACTAATGGATAGCAGCACCAAATAGGAATGGATATTTTACGACGCTCGTCACTCAACTAATGGTTAGCAGCACCAAATAGGAATGGATATTTTACGACGCTCGTCACTCAACTAATGGATAGCAGCACCAAGTAGGAATGGATATTTTACGACGCTCTTCACTCAACTAACAGATAACAGCACCAAGTAGGAATGGGTATTTTACGACGCTCGTCACTCAACTAATGGTTAGCAGCACCAAATAGGAATGGATATTTTACGACGCTCGTCACTCAACTAACAGATAGCAGCACCAAGTAGGAATGGATATTTTACGACGCTCGTCACTCAACTAATGGATAGCAGCACCAAGTAGGAATGGATATTTTACGACGCTCGTCACTCAACTAATGGATAGCAGCACCAAGTAGGAATGGATATTTTACGACGCTCGTCACTCAACTAACAGATAGCAGCACCAAGTAGGAATGGATATTTTACGACGCTCGTCACTCAACTAATGGATAGCAGCACCAAATAGGAATGGATATTTTACGACGCTCGTCACTCAACTAATGGTTAGCAGCACCAAATAGGAATGGATATTTTACGACGCTCTTCACTCAACTAATGGTTAGCAGCACCAAATAGGAATGGATATTTTACGACGCTCGTCACTCAACTAATGAATAGCAGCACCAAATAGGAATGGATATTTTACGACCCTCGTCACTCAACTAATGGTTAGCAGCACCAAATAGGAATGGATATTTTACGACGCTCGTCACTCAACTAATGGTTAGCAGCACCAAATAGGAATGGATATTTTACGACGCTCTTCACTCAACTAATGGTTAGCAGCACCAAATAAGAATGGATATTTTACGACGCTCGTCACTCAACCAATGGTTAGCAGCACCAAATAGGAATGGATATTTTACGACGCTCGTCACTCAACTAATGGTTAGCAGCACCAAGTAGGAATGGATATTTTACGACGCTCGTCACTCAACTAATGGATAGCAGCACCAAGTAGGAATGGATATTTTACGACGCTCGTCACTCAACTAACAGATAGAAGCACCAGGTAGGAATGGATATTATACGATGCTCGTCACTCAACTAACAGACAGCAGCACCAAGTAGGAATGGATATTTTACGACGCTCGTCACTCAACTAACAGATAGCAGCACCAAGTAGGAATGGATATTTTACGACGCTCGTCACTCAACTAACAGATAGCAGCACCAAGTACGAATGGGTATTTTACGACGCTCGTCACTCAACTAACAGATAGCAGCACCAAGTAGGAATGGATATTTTACGACGCTCGTCACTCAACTAACAGATAGCAGCACCAAGTAGGAATGGATATTTTACGACGCTCGTCACTCAACTAACAGATAGCAGCACCAAGTAGGAATGGATATTTTACGACGCTCGTCACTCAACTAACATATAGCAGCACCAAGTAGGAATGGATATTTTACGACGCTCGTCACTCAACTAACAGATAGCAGCACCAAGTAGGAATGGATATTTTACGACACTCGTCACTCAACTAACAGACAGCAGCACCAAGTAGGAATGGATATTTTACGACGCTCGTCACTCAACTAACAGATAGCAGCACCAAGTAGGAATGGATATTTTACGACGCTCGTCACTCAACTAACAGATAGCAGCACCAAGTAGGAATGGATATTTTACGACACTCGTCACTCAACTAACAGACAGCAGCACCAAGTAGGAATGGATATTTTACGACACTCGTCACTCAACTAACAGACAGCAGCACCAAGTAGGAATGGATATTTTACGACGCTGGTCACTCAACTAATGGATAGCAGCACCAAATAGGAATGGATATTTTACGACGCTCGTCACTCAACTAACAGATAGCAGCACCAAGTAGGAATGGATATTTTACGACGCTCGTCACTCAACTAATGGTTAGCAGCACCAAATAGGAATGGATATTTTACGACGCTCGTCACTCAACTAATGGTTAGCAGCACTAAATAGGAATGGATATTTTACGACGCTCGTCACTCAACTAATGGTTAGCAGCACCAAGTAGGAATGGATATTTTACGACGCTCGTCACTCAACTAATGGTTAGCAGCACCAAGTAGGAATGGATATTTTACGACGCTCTTCACTCAACTAATGGTTAGCAGCACCAAATAGGAATGGATATTTTACGACGCTCGTCACTCAACTAATGGATAGCAGCACCAAGTAGGAATGGATATTTTACGACGCTCGTCACTCAACTAATGGATAGCAGCACCAAGTAGGAATGGATATTTTACGACGCTCGTCACTCAACTAACAGATAGCAGCACCAAATAGGAATGGATATTTTACGACGCTCGTCACTCAACTAACAGATAGCAGCACCAAGTAGGAATGGATATTTTACGACGCTCGTCACTCAACTAACAGACAGCAGCACCAAGTAGGAATGGATATTTTACGACGCTCGTCACTCAACTAATGGATAGCAGCACCAAGTAGGAATGGATATTATACGACGCTCGTCACTCAACTAACAGATAGCAGCACCAGGTAGGAATGGATATTATACGACGCTCGTCACTCAACTAACAGATAGCAGCACCAGGTAGGAATGGATATTTTATGACGCTCGTCACTCAACTAATGGATAGCAGCACCAAATAGGAATGGATATTATACGACGCTCGTCACTCAACTAACAGATAGCAGCACCAAGTAGGAATGGATATTTTACGACGCTCGTCACTCAACTAACAGATAGCAGCACCAAGTAGGAATGGATATTATACGACGCTCGTCACTCAACTAAGAGATAGCAGCACCAAGTAGGAATGGATATTTTACGACGCTCGTCACTCAACTAATGGTTAGCAGCACCAAATAGGAATGGATATTTTACGACGCTCGTCACTCAACTAATGGATAGCAGCACCAAATAGGAATGGATATTTTACGACGCTCGTCACTCAACTAATGGTTAGCAGCACCAAATAGGAATGGATATTTTACGACGCTCGTCACTCAACTAATGGATAGCAGCACCAAGTAGGAATGGATATTTTACGACGCTCTTCACTCAACTAACAGATAGCAGCACCAAGTAGGAATGGGTATTTTACGACGCTCGTCACTCAACTAATGGTTAGCAGCACCAAATAGGAATGGATATTTTACGACGCTCGTCACTCAACTAATGGATAGCAGCACCAAGTAGGAATGGATATTTTACGACGCTCGTCACTCAACTAATGGATAGCAGCACCAAGTAGGAATGGATATTTTACGACGCTCGTCACTCAACTAACAGATAGCAGCACCAAGTAGGAATGGATATTTTACGACGCTCGTCACTCAACTAATGGTTAGCAGCACCAAGTAGGAATGGATATTTTACGACGCTCGTCACTCAACTAATGGTTAGCAGCACCAAGTAGGAATGGATATTTTACGACGCTCGTCACTCAACTAATGGTTAGCAGCACCAAATAGGAATAGATATTTTACGACGCTTGTCACTCAACTAATGGATAGCAGCACCAAGTAGGAATGGATATTTTACGACGCTCGTCACTCAACTAACAGATAGCAGCACCAAGTAGGAATGGATATTTTACGACGCTCGTCACTCAACTAATGGATAGCAGCACCAAATAGGAATGGATATTTTACGACGCTCGTCACTCAACTAACAAACAGCAGCACCAAGTAGGAATGGATATTTTACGACGCTCGTCACTCAACTAATGGTTAGCAGCACCAAATAGGAATGGATATTTTACGACGCTCGTCACTCAACTAATGGTTAGCAGCACCAAATAGGAATGGATATTTTACGACGCTCGTCACTCAACTAATGGTTAGCAGCACCAAATAGGAATGGATATTTTACGACGCTCGTCACTCAACTAATGGTTAGCAGCACCAAATAGGAATGGATATTTTACGACGCTCTTCACTCAACTAATGGTTAGCAGCACCAAATAGGAATGGATATTTTACGACGCTCGTCACTCAACCAATGGTTAGCACCACTAAATAGGAATGGATATTTTACGACGCTCGCCACTCAACTAATGGTTTGCAGCACCAAGTAGGAATGGATATTTTACGACGCTCGTCACTCAACTAATGGATAGCAGCACCAAATAGGAATGGATATTTTACGACGCTCGTCACTCAACTAACAGATAGCAGCACCAAGTAGGAATGGATATTTTACGACGCTCGTCACTCAACTAACAGACAGCAGCACCAAGTAGGAATGGTTATTTTACGACGCTCGTCACTCAACTAACAGATAGCAGCACCAAGTAGGAATGGATATTATACGACGCTCGTCACTCAACTAACAGACAGCAGCACCAAGTAGGAATGGATATTTTACGACGCTCGTCACTCAACTAAACGACAGCAGCACCAAGTAGGAATGGATATTTTACGACGCTCGTCACTCAACTAACAGATAGCAGCACCAAGTAGGAATGGATATTGTACGACGCTCGTCACTCAACTAACAGACAGCAGCACCAAGTAGGAATGGATATTTTACGACGCTCGTCACTCAACTAACAGATAGCAGCACCAAGTAAGAATGGATATTTTACGACGCTCGTCACTCAACTAACAGATAGCAGCACCAAGTAGGAATGGATATTTTACGACGATCGTCACTCAACTAACAGACAGCAGCACCAAGTAGGAATGGATATTTTACGACGCTCGTCACTCAACTAACCGACAGCAGCACCAAGTAGGAATGGATATTTTACGACGCTCGTCACTCAACTAACAGACAGCAGCACCAAGTAGGAATGGATATTTTACGACGCTCGTCACTCAACTAACAGATAGCAGCACCAAGTAGGAATGGATATTTTACGACGCTCGTCACTCAACTAATGGTTAGCAGCACCAAGTAGGAATGGATATTTTACGACGCTCGTCACTCAACTAACAGATAGCAGCACCAAGTAGGAATGGATATTTTACGACGCTCGTCACTCAACTAACAGATAGCAGCACCAAGTACGAATGGGTATTTTACGACGCTCGTCACTCAACTAACAGATAGCAGCACCAAGTAGGAATGGATATTTTACGACGCTCGTCACTCAACTAACAGATAGCAGCACCAAGTAGGAATGGATATTTTACGACGCTCGTCACTCAACTAACAGATAGCAGCACCAAGTAGGAATGGATATTTTACGACGCTCGTCACTCAACTAACAGATAGCAGCACCAAGTAGGAATGGATATTTTACGACGCTCGTCACTCAACTAACAGATAGCAGCACCAAGTAGGAATGGATATTTTACGACACTCGTCACTCAACTAACAGACAGCAGCACCAAGTAGGAATGGATATTTTACGACGCTCGTCACTCAACTAACAGATAGCAGCACCAAGTAGGAATGGATATTTTACGACGCTCGTCACTCAACTAACAGATAGCAGCACCAAGTAGGAATGGATATTTTACGACACTCGTCACTCAACTAACAGACAGCAGCACCAAGTAGGAATGGATATTTTACGACACTCGTCACTCAACTAACAGACAGCAGCACCAAGTAGGAATGGATATTTTACGACGCTCGTCACTCAACTAATGGTTAGCAGCACCAAATAGGAATGGATATTTTACGACGCTCGTCACTCAACTAATGGATAGCAGCACCAAGTAGGAATGGATATTTTACGACGCTCTTCACTCAACTAACAGATAGCAGCACCAAGTAGGAATGGGTATTTTACGACGCTCGTCACTCAACTAATGGTTAGCAGCACCAAATAGGAATGGATATTTTACGACGCTCGTCACTCAACTAATGGATAGCAGCACCAAGTAGGAATGGATATTTTACGACGCTCGTCACTCAACTAATGGATAGCAGCACCAAGTAGGAATGGATATTTTACGACGCTCGTCACTCAACTAACAGATAGCAGCACCAAGTAGGAATGGATATTTTACGACGCTCGTCACTCAACTAATGGTTAGCAGCACCAAGTAGGAATGGATATTTTACGACGCTCGTCACTCAACTAATGGTTAGCAGCACCAAGTAGGAATGGATATTTTACGACGCTCGTCACTCAACTAATGGTTAGCAGCACCAAATAGGAATAGATATTTTACGACGCTCGTCACTCAACTAATGGATAGCAGCACCAAGTAGGAATGGATATTTTACGACGCTCGTCACTCAACTAACAGATAGCAGCACCAAGTAGGAATGGATATTTTACGACGCTCGTCACTCAACTAATGGATAGCAGCACCAAATAGGAATGGATATTTTACGACGCTCGTCACTCAACTAACAGACAGCAGCACCAAGTAGGAATGGATATTTTACGACGCTCGTCACTCAACTAATGGTTAGCAGCACCAAATAGGAATGGATATTTTACGACGCTCGTCACTCAACTAATGGTTAGCAGCACCAAATAGGAATGGATATTTTACGACGCTCGTCACTCAACTAATGGTTAGCAGCACCAAATAGGAATGGATATTTTACGACGCTCGTCACTCAACTAATGGTTAGCAGCACCAAATAGGAATGGATATTTTACGACGCTCTTCACTCAACTAATGGTTAGCAGCACCAAATAGGAATGGATATTTTACGACGCTCGTCACTCAACCAATGGTTAGCAGCACCAAATAGGAATGGATATTTTACGACGCTCGTCACTCAACTAATGGTTAGCAGCACCAAGTAGGAATGGATATTTTACGACGCTCGTAACTCAACTAATGGATAGCAGCACCAAATAGGAATGGATATTTTACGACGCTCGTCACTCAACTAACAGATAGCAGCACCAAGTAGGAATGGATATTTTACGACGCTCGTCACTCAACTAACAGACAGCAGCACCAAGTAGGAATGGATATTTTACGACGCTCGTCACTCAACTAACAGACAGCAGCACCAAGTAGGAATGCATATTTTACGACGCTCGTCACTCAACTAACAGATAGCAGCACCAAGTAGGAATGGATATTTTACGACGCTCGTCACTCAACTAACAGATAGCAGCACCAAGTACGAATGGGTATTTTACGACGCTCGTCACTCAACTAACAGATAGCAGCACCAAGTAGGAATGGATATTTTACGACGCTCGTCACTCAACTAACAGATAGCAGCACCAAATAGGAATGGATATTTTACGACGCTCTTCACTCAACTAATGGTTAGCAGCACCAAGTAGGAATGGATATTTTACGACGCTCGTCACTCAACTAACAGATAGCAGCACCAAGTAGGAATGGATATTTTACGACGCTCGTCACTCAACTAACAGACAGCAGCACCAAGTAGGAATGGATATTTTACGACACTCGTCACTCAACTAACAGACAGCAGCACCAAGTAGGAATGGATATTTTACGACGCTCGTCCCTCAACTAACAGATAGCAGCACCAAGTAGGAATGGATATTTTACGACGCTCGTCACTCAACTAACAGATAGCAGCACCAAGTACGAATGGGTATTTTACGACGCTCGTCACTCAACTAACAGATAGCAGCACCAAGTAGGAATGGATATTTTACGACGCTCGTCACTCAACTAACAGATAGCAGCACCAAGTAGGAATGGATATTTTACGACGCTCGTCACTCAACTAACAGATAGCAGCACCAAGTAGGAATGGATATTTTACGACGCTCGTCACTCAACTAACATATAGCAGCACCAAGTAGGAATGGATATTTTACGACGCTCGTCACTCAACTAACAGATAGCAGCACCAAGTAGGAATGGATATTTTACGACACTCGTCACTCAACTAACAGACAGCAGCACCAAGTAGGAATGGATATTTTACGACGCTCGTCACTCAACTAACAGATAGCAGCACCAAGTAGGAATGGATATTTTACGACGCTCGTCACTCAACTAACAGATAGCAGCACCAAGTAGGAATGGATATTTTACGACGCTCGTCACTCAACTAATGGTTAGCAGCACCAAGTAGGAATGGATATTTTACGACGCTCGTCACTCAACTAATGGTTAGCAGCACCAAATAGGAATAGATATTTTACGACGCTCGTCACTCAACTAATGGATAGCAGCACCAAATAGGAATGGATATTTTACGACGCTCGTCACTCAACTAACAGATAGCAGCACCAAGTAGGAATGGATATTTTACGACGCTCGTCACTCAACTAATGGATAGCAGCACCAAGTAGGAATGGATATTTTACGACGCTCGTCACTCAACTAACAGATAGCAGCACGAAATAGGAATGGATATTTTACGACGCTCGTCACTCAACTAACAGATAGCAGCACCAAGTAGGAATGGATATTTTACGACGCTCGTCACTCAACTAATGGTTAGCAGCACCAAGTAGGAATGGATATTTTACGACGCTCGTCACTCAACTAACAGATAGCAGCACCAAGTAGGAATGGATATTTTACGACGCTCGTCACTCAACTAACAGATAGCAGCACCAAATAGGAATGGATATTTTACGACGCTCTTCACTCAACTAATGGTTAGCAGCACCAAGTAGGAATGGATATTTTACGACGCTCGTCACTCAACTAACAGACAGCAGCACCAAGTAGGAATGGATATTTTACGACGCTCGTCACTCAACTAACAGATAGCAGCACCAAGTAGGAATGGATATTTTACGACGCTCGTCACTCAACTAACAGATAGCAGCACCAAGTAGGAATGGATATTTTACGACACTCGTCACTCAACTAACAGACAGCAGCACCAAGTAGGAATGGATATTTTACGACACTCGTCACTCAACTAACAGACAGCAGCACCAAGTAGGAATGGATATTTTACGACGCTCGTCACTCAACTAATGGATAGCAGCACCAAATAGGAATGGATATTTTACGACGCTCGTCACTCAACTAACAGATAGCAGCACCAAGTAGGAATGGATATTTTACGACGCTCGTCACTCAACTAATGGTTAGCAGCACCAAATAGGAATGGATATTTTACGACGCTCGTCACTCAACTAATGGTTAGCAGCACCAAATAGGAATGGATATTTTACGACGCTCGTCACTCAACTAATGGTTAGCAGCACCAAGTAGGAATGGATATTTTACGACGCTCGTCACTCAACTAATGGTTAGCAGCACCAAGTAGGAATGGATATTTTACGACGCTCTGCACTCAACTAATGGTGAGCAGCACCAAATAGGAATGGATATTTTACGACGCTCGTTACTCAACTAATGGATAGCAGCACCAAGTAGGAATGGATATTTTACGACGCTCGTCACTCAACTAATGGATAGCAGCACCAAGGAGGAATGGATATTTTACGACGCTCGTCACTCAACTAACAGATAGCAGCACCAAATAGGAATGGATATTTTACGACGCTCGTCACTCAACTAACAGATAGCAGCACCAAGTAGGAATGGATATTTTACGACGCTCGTCACTCAACTAACAGACAGCAGCACCAAGTAGGAATGGATATTTTACGACGCTCGTCACTCAACTAATGGATAGCAGCACCAAGTAGGAATGAATATTATACGACGCTCGTCACTCAACTAACAGATAGCAGCACCAGGTAGGAATGGATATTATACGACGCTCGTCTCTCAACTAACAGATAGCAGCACCAGGTAGGAATGGATATTTTATGACGCTCGTCACTCAACTAATGGATAGCAGCACCAAATAGGAATGGATATTATACGACGCTCGTCACTCAACTAACAGATAGCAGCACCAAGTAGGAATGGATATTTTACGACGCTCGTCACTCAACTAACAGATAGCAGCACCAAGTAGGAATGGATATTATACGACGCTCGTCACTCAACTAACAGATAGCAGCACCAAGTAGGAATGGATATTTTACGACGCTCGTCACTCAACTAATGGTTAGCAGCACCAAATAGGAATGGATATTTTACGACGCTCGTCACTCAACTAATGGATAGCAGCACCAAATAGGAATGGATAATTTACGACGCTCGTCACTCAACTAATGGTTAGCAGCACCAAATAGGAATGGATATTTTACGACGCTCGTCACTCAACTAATGGATAGCAGCACCAAGTAGGAATGGATATTTTACGACGCTCTTCACTCAACTAACAGATAGCAGCACCAAGTAGGAATGGGTATTTTACGACGCTCGTCACTCAACTAATGGTTAGCAGCACCAAATAGGAATGGATATTTTACGACGCTCGTCACTCAACTAATGGATAGCAGCACCAAGTAGGAATGGATATTTTACGACGCTCGTCACTCAACTAATGGATAGCAGCACCAAGTAGGAATGGATATTTTACGACGCTCGTCACTCAACTAACAGATAGCAGCACCAAGTAGGAATGGATATTTTACGACGCTCGTCACTCAACTAATGGTTAGCAGCACCAAGTAGGAATGGATATTTTACGACGCTCGTCACTCAACTAATGGTTAGCAGCACCAAGTAGAAATGGATATTTTACGACGCTCGTCACTCAACTAATGGTTAGCAGCACCAAATAGGAATATATATTTTACGACGCTCGTCACTCAACTAATGGATAGCAGCACCAAGTAGGAATGGATATTTCACGACGCTCGTCACTCAACTAACAGATAGCAGCACCAAGTAGGAATGGATATTTTACGACGCTCGTCACTCAACTAATGGATAGCAGCACCAAATAGGAATGGATATTTTACGACGCTCGTCACTCAACTAACAAACAGCAGCACCAAGTAGGAATGGATATTTTACGACGCTCGTCACTCAACTAATGGTTGGCAGCACCAAATAGGAATGGATATTTTACGGCGCTCGTCACTCAACTAATGGTTAGCAGCACCAAATAGGAATGGATATTTTACGACGCTCGTCACTCAACTAATGGTTAGCAGCACCAAATAGGAATGGATATTTTACGACGCTCGTCACTCAACTAATGGTTAGCAGCACCAAATAGGAATGGATATTTTACGACGCTCTTCACTCAACTAATGGTTAGCAGCACCAAATAGGAATGGATATTTTACGACGCTCGTCACTCAACCAATGGTTAGCACCACCAAATAGGAATGGATATTTTACGACGCTCGTCACTCAACTAATGGTTAGCAGCACCAAGTAGGAATGGATATTTTACGACGCTCGTCACTCAACTAATGGATAGCAGCACCAAATAGGAATGGATATTTTACGACGCTCGTCACTCAACTAACAGATAGCAGCACCAAGTAGGAATGGATATTTTACGACGCTCGTCACTCAACTAACAGACAGCAGCACCAAGTAGGAATGGATATTTTACGACGCTCGTCACTCAACTAACAGATAGCAGCACCAAGTAGGAATGGATATTATACGACGCTCGTCACTCAACTAACAGACTGCAGCACCAAGTAGGAATGGATATTTTACGACGCTCGTCACTCAACTAACCGACAGCAGCACCAAGTAGGAATGGATATTTTACGACGCTCGTCACTCAACTAACAGATAGCAGCACCAAGTAGGAATGGATATTATACGACGCTCGTCACTCAACTAACAGACAGCAGCACCAAGTAGGAATGGATATTTTACGACGCTCGTCACTCAACTAACAGATAGCAGCACCTAGTAGGAATGGATATTTTACGACGCTCGTCACTCAACTAACAGATAGCAGCACCAAGTAGGAATGGATATTTTACGACGATCGTCACTCAACTAACAGACAGCAGCACCAAGTAGGAATGGATATTTTACGACGCTCGTCACTCAACTAACAGACAGCAGCACCAAGTAGGAATGGATATTTTACGACGCTCGTCACTCAACTAACAGATAGCAGCACCAAGTAGGAATGGATATTTTACGACGCTCGTCACTCAACTAACAGATAGCAGCACCAAGTAGGAATGGATATTTTACGACACTCGTCACTCAACTAACAGACAGCAGCACCAAGTAGGAATGGATATTTTACGACACTCGTCACTCAACTAACAGACAGCAGCACCAAGTAGGAATGGATATTTTACGACGCTGGTCACTCAACTAATGGATAGCAGCACCAAATAGGAATGGATATTTTACGACGCTCGTCACTCAACTAACAGATAGCAGCACCAAGTAGGAATGGATATTTTACGACGCTCGTCACTCAACTAATGGATAGCAGCACCAAGTAGGAATGGATATTTTACGACGCTCGTCACTCAACTAACAGATAGCAGCACGAAATAGGAATGGATATTTTACGACGCTCGTCACTCAACTAACAGATAGCAGCACCAAGTAGGAATGGATATTTTACGACGCTCGTCACTCAACTAATGGTTAGCAGCACCAAGTAGGAATGGATATTTTACGACGCTCGTCACTCAACTAACAGATAGCAGCACCAAGTAGGAATGGATATTTTACGACGCTCGTCACTCAACTAACAGATAGCAGCACCAAATAGGAATGGATATTTTACGACGCTCTTCACTCAACTAATGGTTAGCAGCACCAAGTAGGAATGGATATTTTACGACGCTCGTCACTCAACTAACAGACAGCAGCACCAAGTAGGAATGGATATTTTACGACGCTCGTCACTCAACTAACAGATAGCAGCACCAAGTAGGAATGGATATTTTACGACGCTCGTCACTCAACTAACAGATAGCAGCACCAAGTAGGAATGGATATTTTACGACACTCGTCACTCAACTAACAGACAGCAGCACCAAGTAGGAATGGATATTTTACGACACTCGTCACTCAACTAACAGACAGCAGCACCAAGTAGGAATGGATATTTTACGACGCTCGTCACTCAACTAATGGATAGCAGCACCAAATAGGAATGGATATTTTACGACGCTCGTCACTCAACTAACAGATAGCAGCACCAAGTAGGAATGGATATTTTACGACGCTCGTCACTCAACTAATGGTTAGCAGCACCAAATAGGAATGGATATTTTACGACGCTCGTCACTCAACTAATGGTTAGCAGCACCAAATAGGAATGGATATTTTACGACGCTCGTCACTCAACTAATGGTTAGCAGCACCAAGTAGGAATGGATATTTTACGACGCTCGTCACTCAACTAATGGTTAGCAGCACCAAGTAGGAATGGATATTTTACGACGCTCTGCACTCAACTAATGGTGAGCAGCACCAAATAGGAATGGATATTTTACGACGCTCGTTACTCAACTAATGGATAGCAGCACCAAGTAGGAATGGATATTTTACGACGCTCGTCACTCAACTAATGGATAGCAGCACCAAGGAGGAATGGATATTTTACGACGCTCGTCACTCAACTAACAGATAGCAGCACCAAATAGGAATGGATATTTTACGACGCTCGTCACTCAACTAACAGATAGCAGCACCAAGTAGGAATGGATATTTTACGACGCTCGTCACTCAACTAACAGACAGCAGCACCAAGTAGGAATGGATATTTTACGACGCTCGTCACTCAACTAATGGATAGCAGCACCAAGTAGGAATGAATATTATACGACGCTCGTCACTCAACTAACAGATAGCAGCACCAGGTAGGAATGGATATTATACGACGCTCGTCTCTCAACTAACAGATAGCAGCACCAGGTAGGAATGGATATTTTATGACGCTCGTCACTCAACTAATGGATAGCAGCACCAAATAGGAATGGATATTATACGACGCTCGTCACTCAACTAACAGATAGCAGCACCAAGTAGGAATGGATATTTTACGACGCTCGTCACTCAACTAACAGATAGCAGCACCAAGTAGGAATGGATATTATACGACGCTCGTCACTCAACTAACAGATAGCAGCACCAAGTAGGAATGGATATTTTACGACGCTCGTCACTCAACTAATGGTTAGCAGCACCAAATAGGAATGGATATTTTACGACGCTCGTCACTCAACTAATGGATAGCAGCACCAAATAGGAATGGATAATTTACGACGCTCGTCACTCAACTAATGGTTAGCAGCACCAAATAGGAATGGATATTTTACGACGCTCGTCACTCAACTAATGGATAGCAGCACCAAGTAGGAATGGATATTTTACGACGCTCTTCACTCAACTAACAGATAGCAGCACCAAGTAGGAATGGGTATTTTACGACGCTCGTCACTCAACTAATGGTTAGCAGCACCAAATAGGAATGGATATTTTACGACGCTCGTCACTCAACTAATGGATAGCAGCACCAAGTAGGAATGGATATTTTACGACGCTCGTCACTCAACTAATGGATAGCAGCACCAAGTAGGAATGGATATTTTACGACGCTCGTCACTCAACTAACAGATAGCAGCACCAAGTAGGAATGGATATTTTACGACGCTCGTCACTCAACTAATGGTTAGCAGCACCAAGTAGGAATGGATATTTTACGACGCTCGTCACTCAACTAATGGTTAGCAGCACCAAGTAGAAATGGATATTTTACGACGCTCGTCACTCAACTAATGGTTAGCAGCACCAAATAGGAATATATATTTTACGACGCTCGTCACTCAACTAATGGATAGCAGCACCAAGTAGGAATGGATATTTTACGACGCTCGTCACTCAACTAACAGATAGCAGCACCAAGTAGGAATGGATATTTTACGACGCTCGTCACTCAACTAATGGATAGCAGCACCAAATAGGAATGGATATTTTACGACGCTCGTCACTCAACTAACAAACAGCAGCACCAAGTAGGAATGGATATTTTACGACGCTCGTCACTCAACTAATGGTTAGCAGCACCAAATAGGAATGGATATTTTACGGCGCTCGTCACTCAACTAATGGTTAGCAGCACCAAATAGGAATGGATATTTTACGACGCTCGTCACTCAACTAATGGTTAGCAGCACCAAATAGGAATGGATATTTTACGACGCTCGTCACTCAACTAATGGTTAGCAGCACCAAATAGGAATGGATATTTTACGACGCTCTTCACTCAACTAATGGTTAGCAGCACCAAATAGGAATGGATATTTTACGACGCTCGTCACTCAACCAATGGTTAGCACCACCAAATAGGAATGGATATTTTACGACGCTCGTCACTCAACTAATGGTTAGCAGCACCAAGTAGGAATGGATATTTTACGACGCTCGTCACTCAACTAATGGATAGCAGCACCAAATAGGAATGGATATTTTACGACGCTCGTCACTCAACTAACAGATAGCAGCACCAAGTAGGAATGGATATTTTACGACGCTCGTCACTCAACTAACAGACAGCAGCACCAAGTAGGAATGGATATTTTACGACGCTCGTCACTCAACTAACAGATAGCAGCACCAAGTAGGAATGGATATTATACGACGCTCGTCACTCAACTAACAGACTGCAGCACCAAGTAGGAATGGATATTTTACGACGCTCGTCACTCAACTAACCGACAGCAGCACCAAGTAGGAATGGATATTTTACGACGCTCGTCACTCAACTAACAGATAGCAGCACCAAGTAGGAATGGATATTATACGACGCTCGTCACTCAACTAACAGACAGCAGCACCAAGTAGGAATGGATATTTTACGACGCTCGTCACTCAACTAACAGATAGCAGCACCTAGTAGGAATGGATATTTTACGACGCTCGTCACTCAACTAACAGATAGCAGCACCAAGTAGGAATGGATATTTTACGACGATCGTCACTCAACTAACAGACAGCAGCACCAAGTAGGAATGGATATTTTACGACGCTCGTCACTCAACTAACAGACAGCAGCACCAAGTAGGAATGGATATTTTACGACGCTCGTCACTCAACTAACAGATAGCAGCACCAAGTAGGAATGGATATTTTACGACGCTCGTCACTCAACTAACAGATAGCAGCACCAAGTAGGAATGGATATTTTACGACACTCGTCACTCAACTAACAGACAGCAGCACCAAGTAGGAATGGATATTTTACGACACTCGTCACTCAACTAACAGACAGCAGCACCAAGTAGGAATGGATATTTTACGACGCTGGTCACTCAACTAATGGATAGCAGCACCAAATAGGAATGGATATTTTACGACGCTCGTCACTCAACTAACAGATAGCAGCACCAAGTAGGAATGGATATTTTACGACGCTCGTCACTCAACTAATGGTTAGCAGCACCAAATAGGAATGGATATTTTACGACGCTCGTCACTCAACTAATGGTTAGCAGCACCAAATAGGAATGGATATTTTACGACGCTCGTCACTCAACTAATGGTTAGCAGCACCAAGTAGGAATGGATATTTTACGACGCTCTTCACTCAACTAACAGATAGCAGCACCAAGTAGGAATGGATATTTTACGACGCTCGTCACTCAACTAACAGATAGCAGCACCAAGTAGGAATGGATATTTTACGACGCTCGTCACTCAACTAACAGATAGCAGCACCAAGTAGGAATGGATATTTTACGACACTCGTCACTCAACTAACAGACAGCAGCACCAATTAGGAATGGATATTTTTCGACACTCGTCACTCAACTAACAGACAGCAGCACCAAGTAGGAATGGATATTTTACGACGCTCGTCACTCAACTAATGGTTAGCAGCACCAAATAGGAATGGATATTTTACGACGCTCGTCACTCAACTAACAGATAGCAGCACCAAGTAGGAATGGATATTTTACGACGCTCGTCACTCAACTAAGGGTTAGCAGCACCAAATAGGAATGGATATTTTACGACGCTCGTCAATCAACTAATGGTTAGCAGCACCAAATAGGAATGGATATTTTACGACGCTCGTCACTCAACTAATGGTTAGCAGCACCAAGTAGGAATGGATATTTTACGACGTCGTCACTCAACTAATGGATAGCAGCACCAAGTAGGAATGGATATTTTACGACGCTCGTCACTCAACTAACAGATAGCAGCACCAAATAGGAATGGATATTTTATGACGCTCGTCACTCAACTAACAGATAGCAGCACCAAGTAGGAATGGATATTTTACGACGCTCGTCACTCAACTAATGGTTAGCAGCACCAAGTAGGAATGGATATTTTACGACGCTCTTCACTTAACTAACAGATAGCAGCACCAAGTAGGAATGGATATTTTACGACGCTCGTCACTCAACTAACAGATAGCAGCACCAAATAGGAATGGATATTTTACGACGCTCTTCACTCAACTAATGGTTAGCAGCACCAAGTAGGAATGGATATTTTACGACGCTCGTCACTCAACTAACAGATAGCAGCACCAAGTAGGAATGGATATTTTACGACGCTCCTCACTCAACTAATGGTTAGCAGCACCAAATAGGAATGGATATTTTACGACGCTCGTCACTCAACTAATGGATAGCAGCACCAAATAGGAATGGATATTTTACGACGCTCGTCACTCAACTAATGGTTAGCAGCACCAAATAGGAATGGATATTTTACGACGCTCGTCACTCAACTAATGGATAGCAGCACCAAGTAGGAATGGATATTTTACGACGCTCTTCACTCAACTAACAGATAGCAGCACCAAGTAGGAATGGGTATTTTACGACGCTCGTCACTCAACTAATGGTTAGCAGCACCAAATAGGAATGGATATTTTACGACGCTCGTCACTCAACTAACAGATAGCAGCACCAAGTAGGAATGGATATTTTACGACGCTCGTCACTCAACTAATGGATAGCAGCACCAAGTAGGAATGGATATTTTACGACGCTCGTCACTCAACTAACAGATAGCAGCACCAAGTAGGAATGGATATTTTACGACGCTCGTCACTCAACTAATGGATAGCAGCACCAAATAGGAATGGATATTTTACGACGCTCGTCACTCAACTAATGGTTAGCAGCACCAAATAGGAATGGATATTTTACGACGCTCTTCACTCAACTAATGGTTAGCAGCACCAAATAGGAATGGATATTTTACGACGCTCGTCACTCAACTAATGAATAGCAGCACCAAATAGGAATGGATATTTTACGACCCTCGTCACTCAACTAATGGTTAGCAGCACCAAATAGGAATGGATATTTTACGACGCTCGTCACTCAACTAATGGTTAGCAGCACCAAATAGGAATGGATATTTTACGACGCTCTTCACTCAACTAATGGTTAGCAGCACCAAATAAGAATGGATATTTTACGACGCTCGTCACTCAACCAATGGTTAGCAGCACCAAATAGGAATGGATATTTTACGACGCTCGTCACTCAACTAATGGTTAGCAGCACCAGGTAGGAATGGATATTTTACGACGCTCGTCAATCAACTAATGGATAGCAGCACCAAGTAGGAATGGATATTTTACGACGCTCGTCACTCAACTAACAGATAGAAGCACCAGGTAGGAATGGATATTATACGATGCTCGTCACTCAACTAACAGACAGCAGCACCAAGTAGGAATGGATATTTTACGACGCTCGTCACTCAACTAACAGATAGCAGCACCAAGTAGGAATGGATATTTTACGACGCTCGTCACTCAACTAACAGATAGCAGCACCAAGTACGAATGGGTATTTTACGACGCTCGTCACTCAACTAACAGATAGCAGCACCAAGTAGGAATGGATATTTTACGACGCTCGTCACTCAACTAACAGATAGCAGCACCAAGTAGGAATGGATATTTTACGACGCTCGTCACTCAACTAACAGATAGCAGCACCAAGTAGGAATGGATATTTTACGACGCTCGTCACTCAACTAACATATAGCAGCACCAAGTAGGAATGGATATTTTACGACGCTCGTCACTCAACTAACAGATAGCAGCACCAAGTAGGAATGGATATTTTACGACACTCGTCACTCAACTAACAGACAGCAGCACCAAGTAGGAATGGATATTTTACGACGCTCGTCACTCAACTAACAGATAGCAGCACCAAGTAGGAATGGATATTTTACGACGCTCGTCACTCAACTAACAGATAGCAGCACCAAGTAGGAATGGATATTTTACGACACTCGTCACTCAACTAACAGACAGCAGCACCAAGTAGGAATGGATATTTTACGACACTCGTCACTCAACTAACAGACAGCAGCACCAAGTAGGAATGGATATTTTACGACGCTGGTCACTCAACTAATGGATAGCAGCACCAAATAGGAATGGATATTTTACGACGCTCGTCACTCAACTAACAGATAGCAGCACCAAGTAGGAATGGATATTTTACGACGCTCGTCACTCAACTAATGGTTAGCAGCACCAAATAGGAATGGATATTTTACGACGCTCGTCACTCAACTAATGGTTAGCAGCACCAAATAGGAATGGATATTTTACGACGCTCGTCACTCAACTAATGGTTAGCAGCACCAAGTAGGAATGGATATTTTACGACGCTCTTCACTCAACTAACAGATAGCAGCACCAAGTAGGAATGGATATTTTACGACGCTCGTCACTCAACTAACAGATAGCAGCACCAAGTAGGAATGGATATTTTACGACGCTCGTCACTCAACTAACAGACAGCAGCACCAAGTAGGAATGGATATTTTACGACGCTCGTCACTCAACTAATGGATAGCAGCACCAAGTAGGAATGGATATTATACGACGCTCGTCACTCAACTAACAGATAGCAGCACCAGGTAGGAATGGATATTATACGACGCTCGTCACTCAACTAACAGATAGCAGCACCAGGTAGGAATGGATATTTTATGACGCTCGTCACTCAACTAATGGATAGCAGCACCAAATAGGAATGGATATTATACGACGCTCGTCACTCAACTAACAGATAGCAGCACCAAGTAGGAATGGATATTTTACGACGCTCGTCACTCAACTAACAGATAGCAGCACCAAGTAGGAATGGATATTATACGACGCTCGTCACTCAACTAACAGATAGCAGCACCAAGTAGGAATGGATACTTTACGACGCTCGTCACTCAACTAATGGTTAGCAGCACCAAATAGGAATGGATATTTTACGACGCTCGTCACTCAACTAATGGATAGCAGCACCAAATAGGAATGGATATTTTACGACGCTCGTCACTCAACTAATGGTTAGCAGCACCAAATAGGAATGGATATTTTATGACGCTCGTCACTCAACTAATGGATAGCAGCACCAAGTAGGAATGGATATTTTACGACGCTCTTCACTCAACTAACAGATAGCAGCACCAAGTAGGAATGGGTATTTTACGACGCTCGTCACTCAACTAATGGTTAGCAGCACCAAATAGGAATGGATATTTTACGACGCTCGTCACTCAACTAATGGATAGCAGCACCAAGTAGGAATGGATATTTTACGACGCTCGTCACTCAACTAATGGATAGCAGCACCAAGTAGGAATGGATATTTTACGACGCTCGTCACTCAACTAACAGATAGCAGCACCAAGTAGGAATGGATATTTTACGACGCTCGTCACTCAACTAATGGTTAGCAGCACCAAGTAGGAATGGATATTATACGACGCTCGTCACTCAACTAATGGTTAGCAGCACCAAGTAGGAATGGATATTTTACGACGCTCGTCACTCAACTAATGGTTAGCAGCACCAAATAGGAATAGATATTTTACGACGCTTGTCACTCAACTAATGGATAGCAGCACCAAGTAGGAATGGATATTTTACGACGCTCGTCACTCAACTAACAGATAGCAGCACCAAGTAGGAATGGATATTTTACGACGCTCGTCACTCAACTAATGGATAGCAGCACCAAATAGGAATGGATATTTTACGACGCTCGTCACTCAACTAACAAACAGCAGCACCAAGTAGGAATGGATATTTTACGACGCTCGTCACTCAACTAATGGTTAGCAGCACCAAATAGGAATGGATATTTTACGACGCTCGTCACTCAACTAATGGTTAGCAGCACCAAATAGGAATGGATATTTTACGACGCTCGTCACTCAACTAATGGTTAGCAGCACCAAATAGGAATGGATATTTTACGACGCTCGTCACTCAACTAATGGTTAGCAGCACCAAATAGGAATGGATATTTTACGACGCTCTTCACTCAACTAATGGTTAGCAGCACCAAATAGGAATGGATATTTTACGACGCTCGTCACTCAACCAATGGTTAGCACCACTAAATAGGAATGGATATTTTACGACGCTCGTCACTCAACTAATGGTTTGCAGCACCAAGTAGGAATGGATATTTTACGACGCTCGTCACTCAACTAATGGATAGCAGCACCAAATAGGAATGGATATTTTACGACGCTCGTCACTCAACTAACAGATAGCAGCACCAAGTAGGAATGGATATTTTACGACGCTCGTCACTCAACTAACAGACAGCAGCACCAAGTAGGAATGGTTATTTTACGACGCTCGTCACTCAACTAACAGATAGCAGCACCAAGTAGGAATGGATATTATACGACGCTCGTCACTCAACTAACAGACAGCAGCACCAAGTAGGAATGGATATTTTACGACGCTCGTCACTCAACTAAACGACAGCAGCACCAAGTAGGAATGGATATTTTACGACGCTCGTCACTCAACTAACAGATAGCAGCACCAAGTAGGAATGGATATTATACGACGCTCGTCACTCAACTAACAGACAGCAGCACCAAGTAGGAATGGATATTTTACGACGCTCGTCACTCAACTAACAGATAGCAGCACCAAGTAAGAATGGATATTTTACGACGCTCGTCACTCAACTAACAGATAGCAGCACCAAGTAGGAATGGATATTTTACGACGATCGTCACTCAACTAACAGACAGCAGCACCAAGTAGGAATGGATATTTTACGACGCTCGTCACTCAACTAACCGACAGCAGCACCAAGTAGGAATGGATATTTTACGACGCTCGTCACTCAACTAACAGACAGCAGCACCAAGTAGGAATGGATATTTTACGACGCTCGTCACTCAACTAACAGATAGCAGCACCAAGTAGGAATGGATATTTTACGACGCTCGTCACTCAACTAATGGTTAGCAGCACCAAGTAGGAATGGATATTTTACGACGCTCGTGACTCAACTAACAGATAGCAGCACCAAGTAGGAATGGATATTTTACGACGCTCGTCACTCAACTAACAGATAGCAGCACCAAGTACGAATGGGTATTTTACGACGCTCGTCACTCAACTAACAGATAGCAGCACCAAGTAGGAATGGATATTTTACGACGCTCGTCACTCAACTAACAGATAGCAGCACCAAGTAGGAATGGATATTTTACGACGCTCGTCACTCAACTAACAGATAGCAGCACCAAGTAGGAATGGATATTTTACGACGCTCGTCACTCAACTAACAGATAGCAGCACCAAGTAGGAATGGATATTTTACGACGCTCGTCACTCAACTAACAGATAGCAGCACCAAGTAGGAATGGATATTTTACGACACTCGTCACTCAACTAACAGACAGCAGCACCAAGTAGGAATGGATATTTTACGACGCTCGTCACTCAACTAACAGATAGCAGCACCAAGTAGGAATGGATATTTTACGACGCTCGTCACTCAACTAACAGATAGCAGCACCAAGTAGGAATGGATATTTTACGACACTCGTCACTCAACTAACAGACAGCAGCACCAAGTAGGAATGGATATTTTACGACACTCGTCACTCAACTAACAGACAGCAGCACCAAGTAGGAATGGATATTTTACGACGCTCGTCACTCAACTAATGGTTAGCAGCACCAAATAGGAATGGATATTTTACGACGCTCGTCACTCAACTAACAGATAGCAGCACCAAGTAGGAATGGATATTTTACGACGCTCGTCACTCAACTAAGGGTTAGCAGCACCAAATAGGAATGGATATTTTACGACGCTCGTCACTCAACTAATGGTTAGCAGCACCAAATAGGAATGGATATTTTACGACGCTCGTCACTCAACTAATGGTTAGCAGCACCAAGTAGGAATGGATATTTTACGACGTCGTCACTCAACTAATGGATAGCAGCACCAAGTAGGAATGGATATTTTACGACGCTCGTCACTCAACTAACCGATAGCAGCACCAAATAGGAATGGATATTTTGCGACGCTCGTCACTCAACTAACAGATAGCAGCACCAAGTAGGAATGGATATTTTACGACGCTCGTCACTCAACTAATGGTTAGCAGCACCAAGTAGGAATGGATATTTTACGACGCTCGTCACTTAACTAACAGATAGCAGCACCAAGTAGGAATGGATATTTTACGACGCTCGTCACTCAACTAACAGATAGCAGCACCAAATAGGAATGGATATTTTACGACGCTCTTCACTCAACTAATGGTTAGCAGCACCAAGTAGGAATGGATATTTTACGACGCTCGTCACTCAACTAACAGATAGCAGCACCAAGTAGGAATGGATATTTTACGACGCTCCTCACTCAACTAATGGTTAGCAGCACCAAATAGGAATGGATATTTTACGACGCTCGTCACTCAACTAACGGATAGCAGCACCAAATAGGAATGGATATTTTACGACGCTCGTCACTCAACTAATGGTTAGCAGCACCAAATAGGAATGGATATTTTACGACGCTCGTCACTCAACTAATGGATAGCAGCACCAAGTAGGAATGGATATTTTACGACGCTCTTCACTCAACTAACAGATAGCAGCACCAAGTAGGAATGGGTATTTTACGACGCTCGTCACTCAACAAATGGTTAGCAGCACCAAATAGGAATGGATATTTTACGACGCTCGTCACTCAACTAACAGATAGCAGCACCAAGTAGGAATGGATATTTTACGACGCTCGTCACTCAACTAATGGATAGCAGCACCAAGTAGGAATGGATATTTTACGACGCTCGTCACTCAACTAACAGATAGCAGCACCAAGTAGGAATGGATATTTTACGACGCTCGTCACTCAACTAATGGATAGCAGCACCAAATAGGAATGGATATTTTACGACGCTCGTCACTCAACTAATGGTTAGCAGCACCAAATAGGAATGGATATTTTACGACGCTCTTCACTCAACTAATGGTTAGCAGCACCAAATAGGAATGGATATTTTACGACGCTCGTCACTCAACTAATGAATAGCAGCACCAAATAGGAATGGATATTTTACGACCCTCGTCACTCAACTAATGGTTAGCAGCACCAAATAGGAATGGATATTTTACGACGCTCGTCACTCAACTAATGGTTAGCAGCACCAAATAGGAATGGATATTTTACGACGCTCTTCACTCAACTAATGGTTAGCAGCACCAAATAAGAATGGATATTTTACGACGCTCGTCACTCAACCAATGGTTAGCAGCACCAAATAGGAATGGATATTTTACGACGCTCGTCACTCAACTAATGGTTAGCAGCACCAAGTAGGAATGGATATTTTACGACGCTCGTCACTCAACTAATGGATAGCAGCACCAAGTAGGAATGGATATTTTACGACGCTCGTCACTCAACTAACAGATAGAAGCACCAGGTAGGAATGGATATTATACGATGCTCGTCACTCAACTAACAGATAGCAGCACCAAGTAGGAATGGATATTTTACGACGCTCGTCACTCAACTAACAGACAGCAGCACCAGGTAGGAATGGATATTTTACGATGCTCGTCACTCAACTAATGGTTAGCAGCACCAAGTAGGAATGGATATTTTACGACGCTCGTCACTCAACTAACAGACAGCAGCACCAAGTAGGAATGGATATTTTACGACGCTCGTCACTCAACTAATGGTTAGCAGCACCAAATAGGAATGAATATTTTACGACGCTCGTCACTCAACTAATGGTTAGCAGCACCAAGTAGGAATGGATATTTTACGACGCTCGTCACTCAACTAATGGTTAGCAGCACCAAATAGGAATGGATATTTTACGACGCTCGTCACTCAACTAACAGATAGCAGCACCAAGTAGGAATGGATATTTTACGACGCTCGTCACTCAACTAACAGACAGCAGCACCAAGTAGGAATGAATATTTTACGACGCTCGTCACTCAACTAATGGTTAGCAGCACCAAGTAGGAATGGATATTTTACGACGCTCGTCACTCAACTAACAGATAGCAGCACCAAGTAGGAATGGATATTTTACGACGCTCGTCACTCAACTAACAGATAGCAGCACCAAGTAGGAATGGATATTTTACGACGCTCGTCACTCAACTAACAGACAGCAGCACCAAGTAGGAATGGATATTTTACGACGCTCGTCACTCAACTAATGGTTAGCAGCACCAAGTAGGAATGGATATTTTACGACGCTCGTCACTCAACTAACAGACAGCAGCACCAAGTAGGAATGGATATTTTACGACGCTCGTCACTCAACTAATGGTTAGCAGCACCAAATAGGAATGGATATTTTACGACGCTCGTCACTCAACTAACAGATAGCAGCACCAAGTAGGAATGGATATTTTACGACGCTCGTCACTCAACTAATGGTTAGCAGCACCAAGTAGGAATGGATATTTTACGACGCTCGTCACTCAACTAACAGATAGCAGCACCAAATAGGAATGGATATTTTGCGACGCTCGTCACTCAACTAACTGATAGCAGCACCAAGTAGGAATGGATATTTTACGACGCTCGTCACTCAACTAATGGATAGCAGCACCAAATAGGAATGGATATTTTTCGACGCTCGTCACTCAACTAACAGATAGCAGCACCAGGTAGGAATGGATATTTTGCGACGCTCGTCACTCAACTAACAGATAGCAGCACCAGGTAGGAATGGATATTTTGCGACGCTCGTCACTCAACTAATGGTTAGCAGCACCAAGTAGGAATGGATATTTTACGACGCTCGTCACTCAACTAACAGATAGCAGCACCAAGTAGGAATGGATATTTTACGACGCTCGTCACTCAACTAACAGATAGCAGCACCAAATAGGAATGGATATTTTACGATGCTCGTCACTCAACTAACAGATAGCAGCACCAAGTAGGAATGGATATTTTACGACGCTCGTCACTCAACTAATGGATAGCAGCACCAAGTAGGAATGGATATTTTACGACGCTCGTCACTCAACTAATGGTTAGCAGCACCAAATAGGAATGGATATTTTACGACGCTCGTCACTCAACTAATGGATAGCAGCACCAAGTAGGAATGGATATTTTACGACGCTCGTCACTCAACTAACTGATAGCAGCACCAGGTAGGAATGGATATTTTGCGACGCTCGTCACTCAACTAATGGTTAGCAGCACCAAGTAGGAATGGATATTTTACGACGCTCGTCACTCAACTAACAGATAGCAGCACCAAGTAGGAATGGATATTTTACGACGCTCGTCACTCAACTAACAGATAGCAGCACCAAATAGGAATGGATATTTTACGATGCTCGTCACTCAACTAACAGATAGCAGCACCAAGTAGGAATGGATATTTTACGACGCTCGTCACTCAACTAACAGATAGCAGCACCAAGTAGGAATGGATATTTTACGACGCTCGTCACTCAACTAACAGATAGCAGCACCAAATAGGAATGGATATTTTACGATGCTCGTCACTCAACTAACAGATAGCAGCACCAAGTAGGAATGGATATTTTACGACGCTCGTCACTCAACTAATGGATAGCAGCACCAAGTAGGAATGGATATTTTACGACGCTCGTCACTCAACTAATGGTTAGCAGCACCAAGTAGGAATGGATATTTTACGACGCTCGTCACTTAACTAACAGATAGCAGCACCAAATAGGAATGGATATTTTACGACGCTCGTCACTCAACTAATGGTTAGCAGCACCAAATTGGAATGGATATTTTACGACGCTCGTCACTCAACTAATGGATAGCAGCACCAAGTAGGAATGGATTATTTGCGACGCTCGTCACTCAACTAACAGATAGCAGCACCAAATAGGAATGGATATTTTGCGACGCTCGTCACTCAACTAACAGATAGCAGCACCAAGTAGGAATGGATATTTTACGACGCTCGTCACTCAACTAACAGATAGCAGCACCAAGTAGGAATGGATATTTTGCGACGCTCGTCACTCAACTAACAGATAGCAGCACCAAGTAGGAATGGATATTTTGCGACGCTCGTCACTCAACTAATGGATAGCAGCACCAAGTAGGAAAGGATATTTTGCGACGCTCGTCACTCAACTAACAGATAGCAGCACCAAGTAGGAATGGATATTTTACGACGCTCGTCACTCAACTAACAGATAGCAGCACCAAGTAGGAATGGATATTTTGCGACGCTCGTCACTCAACTAATGGATAGCAGCACCAAGTAGGAATGGATATTTTACGACGCTCGTCACTCAACTAACAGACAGCAGCACCAAGTAGGAATGGATATTTTACGACGCTCGTCACTCAACTAAAGGATAGCAGCACCAAGTAGGAATGGATATTTTGCGACGCTCGTCACTCAACTAATGGATAGCAGCACCAAGTAGGAATGGATATTTTACGACGCTCGTCACTCAACTAATGGTTAGCAGCACCAAGTAGGAATGGATATTTTACGACGCTCTTCACTCAACTAACAGATAGCAGCACCAAGTAGGAATGGATATTTTACGACGCTCGTCACTCAACTAACAGATAGCAGCACCAAATAGGAATGGATATTTTGCGACGCTCGTCACTCAACTAATGGATAGCAGCACCAAGTAGGAATGGATATTTTACGACGCTCGTCACTCAACTAATGGATAGCAGCACCAAGTAGGAATGGATATTTTGCGACGCTCGTCACTCAACTAATGGATAGCAGCACCAAGTAGGAATGGATATTTTGCGACGCTCGTCACTCAACTAATGGATAGCAGCACCAAGTAGGAATGGATATTTTACGACGCTCGTCACTCAACTAATGGATAGCAGCACCAAGTAGGAATGGATATTTTGCGACGCTCGTCACTCAACTAACAGATAGCAGCACCAAGTAGGAATGGATATTTTACGACGCTCGTCACTCAACTAACAGATAGCAGCACCAAGTAGGAATGGATATTTTACGACGCTCGTCACTCAACTAACAGATAGCAGCACCGAGTAGGAATGGATATTTTACGACGCTCGTCACTCAACTAACAGATAGCAGCACCAAGTACGAATGGATATTATACGACGCTCGTCACTCAACTAACAGATAGCAGCACCAAGTAGGAATGGATATTTTACGACGCTCGTCACTCAACTAACAGATAGCAGCACCAAGTAGGAATGGATATTTTACGACGCTCGTCACTCAACTAACAGATAGCAGCACCAAGTAGGAATGGATATTATACGACGCTCGTCACTCAACTAACAGATAGCAGCACCAAGTAGGAATGGATATTATACGACGCTCATCACTCAACTAACAGATAGCAGCACCGAGTAGGAATGGATATTTTACGACGCTCGTCACTCAACTAACAGATAGCAGCACCAAGTAGGAATGGATATTTTACGACGCTCGTCACTCAACTAACAGATAGCAGCACCAAGTAGGAATGGATATTATACGACGCTCGTCACTCAACTAACAGATAGCAGCACCAAGTAGGAATGGATATTATACGACGCTCGTCACTCAACTAACAGATAGTAGCACCAAGTAGGAATGGATATTTTACGACGCTCGTCACTCAACTAACAGATAGCAGCACCAAGTAGGAATGGATATTTTACGACGCTCGTCACTCAACTAACAGATAGCAGCACCAAGTAGGAATGGATATTATACGACGCTCACCACTCAACTAACAGATAGCAGCACCAAGTAGGAATGGATATTTTATGACGCTCGTCTCTCAACTAACATATAGCAGCACCAAGTAGGAATGGATATTATACGACGCTCGTCACTCAACTAACAGATAGCAGCACCAAGTAGGAATGGATATTTTACGACGCTCGTCACTCAACTAACAAATAGCAGCACCAAGTAGGAATGGATATTTTACGACGCTCGTCACTCAACTAACAGATAGCAGCACCAGGTAGGAATGGATATTATACGACGCTCGTCACTCAACTAACAGATAGTAGCACCAAGTAGGAATGGATATTATACGACGCTCGTCACTCAACTAACAGCACCAAGTAGGAATAGATATTATACGACGCTCGTCTTTCAACTAACAGCACCAGGTAGGAATGGATATTATACGACGCTCGTCACTCAACTAACAGATAGCAGCACCAGGTAGGAATGGATATTTTACGACGCTCGCCACTCAACTAACAGATAGCAGCACCAAGTAGGAATGGATATTATACGACGCTCGTCACTCAACTAACAGATAGCAGCACCAAGTAGGAATGGATATTATACGACGCTCGTCACTCAACTAACAGATAGCAGCACCAAGTAGGAATGGATATTTTACGACGCTCGTCACTCAACTAACAGACAGCAGCACCATGTAGGAATGGATATTTTACGACGCTCGTCACTCAACTAACAGACAGCAGCACCAAGTAGGAATGGATATTTTGCGACGCTCGTCACTCAACTAATGGATAGCAGCACCAAGTAGGAATGGATATTTTACGACGCTCGTCACTCAACTAACAGATAGCAGCACCAAGTAGGAATGGATATTTTACGACGCTCGTCACTCAACTAACAGACAGCAGCACCAAGTAGGAATGGATATTTTACGACGTTCGTCACTCAACTAACAGACAGCAGCACCAAATAGGAATGGATATTTTACGACGCTCGTCACTCAACTAACAGATAGCAGCACCAGGTAGGAATGGATATTTTACAACGCTCGTCGCTCAACTAACAGATAGCAGCACCAAGTAGGAATGGATATTTTACGACGCTCGTCACTCAACTAACAGACAGCAGCACCAAGTAGGAATGGATATTTTACAACGCTCGTCACTCAACTAACAGATAGCAGCACCAAGTAGGAATGGATATTTTACGACGCTCGTCACTCAACTAACAGATAGCAGCACCAAGTAGGAATGGATATTTTACGACGCTCGTCACTCAACTAACAGACAGCAGCACCAAGTAGGAATGGATATTATACGACGCTCGTCACTCAACTAACAGGCAGCAGCACCAAGTAGGAATGGATATTTTACGACGCTCGTCACTCAACTAACAGATAGCAGCACCAAATAGGAATGGATATTTTGCGACGCTCGTCACTCAACTAACAGATAGCAGCACCAAATAGGAATGGATATTTTACGACGCTCGTCACTCAACTAATGGATAGCAGCACCAAGTAGGAATGGATATTTTGCGACGCTCGTCACTCAACTAATGGATAGCAGCACCAAGTAGGAATGGATATTATACGACGCTCGTCACTCAACTAACAGATAGCAGCTCCAAGTAGGAATGGATATTTTACGACGCTCGTCACTCAACTAACAGACAGCAGCACCAAGTAGGAATGGATATTTTGCGACGCTCGTCACTCAACTAACAGATAGCAGCACCAGTTAGGTATGGATATTTTACGACGCTCGTCACTCAACTAACAGATAGCAGCACCAAGTAGGAATGGATATTTTACGACGCTCGTCACTCAACTAACAGATAGCAGCACCAAATAGGAATGGATATTTTACGACGCTCGTCACTCAACTAACAGATAGCAGCACCAAGTAGGAATGGATATTATACGACGCTCGTCACTCAACTAACAGATAGCAGCACCAGGTAGGAATGGATATTATACGACGCTCGTCACTCAACTAACAGATAGCAGCACCAGGTAGGAATGGATATTATACGACGCTCGTCACTCAACTAACAGATAGCAGCACCAGGTAGGAATGGATATTTTATTACGCTCGTCACTCAACTAATGGATAGCAGCACCAAATAGGAATGGATATTATACGACGCTCGTCACTCAACTAACAGATAGCAGCACCAAGTAGGAATGGATATTTTACGACGCTCGTCACTCAACTAACAGATAGCAGCACCAAGTAGGAATGGATATTATACGACGCTCGTCACTCAACTAACAGATAGCAGCACCAAGTAGGAATGGATATTTTACGACGCTCGTCACTCAACTAACAGATAGCAGCACCAGGTAGGAATGGATATTATACGACGCTCGTCACTCAACTAACAGATAGCAGCACCAGGTAGGAATGGATATTATACGACGCTCGTCACTCAACTAACAGATAGCAGCACCAGGTAGGAATGGATATTTTACGACGCTCGTCACTCAACTAACAGATAGCAGCACCAAGTAGGAATGGATATTTTACGACGCTCGTCACTCAACTAACAGATAGCAGCACCAGGTAGGAATGGATATTTTACGACGCTCGTCACTCAACTAACAGATAGCAGCACCAAGTAGGAATGGATATTATACGACGCTCGTCACTCAACTAACAGATAGCAGCACCAAGTAGGAATGGATATTTTACGACGCTCGTCACTCAACTAACAGATAGCAGCACCAGGTAGGAATGGATATTATACGACGCTCGTCACTCAACTAACAGATAGCAGCACCAAGTAGGAATGGATATTTTACGACGCTCGTCACTCAACTAACAGATAGCAGCACCAAGTAGGAATGGATATTTTGTCGGACAGAGGCGACAAACGATGGGTAAGAGTTAATAGATGTTTCACTTATCAGGGAAACGGTCAAACCCGACAAGTTGGGCAACAGTCGCCATTTTAGAATAATGTTTTTATGTTGAACTGTGCTGAAGACAGTTTTAGAAATTGCACTTGTGCTCTACACATGTATTGTTGTTTTAAGGGGCGAAGCTACAAGGTCATCTGCCCCACATATGAGGTAGTTTGCTAGAAATTTACTACAGATTAAATGGCCAACATTGAGCATGGACAGAACACTCGCGAGGCATGGCTTTGAAAGATTAGAGGAGACTTATTCACAGACTCAAAGAGCCACCTACCGGTATATGCAGTAGTCATCTATTGGACTAATGGTTGGTTCCTCAGTTTAGGGATTGCGACAACGCGGTCATGTAGCCCCGTGTAATTTGCGTGTGTGTATCATTTTTGTCTGATAACCAGTGTTAATTGTGATGACTGTATTAGTGTCTGTTATATGTTTTAATTCAAGTAAAGGCTGCAGATAATAATTTCAAGTAGGTCCCACATTTGCTATCAAATACTACCGTCCACGACACCTATCTTGCGGACTTGGCTACTAGAAGGCAACGTAGTCAGTACCTGGCGGTGAACGTTGGAAATAATAGAGCGTTATCAAACTAACCTACACATTTTAGCTTCCACAAGTGTAGTAAGTGGAAGGTCCCTTTTCATGCCGTATATCTATGACATGGGACCGCCAGCTTTACTTCCCCGCCGAAGGAAGGCATACTGTACCCGTCTGATCAAATGGGTACAATACCGAGGGATTTTTAACACTCTTAAAAAATCTGACGACTTCGGCTGGGTTTGAATCCGCGTTCTTGGGCATAAAAGCTCGGCATGCTACCAACTACGCCACCGAAGCCGCCTATTGGACTAAGTTGGTTCGAATTATACAATGCATTGTATGCAGTGAACGGATCTCGTGAGCTGACGTTGTCATAGAAACGTTTGGCTATACCTTCATCAATTGCACAGTAGCTGACGTTGTCATGGATACGTTTGGTTATTCCTTCATATTGCACAGTAGCTGAAGTTGCCATGGATACGTTTGGTTATTCCTTCATCAATTGCACAGTAGCTATCGTTGTCATGGATACGTTTGGTTATTCCTTCATCAATTGCACAGTAGCTATCGTTGTCATGGATACGTTTGGTTATTCCTTCATCAATTGCACAGTAGCTGACGTTGTCATAGAAACGTTTGGCTATTCCTTCATCAATTGCACAGTAGCTGACGTTGTCATGGATACGTTTGGTTATTCCTTCATATTGCACAGTAGCTGAAGTTGCCATGGATACGTTTGGTTATTCCTTCATCAATTGCACAGTAGCTATCGTTGTCATGGATACGTTTGGTTATTCCTTCATCAATTGCACAGTAGCTATCGTTGTCATGGATACGTTTGGTTATTCCTTCATCAATTGCACAGTAGCTAGCGTTGTCATGGATACGTTTGGTTATTCCTTCATCAATTGCACAGTAGCTATCGTTGTCATGGATACGTTTGGTTATTCCTTCATCAATTGCACAGTAGCTATCGTTGTCATGGATATGTTTGGTTATTTCCTCAACAATTTCACAGTAGCTGACGTTGTCATGGATACGTTTGGTTATTCCTTCATCAATTGCACGGTAGCTGACGTTGTCATAGAAACGTTTGGCTATTCCTTCATCAATTGCACAGTAGCTGACGTTGTCATGGATACGTTTGGCTATTCCTTCATCAATTGCACAGTAGCTGACGTTGCCATGGATACGTTTGGTTATTCCTTCATCAATTGCACAGTAGCTATCGTTGTCATGGATACGTTTGGTTATTCCTTCATCAATTGCACAGTAGCTATCGTTGTCATGGATACGCTTGGTTATTCTAGCACAGTAGCTGACGTTGCCATGGATACGTTTGGTTATTCCTTCATCAATTGCACAGTAGCTATCGTTGTCATGGATACGTTTGGTTATTCCTTCATCAATTGCACAGTAGCTATCGTTGTCATGGATACGCTTGGCTATTCTAGCACAGTAGCTGACGTCATGGATGTGCTTGGCTATTCTTTCATCAATTGCACAGTAGCTGACGTTGTCATGGATACACTTGGCTATTCTTTCATCAATTGCACGTTAGCTGACTTGGTCATGGATACGTTTTGCTGATCCTTCATCAATTTCACGGTAGCTGACGTTTTCATGGATATGCTTGGCTATTCCTTCATCAGTTTTGCAGTTCGAGAATGTTTTTAGGAAAATAAAGCAATTAATGAAAAACATTCTAGTAATCCTGAGATTTTGAGATAATAATTTGATATATAACACATGGGCGTTAGCATCGTGGTTTTCAATCAATGTTCCGTCACACATATATATATTATAGATTTCACGGAATGGAATGTAATAAATGCCGAGAATGGTGAGAAAAAAATTAATTGCAGCCAGCGTGCCGTGCGCATCACATAACTGTATAGACCTCATAAATTTCATATATTTATATTATATTCAACTCTGTGGGGAGGGAGGAATGCGAGCAATAAAATATTCTCGTTTCCGGTCTCTGTAGTCACACTATAGGGGTGGTTTTGTACTACCATCATCCAGCACAGAAATAAAGTAGATGTTGATGGATGAACAAATGCAGTGACAATGGCTTTCAGTAATAATTTATATACATTTACGTCGGGATACATTTTTGAGCCATTTAATGGTGATATGATTCATTATTATTATTATTATTATTATTATTACTATTATTTCTTCTGCCTATCGTACAGTGTCTGGACCGGCAGTGCTAGTAATAGCTGGGGTGATACCCATTCACATCCTGGCCAAGGAAAGGCGCTGTATATGCTTGCGCAAAGAAGAGCAATCTATGATGCACGTGGAGAGGGAGGAAATAGATAGATCTCTTCTGGAATGGCAGGAAGAATGGGAACGTGAGCATTGTGGCAGGTGGACTGCTAGGCTCATCGAGCAGCTAAAGCCATGGTTGTCGAGGGAATATGGTGAGAATTATTATTACACTACCATGTTTCTCTCTGGCCATGGCTATTATGAAGCACACCTCCATCGAATGGGAATATCACCGAGTTCACGGTGTCGATATTGTGGTGATCAATGCGTTGACGTTCAGCACACGTTATTTGTATGTTTGAGGACCAGGAATCTTAGTAGACTTCTAGAGACACAAGTTGGAGTCATTACACCAGACAGCGTGGTGGATAAAATGCTCAGCAGCGGAGAAAGTTGGGCATCTCTGAGCTGCTAAACACAAAAAAAGAAGAGGAACCAAGAAAACTGGTTGCTGAAGACAGTGAGAATGATGATGAGTAATTTCACTATCATCGAAGTAAATGAAATTGACGGAGACCTCTGGTCGTAACAGTTAATCCACCCTGAAATAAGGCTGAACAGGCAGTTCCGGTGTGGCCTTCCAGCCAAGCATAAGGTTTGTGGGGGTTTTAGTAGGCAAGAATCCTGCACAGTTGTATGTCCGGAATCTTGCAGTCTGTCTTTTGAAGATTTCCCCACGGCCTCCCTCGAAACACTAAAATAAAGAAAAAATAAATAAATATCCTAATATTCACTTCGTATCGACCATCTATGGACCGCGTCATTCCTACTGCCTCATTCTTCGAGCTTTATTGCTAGCCCAGTACGCCCGCATTCGTTCTCGGTGGGTTTCCTTCCTTTCTTGCGTCCTATTGCTTCCCGTTTTCTGCCTCGGTTTTTCTTGGAAACTTTGGCATGATTGAAGTTTTCTCTTCGGTGGGACGCACTTCTGAATACCATTTGATGTGATCTCCACTTCTTTGAGATCTCTCTCCAGTTCAAAAAAACAGGCCCATTTGGTTTTCCTCTGCTGAAAGTAAGCTCTGCTGAAAGTAAGCATCGATATGGTTATTATAATTATTATTGTTATTATTATTATTATTTCCATTAGTCTATATGTGATTACTGAAGTATTAATACCGTATGACTAACAAGTTAACTTGATTTACCTTAAGACAAGGCTGGATAGACCTTGCTAAGCCAATAAATAAATAAATAATAAATAAATAAATAAATACATTAATAAATAAATAAATAGATAAATCGGTAAACCAATAGATAAATAGATAAATAAATAGATATATAAATAAATATAAGATGCGTTCAAAAAGTAACGAGCCGGAGGCATAATTACAGAAACCAGTACCTGTATGTTAGAAGTATTGGCCCTAGCTGTTGAGACACTTGTCCCACTGTGACACGAGGCGGTGATTGGCTGTCTCATAAAATTCCCTGGGCTGCGATGCGAACCAGTTCCGCACGTACAGCTGGACAGCTGGCGTCCGAGGTGAATCGTTGGCCCCACAGAGCCCTTTTCAGGGGACCAAATATGGCGTAATCACATGGAGAGAGGTCTTGACTGTATGGAGGGTGGCCGAGAACCTCCCATTTGAATTTCTGCAGGAGTGCCGCGACTGTGTTGGCCGTATGAGGTCATGCATTGTCGTGGAGCGACCACGGCAGCTATGGCGTTCGCTGTCACTCGGCGGTCCTGGGTATTGAGTGCATCAACCAGCTGGACGTTGTCATCGGTAATGCAGGGGGGTGCCCCAGACCGGGCATAATCGGCTAACGACACCCGTCCTTCCCTGAAGCGCTTGTGCCACGCCTTGACCCTTGCAAGGGACATGCAGTGTTCGCCGTACTCTTGTGACATTCGGCGATGAATGTCCGTTCCCCCCACTCCTTCCGCTGTCAGAAACCGATCAACACCTCTTTGCTTTTCGGTTGACGCCTCCATGTCACTGTTTGTAATACGACTGGCAGCGTTGGACGATTGATGCATGCCGACGCTCGCTTTGTATCGTCACGTGACGTGCACGCGTGCCCTCTAGCGACGGGCTCTGACCTTCCACGCTCTGGTCGGAACCACACCTCGTTACATACGCCACGATTAGCCGATGTAGTCACCGGTTTGCGCATTCCAGCCTCCGGCTCGTTACTTTTTGAACACACCTTATATATAAATAACAAGAAGTTCCGTTAAGAACTATACAGCCTACTTTTCATGCCAATGATTATTCTACAGAATATGGACCTATCTAGAATAATGACGAAATTAAGTTGGTAATATCGAAATATCTAATTAGTTCAAAATATACCTGGTATAATGTAGCCTAATAGAGCACTACAGTTGGCAGCCCTGGTGACTGAATATATTCTTAGTTCCATCTCTTAAGGTACAGAATACAAAATTTGGTTGAAGTCCAATGGACGTTACATGCAGTTAGACACTGGATCTATCAGCAGGCGTAAAAGCATGTTGCCAACAATGCCATGCGTGTGCTGGTCAGAAATAATCTGAAATATTATGATATCTTGTTGTGCCAATTTTGGATGAAATCCATTTGTTAGTATAGAAGGTACATGTATTTTAAAATTGGACATATCAGCAGGCATAGAATCATGTTGGCAGCACTGCCTTGTATTAATTACTCCAAATTAATCTAGAATGTCAGGTGCTATACGTGTGCAAAGTATAGAGCTGTTGGCTTGCATACTTTCTGATATATTGATATTAGGGTAAGAAATATAGACAGCATTTATTAACAGTTGGCAGCCCTGATTGCACTGAAGAATACTTATAGTCATTTCTGATATGTTACACATAGCACATGCGAAATTTGGATGAAATCCTACTGATAGTATAGAAGTTACATGTATTTAAATATTGGCCCTATCAGCAGGCTTAGAATCATGTTGGTAGAACTGACGTATATAAGTTACTCCAAAATTAATCAAACATGTCAGGTACTATACGTGTGCATAGTTTAAAGCTGTCGGCTTGCACACATTCTGATATATTGGTATTTGGATAAAAAAATAGAGAGAGCAATTATTAACAGTTGGCAGCCACGGTGGCTCCTAAGAATACGCTCAGTCATATCTGTTTATGTACAGATATTACATACAAAATTTGGTTGAAATCCAGTTGATAGTGTGGAAGTTATATGCATTTAAACATTGGACCTATCAGAAGGCTTAAAATTATTTTGGCAACACTGTCATGGTTGGCCTCCAGGAAATTAAACTGAAATAGTATTATCTACATGTGTGCCAATTTTGGAATAGCTCCTATGCATACCTTGCAGGATATCCAACATGGAGCTCAAATTTCTAGTGCGTTTTTTCAGCAGTTGGTAGCACTGACATCATTTTCAAATATGGACGTGAGCTATTCCGGTGCACATCTTTACTCATACTAAATTTGGTTTTGATTGCTGCAGCCGTTTAGGAGTTGATAGGGGGGGACACACACACAGCCAGACAGACAGACAGAAGGACAGACAGACAGACAGACAGACAGACAGACAGACAGACAGACAGACAGACAGACATTTGCCCGATCTCATAAGACTACTTTTTCCTCATTTTTGCAAAATGTGAAAAGTAGGCTAAAAATAGATAGTTAAGTACATAAATAAATAAATAGATAGGAAAATATATAAATAAATAATGAAATATATAAACAAATAAATAAATAAATGAATACCGCTATTAATTTTGATTTTTGTTGTTGTTTTCTCTTTTGTTTTTTATTTATTTGTTTTGATTTTTTTTTGGATTTTGGCTTTGTATTTATTTTTATACTTGGATTTGTTTTGTTTGTGACTTTTTAAAATGGTTTTTGCTTCTATTTTAGTTAGTTTTACTTATCGTAGCCCTATTGTTATGTGACGTTTTTATGTTTTTCTTCTGATTATGTAAGTTCCTTTTTAATATTGGTATTAGAATTTTTTAAATTATTTGGCATTGTAATATAATTGCCTAATGATGGACAGTTGGCCTCACTGTTCCCTCCTTAAAATACCAATCACCACTACCTTAGTATTCGAGTGTGCTGTTGACGTCACTGGACATAGCCTTGTTCAGCTGTGACATGTTTATCTGGCCGCTCTAATGCACTTGTACCCCACACCTGGCACACAATGCGTCTTTACGTCACGCTTGTACAGGATGTGTTAGGTGGCTTTGGTTCTCTCCCTCATGAATGCCAAGCTATCTTCTCGTTGCCTTTGAGTCAAGTGTTAGAATTGTTTGCATGTCGTCGCATTGAGCTTCGCCCTTTCAAATCTAAAATAGCAGGCTTGATCTCTGCTCAGTTCTATAGCATTATTTAATAGTATTTGAAATGCGTCAACCTTCAGCCAATTGCGATAGCTAACCGTGCTAAGATGCAATACCATTGGGTGAATTATTAAAAATATATTATTGCTTAATATCTGAGGTAATTTGAAATATTTTTCGTAAAATTGTTAAGCATATTTGAAGGTATTGAAAAATCAAAATACTATTTTTATTCTTCAAAAAACAAAAATATTGGAAACAACCACAAGAAATCAGAAACCCCTATGGACGTCCATTTGACAGGTGTAAAGCTAAAGGAAGTAGGAGACTTCTGTTACATAGGAAGCAAAATAACCAGTGATGGGCGAAGCAAAGAGGGTAAAAGATTGGTTAGCACTGCAAGGAAAGCATTTCTACAGAAAAGTAGTCTGTTGACATCGAATATAGATTTAGGTATTAGACAGTCATTTTTGTAATCCTTTGTCTGCAGCGTGGTGCTCTATGGAAGTGAAACTTGGACTGTTTGAGCAGCAGAAAGGAAAAGAATAGAAGGATTTGAAATGTGGTTTTACAGGAGAATTATGAAGATCAGATGGGTACATAGAAACACAAATTAAGAGGTATTATGACGAGTGGGTGAGGATATATATATCTGCGGACTGCTAATGAAGAGAAGAAATAGGTTGGTAAGACACATACTAAAACACCAAAGAATGACAAACTTCATTATGGAAGGAAGGGTAAAAGATAAGAACTGTAGGGGTAGACCATGGTTAGAATATGTTAAACAGATTGCCTCGATATGGGGTGTGGTAGTTATGGAGAGATAAAACGATTAGCTCAGGACAAGGGGCGTATCAAACCAGTCATAAGACTGAAGACTCAATCACATACACAACCGTGCTGATAAAAGGTCATTGAGTCAGGCTAAATTCACACACCTTAGAGTTGTTTTCATTTTTTCATTTTAGGGGCTTGGATATTTTGATCATTTATCCCCGTGTACTTGGGTGTGTGTGTGTATATACAATTTTGTTTCTTTCTTTCTATCTTTCTTTCTTTCTTTCTTTCTTTCTTTCTTTCTTTCCTTCTTTGTTTTTTCTTCCCTCCTTTCTTCCATTCTTTCTTCCTTTATATCTTTCTTTCTTTCTTTCTTTCTTCCTTGTCCTCTTTATTTTTCTTTCATTCTTTCTTTCTTTCTTTCTTTCTTCTTTCCTTCTTTGTTTTTTCTTGCTTTCTTCCTTCCTTCCTTCCTTCCTTTCTTCCTTCCTTTCTTCCTTTCTTCATTCCTTCCTTCCTTTCTTCCTTCCTTTCTTCCTTTCTTTCTTTCTTTCTTTCCTTCTTTGTTTTTATCTTCCTTTCTTTCAGTGTTTATTATAATTATTTGAACATTATAATGATTCAACTTGTTCAACTTCGTCTCATTCGATTATTGACTAAACTCGTATCGCTTTTCAAAACTCGCAACGCTTTTCAAAACTCGTATCGCTTTTCAAAACTCGTAACGATTTTCAAAACTAGTAACTCTTTCCAAAACTCAAAACTCTTTCCAAAACTCGTAACGCTTTTCAAAACTTGTAACTCTTTCCAAAACTCGTTACGCTTTTCAAAACTCGTAACGATTTTCAAAACTAGTAACTCTTTCCAAAACTCGAAACTGTTTCCAAAACTCGTAACTCTTTCCAGAACTCGTAACGCTTTTCAAAACTTGTAACTCTTTCCAAAACTCGTAACGCTTTTCAAAACTTGTAACTGTTTCCAAAACTCAAAACTCTTTCCAAAACTCGTAACGCTTTTCAAAACTAGTAACTCTTTCCAAAACTCAAAACTCTTTCCAAAACTCGTGACGCTTTCCAAAACTCGTGACGCTTTACAAAACTCGTGACGCTTTACAAAACTCGAGACGCTTTACAAAACTCGTGACGCTTTACAAAACTCGTGACGCTTTACAAAACTCGTGACGCTTTACAAAACTCGTGACGCTTTACAAAACTCGTGACTTAACGCTTTTCAAAACTCGTGACGCTTTACAAAACTCGTGACGCTTTACAAAACTCGTGACGCTTTACAAAACTCGTAACTTAACGCTTTTCAAAACTCGTGACGCTTTACAAAACTCGTGACGCTTTACAAAACTCGTAACTTAACGCTTTTCAAAACTCGTGACGCTTTCCAAAACTCGTGACGCTTTACAAAACTCGTTTGTCTGATAGCCCGTTTTTTTGTGATGCTGTATTAGTGTGTGTATTTGTTATTCAGGCGAGGACAGGGAAGGAAGCAACCGTGGTCTTAAGTTGGGAACCATCCCGCTATTTTCCTGGAGTGGAAGTAGGAAACCGCAGAAAACCATTTCCAAGATGTCGGAGATGGGAGTCAAATTTCCCTGTTTTCAGTTTTGCCCCACGAGGCTGAGTGTACCCCATTCCAGCCCTCAGGCTAGAATTACATTTCTTGGCGGGATCAGTTAATCTCGTGAGACCGAACTGAGAAGAGATGGGTTCTTATCCTACCTGAGCCATTCTGGTAGTGGATTACAGTGGTTGTCCACTTAGACTCCAGGCAAATGCCGGGATGGTACCTAACGTAAGGTCACGGCTGCTTTCTTCCCAAATCCTACCTTAATTACAAATACACGCACTAGTGCAGTAACACAGGCTATCAGACAAATTCTACACACCCAAGTACACGGGGATACATGGCCACGTAGTCGCAAAGTCCCTAAGTTAATCAACAACACAAAAAGAATATGTTTTATTTAATTTAAGGGGTACATGAAAGGAGCCTCCCCGAAGATTGCGATGACAGATGCTCAGTATATGAATAGCAATCGGGCGTACCCTGGACAACACCAGAGAATGACACGAACAGTCCTGGCGGCAGATCCTTTCACACCAGAAACATCAACATCTCAGTCCTTTTCAGGGCCACAATTAACAATCATTTCTGTTAACATAGAGGGCATATCACCAGCCAAAGAAGAACTGCTACAAGATTTATGTATACAACAACAGTACCATATACTGTGCATACAGGAGATCCATAGGAGCTGCGAAATGCGTAGACCAAAGATACGTGGATTGCGTCTTGCCATTGAAAGATCGCACGACAAATACGGAAGCGCTATATTTGTTCAGCCGGATATCCAGGCACTGTCAACAACATTCACGAAAGAAAACGATATTGAAATTCTTACCATAGAAACGAATGATTGCACCATCTCATCAGTGTATAAACCACCTTGCGCTGAATTCACTTTTACCCAACCGACTAATTTCCAGAATAAACATGTGCAGATTGTCATAGGTGATTTTAATAGCCATAGCCATGTTTGGAGTTACAGTTATTAAGATGAAAATGGGATAGCAGTACAGGAAAGGGCAGAATTAAATCACCTTGCGCTCATCCACGATGCAAAACTACCTTCTTCATTCAACAGTGGTAGGTGGAAAAGTGGTTTCAACCCTGATCTCATATTCAGTAGTGGTAGTATCAGCCATCAATGCATACAATCAGTCTGTCCCCCAGTACATAATTCCCAGCATAGACCTATGATGTGTCAAATATTTGCTACTATAAAACCTCCAAAAGTACCTTTTAGTAGGAGATACAATTTTAAAAAGGCAGACTGGAGGAACTTCACAGAACTACTGGGCGTCTAAGTATCTTCACTACAGCTGTAAAGAGATGCTCAAGAATGTCTACTCCTCGTGGTTGTCGGACATCTTACATCCCCGGCATTAAAGCAGACCAGTCTACTGAAAGAATACACCAATTTATTTCACGACAATCCATTCAGCGAAAGAACGGTGGAAGCTGGAAATAAACTTATCTCGTCTATAAAGGAAACGAAAAGAATCCATTGGATTAAGAACCACCGAAGATATATACCTGAAAAGAGACAGTCATAAAGCATGGAGACTTTTGAAGCGTCTAAGCAATGACCAAACTCGTGCCACTGAACACTATAACATTACTGCAAATTATATAGCACACCAACTACTGCTAAATGGGAAGGTAGATCAGAAATCTAATTTCCCTAGATCGCAAAGAGAACAACTGGAGGAAAATGGCATTATGACTCTATTCAACATGTTGGAATTAGAGAAGGCCATCAAACAGAGCAAAAAAGGGAAATTCGAACTGAACAAATTAAGCATTTCGGCACAGAAACAAAGAAATTGGCTCTGCAACATTTTAGCACCTGCATAAGCAGATGTTACATTTCAAGGATCTGACGTAAGAGCCGAGTGATAGCCTTGCTGAAACCTGGCAAAACAGGACAGCCCAAGTAGTTTTAGACCAATTGCTGTTCTGTTTCATCTTCTTAAATTGTTAGAAAGAATGATCATAAATCGTCTTATACCTATAATCGACCCTTTGCTTATACCACAACAAGCCAGATTTCGTCCTGGTAAAAGTTGTACTGGACTACTCTTGAACGTAACTCAGTACCGTACATAAAATATGGTTTTGAAGCTCCCAATGTAACTGGAGTCGCATTTGTTGATTTATCAGCAGCATATGACACTGTCAATCATCAGATATTATTAACTAAGCTCTACAATCTGACTAAGGACCCTAGCCTAACCAACTTCAGATCCACTATCTTGCAGAATTGCAGGTTCTTTGTTGATTTTCAAGGACAACGTAGCAGATGGAGACCACAGAAGAATGGTCTCCCACAAGGTAGTGTGTTGGCTCCAATATTATTTAACATTTACACAAATGATCAACCTATTGCCCCAAACTGCAGGAGCTTTGTGTAAGCTGATGATCTTGCTTTGGATACACAGTGCAGAGACTTTGTATCACTGGAGAGCAATCTCAATAATGACTTTGAAACCCTGTTAAGATACTATACTACAAATCATCTCAAACCTAATACAGCAAATCACAAGTATGTGCTTTTCATCTAAGAAATAGGGAAGCCGAACGTAAGTTAAATGTCGTATGGTCAGGGGTTACACTGTTACACTCCAAAATACTTAGAAGTAACACTCGACAGGTCTCTCACATACAAGAAACTTTTTTACGAACAGTAAGCAGAAAGTTTCCTCAAGGAACAATCTCCTCATGAGATTGGCCGGTTCGCAGTAGGGCAGCCAACCTGCAACCATCAGATCTTCTGCAATGGCATTATGTTATTCCACCGCAGAGTACGCATGTCCTGTTTGGTATAACTCATCTCATGCCAAACAGGTGGATGTGGCTCTCAATGATACGTGCAGAATAATAACTGGGTGTCTCAAATCCACTCCAATTGAATGGCTTTACCACCTCGCCGGGATAGCATCACTATCTGCTCGAAGAGAGATAACAGAGAACAAGGAAAGGAAGAAGGTGGAGCATGAAAGAACTCATCCATTATATGGGTACGAATTACACACACCAAGACTGAAATCTAGGAAGAGTTTCCTAAAAATATCAAAGGAACTCACAGCCACCGAGAAAAATGCTAGACTACAATCTTGGAAAACTAAAGGTCTTCTTCCTGGTGGCTGTACAACACCATCTGAAACTTTACCACCGGGTCATAACGAGGCATTGATGACATGGAAATCCCTAAATAGGTTGAGATCAGGAGTCAGCAAATCAAGGGCTAATTTGGTAAGATGGAACTACGCTAAAGACGGAAACATCAAGTGTGATTGCGGAGAAGATCAAATTGTCAACCACATGATTCAATGTCGTATGTGTCCAACCACCTGCACAACGGAGGATCTACACCTATCCTCAGAGAATGCACTACAAGTCGCCAAGTTCTGGTTTAAATGTATTTAATGAAATGTTTTGTAATTATGTAACATGTTTCTGATACGAGAATAATAATAATAATAATTAAATTAAAACTTTTCCTTCGTCCCCCCCCCCCCTAAAAGTTCTTGTTAATGGAGCCCCTATTTTTCATTACCACGCTGTTAATCAGTGGCAGCGCGATCATATTGTTGACAAGCAACAAGCAATGGGTTCTTTTTTTATTCCATTCTCGTTCAAACGAGCCTACTGCTGGCTAATGCAAGGACTAGTTATACAGCCCCGCATTGTAGATAGGTCAAAGAGGCTGCCGATGTAATTTACATCACGGCGCTCAATTACTGCCTTCATTAATACTGTATTGTATAGATGGGCCAACAATTCGTGGCCGGAACTCGTGAGAATTCTTCCTAAAGCCCGAGTAGAACACCGAGACCACTGAATATACACATTTTGTAAAAATGAGGAAAAAGTAGACTTATGAGATCGATCCAGGCAAATGTGTGTCGGTCTATCTGTCTGTCCGTCTGTCTGACCTTCTGTCTGTCTGTGTCCCCCTATCAACTCCTAAACGGCTACAGCTATCAAAACCTAATTTGGGATTAGTAAAGACCTATGCCTCAATATCTCACGGCCATATTTGAATATGACGTCAGTGCTACCAACTGCTAAAAATTCACAATTGAAAATTGAGGTCTATGTTGGATATCACGGAAGGCATGCATGGGAATTGTTTCAAAATTGATACACACATAGATAACATTCCATCAGACTAATTTACAGTAGCCCATACATGAGAGTGTTGCCATCATAATTATATGCCTGCTGATAGGTCCAATCTTTAAATGCATGTAACGTTCATACTACGGTATCTATTGAATTTCAACCAAATTTGGTATGTGATTTGCGCACCGGATAGGATATGATTATTCATTTTGTAGTGTCAACAGGGCTACCATTTGATGAAGAATGCACTCGATACGTTTTTTTCCTGATCACAATATATCAGAAAGTATGCAGGCCAACAGTTATAAACTTTGCATAGGCTACATCTAGTACCTGCAAATGTAGGTTAATTTTCAGTAACCGATATACGACAGTGCTGCCAACATGGTTCAACGCGTGCTGATAGGTTTAATGTTGAATCACATGTAAATTCCATTGACTACTAATAAATGAAGTTGTTAAAAAATTAGCACATATATAGATCATAATTTTTCAATTTAAGTTTGAGCATTCCATTCATGGCAGTGTCGCCAACCTGATTTTACGCATGCTGATAAATTCAATATATAAATATACATGTAACGTGCATACTATCTATTGGATCTCAACCAAATTTTGCATGTGCATTGTGTAGCTTAAGAAATGGAACGAATACTATATTTAGAGTCGCCAGGTCTGCCAACTGTTGATATATGGTCTCTATAATATTAAGAAAAGTAGATTCTTTACTTCGTCATTTTAATTATAAATCATTTTAGATCGTTAGTATATTGGAAATAATTTTGAAATCACTTGATTTTCTAAATTATATTTTGTGTCAATATTTTGAATTTTTAATATAAAGCTTATTATCTATTTACACTCACCACTAAAATTTCTTATTTTTCTAACTGCATTTTGAAAAATTATTGTAAAGACCAATATTAAATTATTTTTTCTACTACATTTTAAGAATTTTCTTTTTTAATTTTTCTTTCATTTTTATTGCAATTTTTATCATAAACAATTCACTTCAAATTTATATTTAAGTACAACTATATTATTTTATTTGAATTCTTAATTAGTTTCATTAATTTTAGCTGAAGAAGATCTCAAAGTTCGATCGAAACATGTACAATATAATATATATATATTTGTGTGAGTATTGATTGGTGTATAATTTGAACTTTTAATTCAGTCTTTTATATAAAAATGTGTGTCAATCTTGAAACTTCATTTTTATCAACTACTGTTTGCTACTGAAGAAGGTTATAATGTCTACGAAACCGGTCGACCGTACTCAAGAATTGCATTTTATTGACTTAAGGTATTATTTTCCTATTTGATTTTCTCAATCAGCTAAGTTAACAATCCACTCCAACTTGACCATTTAATAACAATCACAGATATGAGTCGTCCAGTTGCAAAACTCGTTTAATCCACTTGTGAATAAGAATCATTTTCATGAGAAAAGTTTCTCTGGACTTTGCCTCACGTATCTTTTGTGTTTGTTGGTTTCTACTTTTTGCTTTGTGTTTATGGTTTTTGGTTTTGTATTTCCTTTTTGCTTTTGCTTTTGAATTTTACTTTTTGCTTTTCTTTCTTGGTTTTGTGTTTGTTTTCTGGAAAATCAAAATAAAACATAACAAAATAAAATAAAACAAAATAAACAAAACAAAATCAAAATAAAACAAAATTAAATTAAAAATATAAGAAATAAAACATAAAATAAAACAAAACAAAAAATTAAACAAAACAATTTAAAAGAAAATAAAACGAAATAAAATAATACAAAACAAAGTAAACAAAACAAAATTAAATTAAACAAAACATAATAAAATAAAATAAATAAAATAAAATTATTAAATTAATAACTTTAAGACGTGATTCTTATTCACAAGTGGATTAAACGAGTTTTGCAACTGGACGACTCATATCACATTTATCAAGCAAACTTGAAGGTCAATCACATCTATCAATATCTTTACAAAAGCAAGTAGTTTCGTGACGAAGTCAACAGCCTACTTTTCTTAAGATTCATGATGCGGCTTCAGTGGCGTAGTTGGTAGCATGCTGAGCTTCTATGCCGAAGATAGCGGGTTCAATCCCGGCCGAAGTCGTCGGATTTTTATGAGCATTAAATATCCCTCAGAATGCCTTCCTTCAAGGGCAAGTAAAGCCGGCGGTCCCATTTAATAGATTTATGGCATGAAAAAGGACCTTCCACTAACTACACTTGTGTGAAGCCAAAATTTGTAGGTTAGAATTGATAACGCTCTATTAGTTCTAACGCTCGTCGCCAGGTGCTGACTGCGATGCCATCTAGTAGGCTAGTCCGCAGGCATCACAATTAACACCGGTTATCAGACAGATTCTTCACACACCCAAAGTACACGGGGCAACATGACCGTGATATCGCAGCCCCTAAGCTATGGAACTAACCAACCTAAGATTAACGCCAATGATTAATCTATATTGACCTATAGAGAATGATGACGAAATTAACTTGGTAATAAGTTACTACCATTTATAATTAATTTGAAATACCCCGAATTACTTTAGCTTAATAGAGCACTACAGTTGACAGCCCTGGTGACTGAATATAACCTTAGTTCCATCACTTAAGGTACAAAATACACATACAACATTTAGTTGAAATCTAATGGATAGTATGGACGTTACATGATGTAGGACATTGGATCTATCAGTGCACGTAAAGTCATGTTGGCAGCAATGTCATGTATATGTTGATCAGAATTAACCTCAAATAATACGATCAATTCTAGTGCCAATTTAGGATGAAATCCATTTGTTAGTATAGAAGTAACATGTATTTAAAAATTGAACCTATCAGCAGGCTTAGAATCACGTTGGCAGCACTGACGTGTATCAGTTTCTCCAAATTAATCTAGAATGTCAGGTACTATACGTGTGCAAAGTTTAAAGCTTTTGGCTTACATACTTCCTGATCTATTGGTATTAGGATAAGAAATATAGAGAGCATTTTATAACAGTTGGCAGCCCTGGTGGATCTTAAGAATACGCATAGTCATATCTGTACACATAACACATACGAAATTTGATTCAAATCTAATTGATAGTTTAGAAGTTACATGCATTAAAAATTGGACTTATAAGCAGGCTTGGAATCATATCGGCAGCACTGTCATATATGGACTCCAGAAAATAATCATTAATGTTATTATCTGTGTGTGTGTCAATTTTGGAACAGTTCACATGCATAACTTCTCAGATATCCAACATAAAGCTCAAATTTCAATTGTGATTTTTCAACAGTTGGTAGCACTGACGTCATTTTCAAATATGGCCGTGAGACATTCAGGTATGGATCTTACTCATACCAAATTTGTTTTGGGTTGCTGCAGCCGTTTAGGAGTTGATAGAGGAGGGGGAACACACACACAGACGTTTGCCCGGATCGATCTCGTGAGTGTATTTTTTCCTCATTTTTGCTAACAAATCATATATAGCCGATATATGGACACCCTGTGGCTTCGTTGGCGTAGTTGGTAGCATGCTGAACTGCTGTGCGCAAGATCGCGGGTTCAAACCCGGCCAAATTCGTTGGATTTTTAAGAGCGTTAAAATCCTTCAGTATGCCTTCCTTCGGAGGGGAAGTAAAATTGGCGGTCCCATGTAATAGATTTATGGATTGTAACAGAACTTTCCACTAACTAAACTTGAGTGAAGCTAAATTTCTAGGTTAGATTTCGTTGAAACGCAGTATCAAAATTCCAACGTTAAACACTAGATGTCAGTGACATCTGGTAGCGAAAGTTGGTACTACATGAAATTGAACGGAACTTGTAGCTCTCCCCATGGGTGTGCGCGTGAAGCAGCTACAGCCTCTGGCTCGCAGAAACATGTCTTCGGACACTCCCGGCACTAAAAGCCATACGCTAAATAGGCTAAATAAATAAATAAATATATAAATATATATATAAATAAATAAATTGTTTCGTGAAAGTACAAGCTTTCTCCTTTCACCCAAATACATGGAGCTGATGTAAAAGTAATTCTAAGCCCCTAAAATGAATTAAGTTGTCCTTGAAGTCTGGCCAACATGTGTGCGAACTTTCATCCCAATTGGGATTTAACTTGAGCGAGAACTCTTGAAAGAAACTGACAGTCAAGTTTCATTACAAAAAATCGTAACTTTAACAGAAGTTAATATTACGTTCCACTCATTGCTAACTCGCTACACTTGGTGCAACGCACAGTTCCTATTAGCTGAAAGTTGTTTCTTCCTTTATCAGTTCGGTGGCGTGCTGAGCTTCTATGCCTGTATGAATATGACACCATTGTGCCCCAGATGAAACATCAGGGGACCAAAATTAAAGGAATGATTGATAGTAGTGGACTGTACTGTAATTCCATATGTTGTTGTTGTTTGAGTCTTCAGTCTTTTGACTGGTTTGATACAGCTCCCAATGTCTCCCTGTCCGGAGCTAATCGTTTCATCTCTACATAGCTACCACACCGTACATCCGATGCAATCTGTTTAACATATTCTAACCTTGATCTACCCCTACAGTTCTTGTCCTCGACCCTTCCTTCCATAACTAAGCTTGCTATTCCTGGGTGTGTCATACCAACCTATCTCTTCTCTTCATTAGCAGTCGTCAGAAACACCTCTCCTCTCCCTCTAGTATTAATACCTCTTCGTTTGTAACCCTATCTACCCATCTGATCTTCATCATTCTCCTGTAACACCACATTTCAAACGCTTCAATTCTCCTCTTTTCTGCTGCACCAATAGTCCAAGTTTCATTTCCATATAGTTCCACGCTCCAGACAAAGGCTTTCAAAAATGACTTCCTAATACCTAAATCTATATTCGATGTCAACAGATTCCTTTTCTGTAGAAATGGTTTTCTTGCCTGAGCTAACCTACTTTTTATATCCTCTTTGCTTCGTCCATCACTGATTATTTTGCTTCCAAAGTAAAAGAAGTCCCCTACCTCCATATGTACAATATGAGAAATAATTCTCATAGAATTCAAAAGAGCTAATCCTCCCAATAATTGAACAGCATTCAGCCATGTTGGATAGCTAACTTCCAATAATAAAGGTTGCTGCTGCCAACCCAAACGTAAATACATTTACCTTGTCCTTGTACCAACTGTAGTAAAATAACATTATATAATCTCCATGAGAGTAAACAAAGAACAAACATACTCCCCACCTTGAAATACTTAAATTTCAAAATCCAAAATAAAAACGCTGAATTGTTAACAGTTAAAGTTATTTGTCTGCTCGATTGGTAAGGGAGCTATTTTAGCAACTGATCGTTTAAAAATACCATTGTTCGACTTCACTGACGCAAACTCTTATCACATTGTCTTTACCGCCATGCACTTCAGTGATATCACCACGGGCCACTGCAGAGGGAGAACATTGTCTTCTCGTATGAGCACCACCATACCTGGTGATACATTGCAGGAGGAGATCGTCCATCTGATGCGCTGCTCTAGTGTAGATGAGTGAGATAATCTGATGACCATCTCTTACAAAATGTTTGGAGTCTTTGTTGAAGAACCTTATATCTATTTAACAAAGGCAATTTACATGATATGAGATCAGGTTCAGGAAGAGTAGTGAGGGGTTCACCTATGAGAAAATGTCCAGATGTTAAGGTAGACACATCAGGATCGTTTGATAGAGTTACGAGAGGACGTGAGTTGAAGAAAGTCTCAATTTGCACAGTTAATGTAGCTAATTCTTCATAAGTAAAATGTAACATTCCTAAAATTCTTTTTATGTGATGTTTGAGGGATTTCACTGCTGTTTCCCGGAGCCCTCCAAAGTTAGGGGCATGAGGAGGTATAAAATGCCCCTTAATTCCACAACAACTGCCGAAATTACTTATCTCCTCTCTAGTTCGTTCTTGAATGTATACGTTCTTGAGCTCCTTGAGTTCTCTATTATCACCTTGAAATTGATACCATTGTCGGAGTACATCCTCTTCTTGCGATGAATCGTCTGAGTGCTGCGAGAAAAGCTTGAGTGGTTAGGTCGGAAACTACTTCAAGGTGAATGGCTTTGGTGCACATACATATGAAGATGCTTATGTAGCCCTTGACGACGGTCTTACTACGTGCTTTGCCAACCTTCAAGTAAAAAGGGCCCGGAAAATCTGTACCAGTGTTGCGGAATGGTCTTGCTTGAGACACACGAACTGTAGGCAACTGTCCCATTAATTGCTGTGTAGTTTTGGCTTTGAACCTGAAGCATGTTGTACAAGTGTTTATAACTCTTCGAACCACTGACTTTCCATTGATGATCCAGTAACATTGTCTGATGGATGCTCAAGTCAACTGGTTTCCTGAATGTAGGAGTCTCTCGTGTTCTCTCTAGACTATTAGATCAGTAAACTGATGTTTATCGGGCAAAATCATCTGGTTTTGAAGTCGTAGTCTGGATTTCTCTAATCTTCCTCTAATTCTCCGGATTTGATCCTTATCTAAAAATGGAACTAAACTATGAACTTTACTATCTCTTGAAACTGAAATTTGTTTCAACAGATCTCCTATTTCCTCGAGAAATGCTACGGACTGAACAAGCCTAACACATGTCTTGCTGGTTTGCTGCAATTCTTCTAATGTCAATGGACCATGTTTTTGTTCTGAATGTATGCATTTAATGTTGTGCAGAAATCTTAAACAGTATGCCAACACCCTTTGTAGCTTGAGGTGTGACGAGAATCTGGTGAAAAATTCTGAAGGATTAGAGTGAATGGAACAACTAAGCACTATCTTGCCTTGCTCGGGAATCTCCGATACATATTGCTCACTGGAAGTGGGCCAGTTCTGTTCTGAACACTGTAGCCATGCAGGACCATACCACCAAAGGTAATTATTTACAAGGTTTGTAGGATCAGTTCCACGAGGAATTAGATCAGCAGGATTATCTGCGGATGCCATGTGCTTCCAATCCTTGACTGAAGTATTGCCTTGCACTTCAGCCACACGGTGTGCAACAAACGTTTACCATTTCGATGGCGATCTGCTAACCATGCAAGAACGATATTTGAATCTGTCCACAGATGAATACTGTGGAATTCGATATTGAGAACCTGACACATCCTTCTAACCACTTGTGATAATAGTATTGGTGCACATAACTCTAATCAGGGTAGCGTAATTTGTTTGATTGGAGCTACTCTGGACTTGGTTACGTGACCTTGATCTGTTGATGAGCGTAGGATTAAACATGCACCGTAGCCCTTCAAGGATGCATCAGCATAGCCATGCTGCTGCACCTGTGTACAATTTTCTTGAAGCACAAATCTGTTAATATATATATTGTCAATCAAGGGTATTTGAGAGTGCAGAGTATGCTATCTTGTAAGAAATTCTGTTGGAAGTTCATCATCCCATCCTATATTCTCTTGCCATATTGAATGCGATAAACAATGTTGTTGTTTGAGTCTTCAGTCTTTGACTGGTTTGATGCAGCCCTCCATGCCTCCCTGTCCTGAGCTAATCGTTTCATCTCTACATAGCTACCACACCCTACATCCGAGGCAATCTGTTTAACATATTCTAACCTTGGTCTACCCCTACAGTTCTTGTCCTCGACCCTTCCTTCCATAACTAAGCTTGCTATTCCTGGGTGTCTTAGTATGTGTCCTACCAACCTATCTCTTCTCTTCATTAGCAGTCGCCAGAAACATCTCTCCTCTCCCACTCGTCTTAATACCTCTTTGTTTGTAACCCTATCTACCCATCTGATCTTCATCATTCTCCTGTAACACCACATTTCAAATGCTTCAATTCTCCTCTTTTCTGCTGCACCAATAGTCCAAGTTTCACTTCCATAGAGTGCCACGCTCCAGACAAAGGCTTTCAAAAATGACTTCCTAATACCTAAATCTATATTCGATGTCAACAGATTCCTTTTCTGTAGAAATGCTTTTCTTGCCTGAGCCAACCTACTTTTTATATCCTCTTTGCTTCGTCCATCACTGGTTATTCTGCTTCCTAACAATAGGACTGATTAATCCAATAGGGTCATAAATTGACTATACAATCGATAACACCTTGCGTTTGGTAACTGGAGATCCAATTCCTTGTTCTTTCTGAACACCACTGGAGACCTGTAATCTGTCTGTCGTTGGATACCAAAGTAGACCTAAAGTCTTAATATTTTCACCCGAATCAATTTTAAAAGAAAACTGCGTCTCTCTGCAGTCCTTTGGAACCACCTCTGACAATGCTGGGTGGTTAGAACACCACTTACGGAGGTTGAAGCCTCCCTTGGATAACAATTGGATTAATTCTCGTTCTAGGATTAATGCACTGTCTACTTTACTTGCTCCTGAAATGCAGTCGTCTACATAAAAATCACGATGAAGGACAGATGCTGATTTCGGATACTGTTGCCCCATCATATGTCAATTGCCTTAAACATCTTATTGCTAAAAACGGAGCTGATGATGTGCCATATATGAGCGTCTGAAGTTGGTATTGCTTGATAGGCTCATTAGGAGAAGCTCTCCAAACGATGCGTTGAAGGCTGCTGTCTCTGGATTCCACCATAACTTGTCTGTACATCTTTTCGATATCAGCTGTAAAGCCTATGGCGTGAGTTCTAAATCTAGAAACAATCGAACATAAGTCTTTTTGGATAGTAGGACCCGTCATCAAAATGTCATTAAGTGACTTTCCTGACTTATATTTGCAAGAAGCGTCGAAGACAACTCAATTTTTGTCGTAGTGCTGGATTTCTTAAATACCGTATGGAGCGGCTTGTAGTTTGCTACCGATGTCGCCATACTAGAATTAACAATATCCATGTGACCTACAGTTGTTGCATGTATTTAGTGAGAAACCGGTCATAGTCTACCTTCAATTGCGCATCATTGTTAAGCCTATCTTGGCTGAAGCATAAAACTTCGGATCTGCTAATTTAATGTCATTAGGGAGCTCCCACTCTTCTTGAGGTACCTGCTGACTAGGCATATCGCTTGTGATCTTGAATAGGACCAGATATTCAACATTGTGATGTATGTTGCTTACGGAAGATTGAACTTCAATGCTCATACAATACTTGGCTTCAGATATGAACTAAGAACTACCTTCGATGGATGTGAGACTCTTGGTCTTCCTTAAGTCCAAAATTTGAACTAAGCTCTCCGTTACAAAATTTCTTTACTGCCACTGACCAATAAGCAGCGAGGTAAGTCTAGCCTACCAGCACTATCCTTTCCCTTGACTAATGCTGTAGAAAGTAGGACTTGAGTGTGAGGTTTGAGTTTCATAGTGCAATAACGTTAAGATTATCACGAGCTTGAGCATTGTGAGCCTGGTTAGACTCTGAATTTGAGCATCTGCTGATAGCTCCCTGCTGATACTGTTTAGACGAGATGCCATTGACTTGATGATTCCCAGAATCAAAATGCAACAGTGAGTTGTGACGACCGTTGCAAGTTTTTCATGTTGACTTCGAAGGACAAGAACTTATACCGAGTGATTTTTGCAAACAATTGTAGCGAAGTTTGTGCTGGTTAACTAGATTGTATCTACGATGAACATCATAACCTAAAAAATTTATCACATCTGAAGATGGGATGTTGCCCCTTGCAGGCTTCACAATTGTTGTTAATTGCAATGTAGCCCGGTCAAGGTTACAAAAATTCGCATAGAGCTGAAAATTTGTACTAATGGTCGAAACACCATTATAAATGAAATGTGAAAAGTCCCCATCGATCCGACAACGGCAAAAAAAATTATTCGAGGTCAAAGTTCGCAAATACCTTCTTGCGTTTTTCAGCCAAACGGTAGGTTTTATCATAAAAATAGATCACACTACAATTGTAGATTTTTCTATTATCTATAAAAATTGTCTCAACACGTTTTCTCCTAAGAGTCACCATTTTTGAGATACAGCGATTCAGAAAGTTTAAAAAGTTGTATTCTCCATAATATGCTCACGTTTCCACGCCACCTGCGAGGTATTGTACTTGGCACGTTTTTTTTAACGTGGTTTCCCCGGTAGGCCTATTCCACTATCTATTGTGATCCTGTTTAATTCAATAATATTTAATAATAAAAATTGGTACTATTGGAAATGATGAAAGCGGTGTGAATTTTAAGAAATTGGGGGAAATTATTCGGATTCATCTAATATTTCTGCTTCCTCGTGTTCTTCTTCTTGTTCTTCTTCTTCTTCTTCTTCTTCTTCTCCTTCCTGCTGGGTGCAGGTAAATTGTCCTAACAGCGATGAATCAGATGTCTCCTCGCTGATATCGTATGAACACTCTTCTGATGGCAAATCAACATTGGAGCATGACTGACCTTGATAACTGGTACATGCTAATGAAACAAGTAATCCAACTTTTTTGTAGCCGCATTTAGCATTACATCCCTATATCCAATTGCAAAAAAACTTTGTTGAGGAGTTTTGCCGGTGCAGGTGGGAGTAAAGTCTGGATTGGTTCCAATGTATTGCCGATTAACTTCCAACCACACTCCTCTGGGTCTAGTTGATTACCAAGCCACACTTGAACTTGATAATATACCCGAAATAGATGTTGATGAGCAGAAGCAGAGGTTGGAGGAAGACAAGCTAATTGCACTTGTTTCTTGTTCCAACCAATATTGAGCTTTCCCAGATTTTAAAAAATAAATAATTTCTTCGGTTGGAGTTCGAGCAGTAAGTAATATCAGTAAGTCAACGTCTTCACCAACAACATTAGTTGTATTTGTCAAGTTGAATTGTTCTATTGCTCTTTCAATTATCAGGACATCAGCAATTGTTAAAAGGGATGTAATGCTAAATGTGGCTGCAAAAATGTTGGATTATTTTGTTCATTAGCATGTACCAGGTGTCAAGACCAGTCATGCTCCAATGTTGATTGCCATCAGACGAGTGTTCATACGATATCAGCAAGGAGACAACTGATTCTTCGCTGTTAGGACAATTTAGCTGCACCCAGCAGGAAGAAGAAGGAGAAGAGCAAGAAGAGGAGGAACAAGAAGAAGAAGAAGAGGAACAAGAAGAATAGAAGATCAAGAACATGAGGAAGCAGAAATATTAGATGATTCCGAATAATTTCCCCCAATTTCTTAAAATTCACACCGCTTTCATCATTTCCAATAGTACCACTTTTTATTACTAGAAGACTCGTGCGAGAAATCTCGCATGTTCATAAACAACACTTTCCCCAATAGGTTTATAATCAGAGACTTAAGGAGAAAGGTTATGATTTAATTTCAACCAAATGATTACAGAACACTATTTACATTTCAGTTAGAATTCCAAGTTCTACGTTCCCTAACTTAAGAAGGCAATCACTGAAAATTGGATCATCATAACACTCACCGGTTATTCGATATTTATGAAATTATACGATTTGAGTATTCAGTTCTTTGATTTACTCTTTCAAAAATCCATGAACAATGATAAAAAAAATACCTCAGATGTTAAAAAAAGATATGAAACAGGCGTCACAGCGGTTAAAATGTGAATTGGACAACAATTTTGGAGCGAATTTTGCTACAGCAACAGTATCTGCAAATCGCACACTTCGTACATTTTTAAGCCACTTTTTAAAGAAAGTATAGATATTTATGAAATTAGAGTGTAATTCGTCACTGCTAATGTCTATTCTCCTTCTTTAGAATGCTCATTTGTCACGATCGGTCTCTTGTAAGTGCCGGAGGAGGGATCTCTACTACTGAAATAATATATACTAGTTGAAACCCGTCAAAACATGACGGTCAATAGAAAAATATTTACTGAAGAATTTTCTTATATAGGCCTACTGTACATTCTTTGTACGATTATTTTTTGACTCTATTGAAACTATGAGGGCGTCAAAAGATTGCACTCTCAACATTGCAAAATACTGCTGGCCATGACTGAAAAATTGTTGGTGCAAATTGAGGCCTATACGTTCCGGAGTTTCCCCTTGAGCTTTATTGATTGTGATAAAGTATGCCAAATGAATTGGAAAATATTGCCTCTTAAAAGAAAATGATAGTGTTTTATCGGATGGTGTTAAATCAAGTCGAAGGATTAGACATCTCTGCCTAATTTTAACTGCACCTATTATTTCCAAATCCAAGCAATATGGTTGCATTTAGGAGTCCTTGGGAACCGTTCAGATTTCTAAGCAGCATAACGGGCCAAGCGTTTGGAGTATGTGGCGGCCAGTCGTTTAGTTCCAAGGGATTCAAGAACTCTGATGAGTCTAATACAACTGGCCGCAAACCATCGCTTATATTTTTGGAATATAACGAAGAAATGCGATGATGTGCAATTCCATACATTTTAAAACAATGTGGACCGTGTGCGTGTGGCACAGTAACATTGGCACCAAATGAAACGAAGGAAGGAAGGAAGCTTGCAGTTTAACGTGACCGTTAATCTCGCGATCATAAGCCACGGGACCTCCGTTTAACGTGGAATCCGAACCACAGGACATGGCCTTTCACATCAAAAATCTCACATGCATTGACCGGGAATCGAACCCGATCCGCCTTGGTGAGAGGCATACAGCTTGACCGCTGCGCCATGAAACGAAGGACATAGCATTGTACTGCCGATTAGTCCCTCTGGAATTCCTTGAGATATCATCTCCAGTGAAAAATAATTGTTAAAGCCTGTCAAATATTTTATATTTATTCAGATTAATTTTACCATTACAACAGCAAAGGTCAAAGTAACCAAGTGTAGATTTCTCGCAAGAGAAATACAGTGCAGAACAATGTTTACATTTGTTCGTCAAGGACCCTAAACTAAAAAGGCATAGTATCTGGAATTGTTTCTGAAATGCCATATTTATATTGGATTTTAAAAGTGGCTTCGTATTTTTCTCCGATTTCCCACTTTTTTGCGGCTAATGTTCTATTTCGTCAAATGGGTTTATTTATAGCAGCATTTCTGCCCAAATTAACGTCATTTTATATAAAACTATAGTGGCCTGCATCAACGTAGCCGCCAAATATTAAATGGCAAATAATAACTTACTTCCATTGCCAAAATCAACTGCGTGGTTAGACCCATTGTTATGCACTCTAAACAAATAATCAATAAACAATAATATTCACATATACAATGAATAATTCCATTCTCAAGTTGGTTGCTGATGAGAATGCGATGAGATTGATCGCCAATAATAAAATCCTTGCAATTTTTGCAATTTGCTTGCAAACGCAACTCAGGATGACGATCTTCATTTTGAAATAAACAGAATGAAATTGCTGTAAATAATGAATTTCCATCACCTGTTGAAGGTACAATACTTTGTATTTCCATGACAGTAAATTATGCAAGGGAGCATAGAATCACTTCGCCACTACTGGAATGAGCATAGACTCACTTCGCCAGCCACAGTAATGGAGGGAGTTTTAGAATTATATGTTCAGTGCTTGTCAAAGATCGTATTAACACAGGGAAGCCCATTCTTAAGGCTACATTCTGAGCTATTGCCCCGGATTCCAGGTTTGATCCCCGCTCTGCCAAGAAATTTAATTCTGGTCTGAGGATTGGAACGGGGCGCACTCGTGAGGCAAAACTAAGAAGAGCAAAGTTTGATTCCCATCTCAACAATCTTGGATTTGGTTTTCCGTGGTTTCCCACTTCCACTCCAGGCAAATACCGGGATAGTTCCTAACTTAAAGCCTCGGTCGTTAACTCCCCATTCCCCACATTAATTACAAATGCACACATCAACACAGCCATCACATTAACACAGGTTATCAGAGAAAAGTTTACACTCGCACACCTGTTCGCCAATATGTTAACGCTGATGTATGTGTTTGAACTACTGGATATAAGTTCAATGTTCCCCATCTCTTGATGAATACAGTACTTTTGCATTTGTCAGTTGGCACAGGCTAGAGTAAAAGGTGGCTTTTCACCGATGTCTCAGTCTCACTCATGGCTGTGATTATATGGAAGCTACTGAGGTATGGGTGGTGCTTAGTAATGGCATTCGGGGCACAGTCAGTGCCTGTGAATGCTGTGAAAGGTTCAACTCATAGGGTTAGGACTACTGTTCTGACTCAGTGAGGAAAGCAATGGCAAACTACCTCACTCCTCTTCTTGCCTAGAACGCCTCAAAATAGCGTTGCCTTGGGTTTTTGTGGGTATCTACTCACATAACGTAACGGCGGTACTTTTTGAGGATCCAACCAGCCTTCGGGCTGACTACCTAACAGACAGACAGACAGACTTTAAAATTAATATCATTGCATTGTTGCAGCTTGGCAAATATTTTATATTTCAGCAGATCAATTTTACCATCACAACAGTAAAGGCCAAAGTAACCGCGCGTAGATTTTACGCAAGAGAAATACAATGTAGAACAATGTTTACATTTGATCGTCAAAGACCTTTCACTGTACTGCATAACATCTGGAATTGTTTCTGAAATGGCCTATTTATATTGGATTTTAAATGTGGCTTCGTATTATTCGATAACACTATAGTGACCTGCAATATCGGAGCCGCTAAATATTAAATGGCAAAAAATACTTCCATTGCCGAAATCAACTGCGTAGTTAGATTCAGTACTCTAAACAAATAATCATTAAACAACTGTCTTATACAATGAAGTTCAACATGACCGTCCAGAGACTCTCATACTCAAGTTGGTTGGTGAGGAGAATGCGATGAGACTGATCGCTTACAATAAATTCCTTATAATTGTTCCTGCCAGCGAAATGTTTGGCAATAGCTTGAAAACGCAGCGCAGAATGACGTTCTTCATTTTGATATAAACAGTACAAAACTGCTCTAAATAAGCTATTTCCATCACCTGTTATAGTTTATGGCAGTACATTTTGCAGGGGAACATAGAATAACTTCGCCAACTACTGGAATGAGCTTAGGCATATACTCAATACTCACTTCGGCAGTCACCCTAATGGAGGCTGTTTTAGAATTCTATGTCCCGTGCATGTCAAAAATCGTATTAACACATGGAAGCCCACCCATTCTTGGCTATCGCCTCGGAGACCCGGGTTACATTTCCTGCTCTGCCAAGAAATTTAATTCTGGTCTGAGGGCAAAAACGGGGCACATTCAGTCTCTAGAGGTATAACTAAGAAGAGGAAGGTTTGATTCCCACCTCGACAATCTTAGATGTGGTTTTCCGTGGTTTCCCACTTCCACTCAAGGCAAATACCGGGATGGTTCCTAACTTAAGGCCTCGGCCGTCACCTTGCCATTTCCCACCTTAATTACAAATACACAAAGTAATGCAGCTATCACAATAATACGGGTTATCAGAGAAAATTTTACACTTACACACCAAAGTACATGGGGCTGAGTGACAACGATGTCGGAGCCCTTCAAACGAATTATGTTTGCCAAGTGTCTCTCATGGCGAAAGCAATTGTGGACACGCGCCAGGGCCTGGAAAACTACCTTTTCACTAATAATTTAAGAGTATATCGACGATGCATAATTTATAACTTTTAGTCTAGGATGCTACCAACTTGACCACCGAAGCATTGGGAAGAAATTGCAATATTAAAGTACATAAACAACATAGCCTACACACTCAACTGTCAGTTAATGTTCTTCAACGTTTCCCTTCTTAAAAATTCCCCTCTATAACTCTCCATCACTTGAAAACGCGCCATGTTTTGTGTTTTAAATATATCGATGCAATGGTGCTGCCATCTGTTGTTAGTTACTGAAACTATATGGGCGAGGTACTGCCATCTGTTGTCAGTTACTGCAATTGATGGCAGATATTAGCTCTTTTGACCACATGCTGTAATGCAATGGTAAAACGGAAATAAAACTTATTGAGAGGGAATGTAGGAATCTTTAACTGACATAAAACAATATTTAACTATCACGCGAAAACTCCCATCAAGGCCATGCCTTGTGTTTTAAATATATCGACGCAATCTGCTCTCAGTTACTGGAACTATATTGGCGAGGTACTGCCATCTGTTGTCAGTTACTGGAACTGATTGCAGATATTCAAACGACGTATTGAGGACATGCTGTAATGCAATGGTAAAACGGAAATAAAACGTGTTGAGAAAATGTGTAGAAATATGTATCTTTAACTGACATAAAACCTTACTAATACTCCTTGATAAAACAATATTTCAGTGGCAAAAAAAAAAAATACTGGCGAGAGTTGGGATCGAACCTGCGATCCTTGGATCCACAGTCAATCGCCTTAAGCAAATAGCTACTCGCGCACTCACATTTAGATGCAGACGCAACCATTCACTATCTTCAAAAGCCGCTATCTGAAGAAAATAATCCAATTCATTATCAATAAAATCAATATACATTCGTATATGTTCATACTGTTATTATATTGTATTGTCAGAACTTGGTTAATGTATGTTTTCAATTACATGGAAGCTTATTAAATAACTTACATTTTAATGGACTTCTCACCGCCATTTTGTCATGAGCCCAGGCGGATTGTGCGCATGCGCGAGGGGAAAGAATTCTGCTATTTTCTATATTTGTTTAAAATATTCCCATATTATATTTGTTTATTTTAGAGACACTCTGCAAATCTACAGGCCAAGAGCTTTCGTTAGAGTGCTCTACGAAGTAAATTGGTTCTGTCGTTCTCTCTATCTCGTGATAACAAAAATCACCTTACTGTTTTAAATATATAGACTAGTTGAAACCCGTCAAAACATGACGGTCAATAGAAAAATATTTACTGAAGAATTTTCTTATATAGGCCTACTGTACATTCTTTGTACGATTATTTTTTGACTCTATTGAAACTATGAGGGCGTCAAAAGATTGCACTCTCAACATTGCAAAATACTGCTGGCCATGACTGAAAAATTGTTGGTGCAAATTGAGGCCTATACGTTCCGGAGTTTCCCCTTGAGCTTTATTGATTGTGATAAAGTATGCCAAATGAATTGGAAAATATTGCCTCTTAAAAGAAAATGATAGTGTTTTATCGGATGGTGTTAAATCAAGTCGAAGGATTAGACATCTCTGCCTAATTTTAACTGCACCTATTATTTCCAAATCCAAGCAATATGGTTGCATTTAGGAGTCCTTGGGAACCGTTCAGATTTCTAAGCAGCATAACGGGCCAAGCGTTTGGAGTATGTGGCGGCCAGTCGTTTAGTTCCAAGGGATTCAAGAACTCTGATGAGTCTAATACAACTGGCCGCAAACCATCGCTTATATTTTTGGAATATAACGAAGAAATGCGATGATGTGCAATTCCATACATTTTAAAACAATGTGGACCGTGTGCGTGTGGCACAGTAACATTGGCACCAAATGAAACGAAGGAAGGAAGGAAGCTTGCAGTTTAACGTGACCGTTAATCTCGCGATCATAAGCCACGGGACCTCCGTTTAACGTGGAATCCGAACCACAGGACATGGCCTTTCACATCAAAAATCTCACATGCGTTGACCGGGAATCGAACCCGATCCGCCTTGGTGAGAGGCATACAGCTTGACCGCTGCGCCATGAAACGAAGGACATAGCATTGTACTGCCGATTAGTCCCTCTGGAATTCCTTGAGATATCATCTCCAGTGAAAAATAATTGTTAAAGCCTGTCAAATATTTTATATTTATTCAGATTAATTTTACCATTACAACAGCAAAGGTCAAAGTAACCAAGTGTAGATTTCTCGCAAGAGAAATACAGTGCAGAACAATGTTTACATTTGTTCGTCAAGGACCCTAAACTAAAAAGGCATAGTATCTGGAATTGTTTCTGAAATGCCATATTTATATTGGATTTTAAAAGTGGCTTCGTATTTTTCTCCGATTTCCCACTTTTTTGCGGCTAATGTTCTATTTCGTCAAATGGGTTTATTTATAGCAGCATTTCTGCCCAAATTAACGTCATTTTATATAAAACTATAGTGGCCTGCATCAACGTAGCCGCCAAATATTAAATGGCAAATAATAACTTACTTCCATTGCCAAAATCAACTGCGTGGTTAGACCCATTGTTATGCACTCTAAACAAATAATCAATAAACAATAATATTCACATATACAATGAATACTTCCATTCTCAAGTTGGTTGCTGATGAGAATGCGATGAGATTGATCGCCAATAATAAAATCCTTGCAATTTTTGCAATTTGCTTGCAAACGCAACTCAGGATGACGATCTTCATTTTGAAATAAACAGAATGAAATTGCTGTAAATAATGAATTTCCATCACCTGTTGAAGGTACAATACTTTGTATTTCCATGACAGTAAATTATGCAAGGGAGCATAGAATCACTTCGCCACTACTGGAATGAGCATAGACTCACTTCGCCAGCCACAGTAATGGAGGGAGTTTTAGAATTATATGTTCAGTGCTTGTCAAAGATCGTATTAACACAGGGAAGCCCATTCTTAAGGCTACATTCTGAGCTATTGCCCCGGATTCCAGGTTTGATCCCCGCTCTGCCAAGAAATTTAATTCTGGTCTGAGGATTGGAACGGGGCGCACTCGTGAGGCAAAACTAAGAAGAGCAAAGTTTGATTCCCATCTCAACAATCTTGGATTTGGTTTTCCGTGGTTTCCCACTTCCACTCCAGGCAAATACCGGGATAGTTCCTAACTTAAAGCCTCGGTCGTTAACTCCCCATTCCCCACATTAATTACAAATGCACACATCAACACAGCCATCACATTAACACAGGTTATCAGAGAAAAGTTTACACTCGCACACCTGTTCGCCAATATGTTAACGCTGATGTATGTGTTTGAACTACTGGATATAAGTTCAATGTTCCCCATCTCTTGATGAATACAGTACTTTTGCATTTGTCAGTTGGCACAGGCTAGAGTAAAAGGTGGCTTTTCACCGATGTCTCAGTCTCACTCATGGCTGTGATTATATGGAAGCTACTGAGGTATGGGTGGTGCTTAGTAATGGCATTCGGGGCACAGTCAGTGCCTGTGAATGCTGTGAAAGGTTCAACTCATAGGGTTAGGACTACTGTTCTGACTCAGTGAGGAAAGCAATGGCAAACTACCTCACTCCTCTTCTTGCCTAGAACGCCTCAAAATAGCGTTGCCTTGGGTTTTTGTGGGTATCTACTCACATAACGTAACGGCGGTACTTTTTGAGGATCCAACCAGCCTTCGGGCTGACTACCTAACAGACAGACAGACAGACTTTAAAATTAATATCATTGCATTGTTGCAGCTTGGCAAATATTTTATATTTCAGCAGATCAATTTTACCATCACAACAGTAAAGGCCAAAGTAACCGCGCGTAGATTTTACGCAAGAGAAATACAATGTAGAACAATGTTTACATTTGATCGTCAAAGACCTTTCACTGTACTGCATAACATCTGGAATTGTTTCTGAAATGGCCTATTTATATTGGATTTTAAATGTGGCTTCGTATTATTCGATAACACTATAGTGACCTGCAATATCGGAGCCGCTAAATATTAAATGGCAAAAAATACTTCCATTGCCGAAATCAACTGCGTAGTTAGATTCAGTACTCTAAACAAATAATCATTAAACAACTGTCTTATACAATGAAGTTCAACATGACCGTCCAGAGACTCTCATACTCAAGTTGGTTGGTGAGGAGAATGCGATGAGACTGATCGCTTACAATAAATTCCTTATAATTGTTCCTGCCAGCGAAATGTTTGGCAATAGCTTGAAAACGCAGCGCAGAATGACGTTCTTCATTTTGATATAAACAGTACAAAACTGCTCTAAATAAGCTATTTCCATCACCTGTTATAGTTTATGGCAGTACATTTTGCAGGGGAACATAGAATAACTTCGCCAACTACTGGAATGAGCTTAGGCATATACTCAATACTCACTTCGGCAGTCACCCTAATGGAGGCTGTTTTAGAATTCTATGTCCCGTGCATGTCAAAAATCGTATTAACACATGGAAGCCCACCCATTCTTGGCTATCGCCTCGGAGACCCGGGTTACATTTCCTGCTCTGCCAAGAAATTTAATTCTGGTCTGAGGGCAAAAACGGGGCACATTCAGTCTCTAGAGGTATAACTAAGAAGAGGAAGGTTTGATTCCCACCTCGACAATCTTAGATGTGGTTTTCCGTGGTTTCCCACTTCCACTCAAGGCAAATACCGGGATGGTTCCTAACTTAAGGCCTCGGCCGTCACCTTGCCATTTCCCACCTTAATTACAAATACACAAAGTAATGCAGCTATCACAATATTACGGGTTATCAGAGAAAATTTTACACTTACACACCAAAGTACATGGGGCTGAGTGACAACGATGTCGGAGCCCTTCAAACGAATTATGTTTGCCAAGTGTCTCTCATGGCGAAAGCAATTGTGGACACGCGCCAGGGCCTGGAAAACTACCTTTTCACTAATAATTTAAGAGTATATCGACGATGCATAATTTATAACTTTTAGTCTAGGATGCTACCAACTTGACCACCGAAGCATTGGGAAGAAATTGCAATATTAAAGTACATAAACAACATAGCCTACACACTCAACTGTCAGTTAATGTTCTTCAACGTTTCCCTTCTTAAAAATTCCCCTCTATAACTCTCCATCACTTGAAAACGCGCCATGTTTTGTGTTTTAAATATATCGATGCAATGGTGCTGCCATCTGTTGTTAGTTACTGAAACTATATGGGCGAGGTACTGCCATCTGTTGTCAGTTACTGCAATTGATGGCAGATATTAGCTCTTTTGACCACATGCTGTAATGCAATGGTAAAACGGAAATAAAACTTATTGAGAGGGAATGTAGGAATCTTTAACTGACATAAAACAATATTTAACTATCACGCGAAAACTCCCATCAAGGCCATGCCTTGTGTTTTAAATATATCGACGCAATCTGCTCTCAGTTACTGGAACTATATTGGCGAGGTACTGCCATCTGTTGTCAGTTACTGGAACTGATTGCAGATATTCAAACGACGTATTGAGGACATGCTGTAATGCAATGGTAAAACGGAAATAAAACGTGTTGAGAAAATGTGTAGAAATATGTATCTTTAACTGACATAAAACCTTACTAATACTCCTTGATAAAACAATATTTCAGTGGCAAAAAAAAAAAAAATACTGGCGAGAGTTGGGATCGAACCTGCGATCCTTGGATCCACAGTCAATCGCCTTAAGCAAATAGCTACTCGCGCACTCACATTTAGATGCAGACGCAACCATTCACTATCTTCAAAAGCCGCTATCTGAAGAAAATAATCCAATTCATTATCAATAAAATCAATATACATTCGTATATGTTCATACTGTTATTATATTGTATTGTCAGAACTTGGTTAATGTATGTTTTCAATTATTTATTTATTATTTAGCGTATGATGAATACAATATTATATACAATATATACAGTACATCTACCATCTCAAGTTCATAACTAGAGTTCTATGCTTAAATTTGAGAGCCAGAGAAGGGCTTCGCTTGAGACACAGTGTAAGTCTTCTATAGAGCCTCTATATGCACGTAAAGGACACTCGAATGTAATGTGGTCCACTGTCTGTTCCTCTTCTCCGCAGTCACATTGAGGTGATGCCTTCCATCCCCATTTGAAGAGAGTGGCTCCACATCTACCTTGGCCGGTCCTAATACGGTTTAGCGTCCTCCACTGTCGTCTAGGAAGGGAAAATCCATCAGGGCACTTGCAGGGGTTCTTAATGATGTGATGGTTTGGTAACGAGGATTGCAGATGCCATTGTTCTTTCCAGGCGTCCGATACATTAAAGGAGGTGTCCTGTAGAATCATTGCAGTACGCCAAGAAGGGTGTCTTGATTTCAGTCGTTTGGTTGGAGAAGCTGCTATATCAGAATGAATAGGGAGTTGAGGATTGTTTTCTATTTTCTTCCATAAGTTAAGCAGTGACTGTGATCTTCTTAGGGATGGAGGTGGTATGTGGCTTAGGGTGTGAAGCCAGTGTGTGTTAGTAGGTCGGATGCACCCTGTAATGATACGCATTGCTTGGTTCAGCTGGGTGTCTACTAGTCCAATGTGAGCACTGTTAAGCCAAGTTGAGCAACAATATTCAGCGACGGAATAAGAAAGTGCAAGAGCAGTGGATCTCAGGACTTGAGCATTAGCACCCCAGGATGTACCCGCCAGCTTTTGAAGGATGTTATTCCTGGTCTTGATCTTGGCTGACACATTGCAGAGGTGATTCTTGTAAGTCAACGACCTGTCCAGGGTGACTCCCAGGTATTTTGGGTTACTACAGTATTGTAGATTCTCTCCTCTGAATGGTATGGTTGGTTTGTACCCAGAACTTCTATTCCGCAAGTGGAAGGTAGACACAACAGTTTTCTGAGGGTTTAGTCTAAGGTTGTTCTGACGAAAGTAGCTGTCTAGGATCTTTAAGTCTGATGTAAGCATCGACTCAGGCTCGTCGAAGCGTTGGTGTTGGGCGACCAATGCGATGTCATCTGCATAGATGAATTTTTTTGATTTCGTTGCTGGGAGATCATATGAGTACAGGTTGAATAGTAGAGGGGCCAATACAGAGCCCTGAGGGAGTCCACCATTTATCCTATGTTTTCAATTACATGGAAGCTTATTAAATAACTTACATTTTAATGGACTTCTCACCGCCATTTTGTCATGAGCCCAGGCGGATTGTGCGCATGCGCGAGGGGAAAGAATTCTGCTATTTTCTATATTTGTTTAAAATATTCCCATATTATATTTGTTTATTTTAGAGACACTCTGCAAATCTACAGGCCAAGAGCTTTCGTTAGAGTGCTCTACGAAGTAAATTGGTTCTGTCGTTCTCTCTATCTCGTGATAACAAAAATCACCTTACTGTTTTAAATATATAGATGATGATTAAATATCATTGAATTAAACAGGATCACAATAGATAGTGGAATAGGCCTACTGGGGAAACCACTTTAAAAAACGCCAAGTACAGGTGGCGTGGAAACGTGAGCATTATTATTATGAAGAATACAACTTTTTCAACTTTTTGAATCATTATATCTCGAAAACGGTGACTCTTAGGTGAAAAAGTATTGATACAATTTGTGTGGATAATTGCATGATCTACAAGTTTAGTCTGATCTATTGTTATGATAAATCTTACCGTTTGGCTGAAAAACGCAAAAATACCATATTTGCGAACTTTGACCTTGATTTTTTTAGCCTATTTTCAATTTTGAAAAAATAGGCTTATGAGATCTCCTTTTGTCCGTGTGTGTGTGTGCGTGTGTGTGCGTGTGTGTGTGTGTGAGGTGTGTGTGTGTCCCCCCCTAATGAAATCTAAACGGCTGGAGCGATTTCAATGAAACTCGGTAAGTTTATAGCAATATTCCCGGCGACCTCGACCGTGCCCTTCAAATTTTGTTACGTCTCACCAATCCAACATGGCGGCTGTGCGAAATATTTCACTAGCATTCAATATCTCCGAAACTGTTACCGATATCGCCCTGAAATTGTGTACGGTGATAAAGGGCACTACTAGAAGTTCACCTATGAGACTTTCAAAAACCTGGTGACTACAAAACCAACATGGCGGCCAAGCGAAGTTGAGACTTTTAATAGACTTTTCTCGCGATTTTACTATCCAAACGTAATGAAACTTGGTACAGCAAATGTTTATACACATTGTAATGCACTGTCGTCTAATTTAGTTCAATTGTTTACATAACCTCAAAATGGCGACTGTGCGAAATATTTAAACTGACATTCTATATCTCCGAAACTATTACAGATATCACCCTGCAATTTTGTACGGTGATAAAGGGTACTGATACAAGTTTACCTATGTATATTTCATAAACCTGTAAAGTACAAAACGAACATGGCGACCAAGCGAATTTGAAATATTTTAATAGACTTTTCTCGTGATTGAACTCTCTGAGCGCAGTGAAATGTGGTACAGTAAGTGATTTTCCACATTGTAATGCACTGCCATCTAATTTAATTCAATTGTTTACATAACATCAAGATGGCGGCTGTGCGAAATTTTAAAATAAAGTTTTTATTTCTTGTGTCGTAATCATGCGATCGAAGTGAAAGTTTGAATAATGAACCTAGGCAATAATTGTCCTTGAATGGTACATAATAGCCTATACATATAACAATCCTAAATGGCGAGCTTCCGAAATATTTAAACAGTTCTCATTATCTATGAATCTTCTACAGCAACCAAACTGATTTTTTTAATGTTCATAGAGACTATGAACATATGTTCACCTATAGGACTTTCAGTAACCTGGTGAGCACAAATCCAACATGGCGGTGACGCGAAATATTAATATTTAAATAGACGTTTCTCGCGAATTAACTATCCGAGTGCCGTGAAACGTTGCACGTTAAATGCTTATACAAATGTTGATCCACTGGCATCTAATTTATTTCAATTGTTTGCATAATCACAAGATGGCTGCTGTGCGTATTTTTAAAATCTCGTTTTTACTTCTTGTATTCTAATCATGCGATTGAAGTTTGAATACCACACGTACACAATAATCTTAATGTAATAGTACACAAATAAAAATCCAACCTGGCGACCATCTGAAATATTTTGATGGTCCTCAATATCTACGAATCTGTTACAGCAATTAAACTGAAATTTTGTATGTTGATAGTGGCAATTAACATGAGCAGGATATATGAAAATAGGCTGTATAGTTCTTCACGGAACTACTTGTTTTTTTTTGCCGTTGTCGGACCGATGGGGACTTTTCACATTTCATTTATAATGATGTTTAGACCCTTAGTACAAATTTTCAGCACTATGCGAATTTTTGTAACCTTGCTCCTATTTTTTGGGCTAACTTGACCGGGCTAAATGTATGAACTACTTGTACATGTCTAAGGTTGTTTCTCATGCTTAAGTTTTATCTTGAGCCAATTTGCTACCCTTGTCACTGTGACCTTTAGAAGGTGCAAGATCAATTAATTCAAGGATTTGAGCTCGCCTTTCAAGATAATCCAACAACTCTGTAAATGAAGACAATTCCTTGGATTTGTTACTCATTTCCCATTGTTAAAAAGTTGTATTCTCCATAATATGCTCACGTTTCCACGCCACCTGCGAGTTCAATTAGTTCAATTGTTTACATAACCTCAAAATGGCGACTGTGCGAAATATTTAAACTGACATTCTATATCTCCGAAACTATTACAGATATCACCCTGCAATTTTGTACGGTGATAAAGGGTACTGATACAAGTTTACCTATGTATATTTCATAAACCTGTAAAGTACAAAACGAACATGGCGACCAAGCGAATTTGAAATATTTTAATAGACTTTTCTCGTGATTGAACTCTCTGAGCGCAGTGAAATGTGGTACAGTAAGTGACCTCAGTTACCTCAGGTAACTTGTCAGGTATAATATGACTGATTAGGATTTCATGTTGAGGAATATCCAACTTCAAAGACTCAACAGCCTTTAAATTAGACTGTAGTTGACTTAAGTGTGCGTAGACTAGAAGATTACTTCTCTTGAACAATATCTGGAGATAACAATAATTTGATATGTGTATTTACTATTATCTTCAAATTACGGTATTGTTTGCAAACCGTTTCCCAAGCTATCTCAAAGTTATCTGCAGAAACAGGAATGTTTTGAATGAGTTGGTGAGCATTGACGCGCAGTGCTGACATCAAGTAGTGGAATCTTTCAACATTACCCAATGACTAATTCTTCAGTATTAATGAATCAAAGAGGTCATGGAAATGCATAAATTGTGTAACGTCACCTGAGAATTCTGGTAACCGTATCTTTGTCAAACGGTACGAACCTGTATTAGCACTTGTAGAATCTCTACCGTTGCTACATACAGACGAGGCATGTGTGTCATAGATATTTAATAGCTGTTGTAGCTTAACCCTAAGTTCATCATATTCATCATCGAACTAGTACCGGACCTGCTCATGAGAATTTGATTCATTAGAATCCTCCAACTTGTTTTGAATTTCATTAAATTCTGGCAATAAAGCTAACAAACGTTCGTTCTTCACATTTAATAATTCAATGGGAGTCTCATTATCAAATCCATTATTTTGGTTATGAAGTCTCGTAAGGGATGCTCGGAGAACACCTCTGAGCTTGGTCAATAACATAACCTCACATTCAATAGACATGCTTAAAATGGAAAGGAATGCTGGGTAAGGAAAATAATTGCAATTGATACGACCACATAGCTTCAGTTGATGAAGCGGAAATCCGGCCCGTGTAGGACCAAAACAATGTATGAATACATCATTGTGCCCCAGATGAAACATCAGGGGAGGAAATTAAACGAATGAATGATAGTTGTGGACTGTAATTCCATATGTACAATATAAGAAATAATTCTCGTAGAATGCAAAAGAGCTAATGCTCCGAATAATAGAACAACGTTCAGTCATATTGGATAGCTAACTTCCAACAATAAAGGTTGCCGCTGCCAATCAAAACATAAATTAATGTACCTTGTCCTTGTACCAACTGTTGTAACATAACATTATGCAATCTCCATGAGAGTAAACAAAGACCAAACAATGCCCAAGGTCGCGGGTTCAAACCTCGTCGAAGTCATTGGATTTTTTGAGAGTGTTAAAAATCCCTCAGTATGCCTTCCTTCGGAGGGGAAGTAAAGCCGGCGGTCCCATGTCATAGATTTATAACATGTAAAATAACCTTCCACTAATTAAACTTGTGTGAAGCTAAATTATAGGTTAGATTTGACTGACGCTCTTAGGTTCCAACGTTAATCGCCAGGAGCCGACTGCGGTGGCATCTACTAACCAAGTTCAGAACTAGTTGGTCGTTGACAATGATGTTTGGTAGTAAAAGTTGGAACTACTTGAAAATCGAATGTCTGGAGTTCTTACTTGGATAAAAAATAGATTACACACACTGATACAGCCATCACAATTAACAACAGTTATCAGACAGATTCTACACACACACAAAGTACACGGGGCTCGTCATGACCGCGTTGTCGCAGCCCCTAAACTGAGTAACCAACCAACTGAACTAAAATTATGTTTCTCGAAAGGGCAGGGGATTGGAACCAGGCCTTCAGGGTGGCAGCCAACAATGCTAACCACTAGAGCACGAGAGAGTGAAACTGCTATTGGTCCACATTTAACGCTCGAGTGTTGAGGAAAGCAGATGCCGCAGTGTGCTATTGTTCACACGAGCAAGTTGTGGTCGCTAGAGTGGCGCTTAAGAGCGGGAGGGAGTTCAATAGCCATCTCTGTTAATCCCCAGAGAGTGTGTGCAATTTCAATTACAAGCGACTGAATTACATATTCCATAGCAGCGTAATGCGCACCCAACTCGACGATCGGGAATGATTTTTGAAAGAAGATAATTTCTTTACATAATATCTATCCGAAATTATTTTGAATTTTCAATTACTTTGAATTGTGTTTTCTTTGTGGATTTTAAGAGGGCCATTGTAAATTATAGAAGATCCCTGTATACTTGTATTTTATGGAGGCCTTTCCAGAAAATACCAAGTCGGATATAAAGGTTGTCATATCACTTTAAACCCACAGAATTGCCCAGATTCTGACTTTTTCGTCAATTTTTGCCATTCTTGTTGATTTGATTCTTGCTCTTTCATTAAAAGTTTGGGTTCCACTTTTGTTGAAAGCGTATGATCCCCAACCAAGTACAGGGTGTCGGGAAGTAACTAGGTATTGAAATTGGCGTATAATTTTTATGTTTGCAGAGTTATTTATTTAAAATTAGTACAGTATGTACACTGTTATATGGGAATACCATTGCATACCATACAATTCCATTACATTTTGATTTAGGTACCTGTGGCGTCGACCAATCACGTCAAACGACCTGGAATGGAATCCACAGTTTTCTGGAGGAATTTGTGGGGGACGTAGGTACCAACATCCCAAATCCCTGCTTCCAATTCGTCCAATGTGCGAGGTTTCGTCCAGTAAACGTCCTCTTTTTCCCACCCCTATAAAGAAAAGTCACAGGGTGTCAGGTTTGGAGTTCTTGCAGGCCATTCATGAGACGCACGTCTCTTCAGCCAACGCCCTGGACACTTCTCATCCTACCAGTTCCGCACGACATTTGCAAAGTGAGGCGGTGAGCATGAAGATAATGTCGGCGATATTTTCTCATCCATATATCGTGGGCCAAATGTTATCCTGAAGCATTTGATGGTAGCGTTCCCCGTTAATTGTTAATTGTGTCACACAGGAGATATGGGCCGATGACATTTGTAGCCGTTATTCCACACCTCACGGTCCCTTTTGGACGAGACTGCATCTTCTCCACCGTAACTCCAGGATCCTGTGCAACTCAGTAATGGCAATTGTGCCGATTGACAAAGAACGATCGAATGCCACACCTCATGGCGCGAGGCAATCTGTGCTCGTTCTCGTGCTGTCAGGCGATCAGCCATCTTTGTTATTGTTGAGTGTACTGCCGCTCGCGGCCACCGATGCACAGTGGGTCAAAATCGAAATCTAGGGGGACAAAATTATTTTTACATTTTAATCATGAATTTATAGTGAAAGCAACGTATATAATTTGTTTACTTCATAATAAACATCAGTTAAGACCGTTTTTAAGCTACGTCTACACATGAAAGAAATGGTCTATGACTAGGAGTTGGATAGAGCATTCAGTGATCTCTTCAGAACAATTTTCTACCCCTTTTAACAAAGTAACAAAGTTCCACTTTTGACATAATCGTCGAACCCAGTGCTTCAAACAGTTGTAAACGTGTGAGAACTGGTTTCGTGGCATCTTCTAAACCGTAAAATAACTAAGTTGCAAAAAGATGCAAATAATCTTATAACAGGCGTAAACTACAAGACTTTATCTACATTTTAACATTAAGTAGAAAGTGACGCAGAGTGACGCGACATACTAAAAATCTAAGTGAAAATATAATTTTTTAAATAATAGTTAAATATTATATACTGCAAATATAGCTAAAATTACGTAAAAATTACGCCCATTAATAACTGAAACACGTTACAATGATCATACCTTCAGCTGTATGTTCCATCTTAAAGCATCACACTAACCACAAAGACAACCAAACCACAGCCACTTACATTCACCCTCCAATTCAGACTGCTCGAACCTAAGATGCGTTTATATCCCAGAATAGTGAGCGGCAATTATATGAGAATGCTGTAGAAGTAATAAATTTTGATTTTTAGCCTATTTTCAGTTTTGATAAAATAGGCTTATGAGATCACCTTTTGTCCGTGTGTGTGTGTGTGTGTGAGGAGTGTGTGTGTGTGCCCCCCCCCCCAAATAAAATCTAAACGACCGGAGCGATTTCAATGAAACTCGGTAAGATCATAGCACTATTCCGGGCGACCCCGACCGTGCCCTTCAAATTTTGTTACGTCTCACCAATTCAACATGGCGGCTGTGCGAAATATTTCCCCAGCATTCAATATCTCCGAAACTATTATCCATATCAGCCTGGAATTTTGTATGGTGACAGAGGTAACTACTAGAAGTTCACTTACGTGACCTTTGAAAACCTGGTAACTACAACACCAACATGGCTGCCAAGCGAATTTGCGACTTTTAAATAGACGTTTCTCGCGAGTTAACCAACCAAACGCAATGAAACTTGGTACAGTATATGTTCATACACATTGTAATGCACCTACATCTAACTTCGTTCAATTGTTTACATAACCTCAATATGGCGGCTGTGCGAAATATTTCACCGGCATTCTATATCTCTGAAACTATTACCGGTATCACCCTGAAATTTTGCACGGATATAAAGGGCACTACTGGAAGTTCATCTATGAGACATTCAAAAACCGGTTTACTACAAAACAAACATGGCGGCCAAGCGAATTTGAAAGTTTTAAATGGACTTTTCTCGCGATCTAATGATCCAAGCGCAATGAAACTTTTTGCAGCAAATGTTTATACACATTGTAATGCACTGGTATGTAATTTAGTTCAATTATTTACATAACCTCAAAATGGCGGCTGTGCGAATTTTTAAATTAAGTTTTTGTTTTTTGTGTCGTAATCATGCGATCGAAATGAAAGTTTGAATAATGAACCTACGCAATAATTTTCCTTTAAATGTACATGACTCTATGGCCTGTTCATATAACAATCCAACATAGTGACCATCCGAAATATTTAGACAGTTCTCAATATCTACGAATCTATTACAGCAATCAAACTGATTTTTTTAAATGTTCATACGTGCTATGGACATAAGTACACCTATAGGACTTTCAATAACCTGGTGATCACATATCCAACATGGCGGCGGAGCGAAGTATAAATATTCACAGGGTCGTTTCTCGCAATGTAACCATCCGAGTGCAGTGACTCATGGTAAAGTAAATCCTTATACAAATGTTAATCCACTGGCATCTAATGTTTTTCAATTGTTTCCATAACGACAAGATGGCATTTGTGCGAAATTTTAAAATCTCGTTTTTTACTTCTTGTGTACTAATCATGCGATTGAAGTTTGAATACTACACGTACACAATAATCTTCATGTAACAGTACATAACTCTAAGCCCTACATATATAAATGTCCAACATGGCGACCACCCAAATTATTTAGACAGTTCTCAATATCTACGGATCTATTACAGCAATCAAACTGAAATTTAGTATGTTGATAGGGCCAATTAACATTAGTAGGATATATGAAAATAGGCTTAATAGTTCTTCACGGAACTACTTGTTTTAATTATGAAAATAAATAATTTTGTCCTCCTAGATTTCGATTTTGAACCACTGTGCCGTCGGTACTACGTGTTATGAAAAACCAGTATCCTATTTAATGTTCTGTATGTTTCCGGTATTTCCAATAATATTCCATCAATATTAAACACTTAACAGCCATTTAATAATACCTAGTTACTTCCCGCCCACCCTGTACATCTCTAGGGGATAGCGATGAAAGTTGGGAAATCGTTCGAGTTGTTGTGCCGTGTGTTCGGAATAGGTATACTGTTATACATGCAGTTCCATTTTGTGATGTGCTTATATTATGGATGTTAAGCTCGAAGTTTTTAACCGTATATGTTACGGTTGCTTACCATAATTCAATTTCGTGCCAGTTATCTCCGTTAATAGTTTCGGGTTCTGTAACTAGGAATTCATTTCTGTAGTTAAATGGGGTTCTCTGTCTTACTGACATTCGAGTACGTCTGATTGGAGCCATGGCTACTGCAGGAGTAAAAAGGTCGTAACTCAAAAACAGCAATATTTCATCAGAGCAATTTTAAAGTTCAAAATGCAATATAAAATCAGGTTTTCAACTCAAAATTCTGATTTTTCGGTATGTTCCACTTTATTTTCTTAAAACGAAACTTATATGTTTGATTGTTGACTGCTGTACCATTATAGCCTTATAACGGCCTTGTAGAATGTAACAGACAGTCATCTTTCACCTAATCAACCTGCTGCATGTGCTCCATCCTAGTTCTGCAGTTTCAAACCAAAGACCGGGTTCGATTCCCGGTCAATGCATGTGAGATTTTCGATGTGAAATGCCATGTCTTGTGGTTCGGATTCCACGTAAAAAGGAGGTCCCGTGGCTCATGATCTCGAGATTAACGGTCACGTTAAACTACAAGCTTCCTTCCTTTTCCAAACCAAAGAAAAATGAATGATGAATTGAGGGAATGATGTTGGATATACACGAGTCTAAAATATCCACCATTTTTGGCTTCCAAAACAGCATGGGGAATTAAGTAAGCTTGTACGAGACATTTTCTTAAATTTGGGCGTCCACACTGACGAAGTTTCCGAATGTTTCCTATAATTTAAAATTGGTTTTCTACATAGTCTGTCGTGTAGAAAATAATAAATGTTTCACTTTTGCGAATTTCAATTATCTTATATATCCATCCATACTGCCCTTTTTACCTGATTCATTTACAGTGAAGGTCGTACCAATTTTTCTACAGAATTCATTGAAATATTTTACATTTATACAAAATGTATTTTCTGAGTTATGGCCTTATTATTCTAGAGGTGCGATATAATAGCCAATGTATAACAGTCTTGGCCAAAATACTAGAATTAAGCATGACCGCTCATCGAGAGTTTCGAGGAAATCACTACCAGAATGCGTTCTACGCGATACCACGTTTACTCGTATTTCGTCGGTTCAGGGTAGATACCAGAAGAATCCACTAGATAGCAGCATTAGTGAGGGATCAAAAAGAAACATATTATTTTGTTCAGTCGATTTTCAGTCTATAGATTCCAACCTCCATGACTTGTAATATGTCGCGCTATTACAGACGAAATATCTCAAGAGGGAGATAATTTTGTATATTGTTATAAATAAAATGCCCATCAGTTTCTTCTTTTATAATAATCCTTACTTAACTTCTAATCTATGATATAAATCACTCACAGTTTAAAGAAAGGTTTATATTTCTTCCAGAATCAATACTTTTAATGATTTTTTTTACAAAGTTGTTCTTGGAAACGGTACATGTTTCAAGGACTAATGCACAATTATTGTCCCCTTCATCAACCAAAAAAAAAGCATTAAATGAACGAAATTATTAAACGGAGCACCAAACTATCAATGGTCACTTAACCTGATATGGTGCACTATATATTGGTTGTTGAATTAATTGAGGTACAGATCAAATTAATGTGGTGATTGACGGTGTGAAATATGCGAATATATTATGCGGAAAGTCTCTATATTTTAGATTAATTTGGAGTAACTTATATACGTCAGTTCTACCAACATGATTATAAGCCTGCTGATAGTACCAATTTTTAAATACATTTAACTTCTATACTATCAGTTGGATTTCAACCAAATTTCGTATGTGCTATGTGTACCATAACAGATATGACTATAAGTATTGTTAAAAGCAATCAGGGCTGACAAATGTTAATAAATGCTGTCTATATTTTTTTTTACCCTAATATCAATATATCAGAAAGTATGCAAGCCAACAGCTCTATACTTTGCTCACGTATAGCACCTGACATTCTAGATTAATTTGGAGTAATTAATACAAGGCAGTGCTGCCAACATGATTCTATGTCTGCTGATATGTCCAATTTTAAAATACATGTAACTCCTATACTAACAAATGGATTTCATCCAAAATTGCCTCAACAAGATATCAAAATAATTCAGATTATTTCTGACCAGCACACGCATGGTATTGTTGGCAACATGCTTTTACGCGTGCTGATAGACCCAGTGTCTAACTGCATGTAACGTCCATTGGACTTCAACCAAATTATGTATTCTGTACCTTAAGAGGTGGAACTAAGAATATATTCAGTCACCAGGGCTGCCAACTGTAGTGCTCTATTAGGCTACATTATACCACGTATATTTTGAACTAATTAGATATGTCGATATTACCAACTTAATTTTGTCATTATTCTAGATAGGTTCATATACTGTAGAATAATCATTGGCATGAAAAGTAGGCTGTATAGTTTTTCACGGAACTTGACGGTGTGAAATATGCGAATATATTATGCGGAAAGTCTCTATATGTTATGCGAAAATTATTGAAGATGCATGAAGTAACCAGTTGTCAGTGCATTCATAGTCTTGTTTGAAGCAATAGGTAAATAGCTGGAGATATCCGCACAATAAGTGAGTTTTTTTTTTCATTGTATTCTGTTGTTGTTTGAGTCTTCAGTCTTTTGCTTTCCATGTCTACTTATCCTGATATAATTGTTTCATCTCTTCATAGCTATCACACTTCACATCCGAGACAATCTGTTCAACATAATCTAACCTTGGTCTACCCCTACAGTTCTTGTCCTCGACCCTTCCTTCCATAACTTAGTTTGCTATTCCTGGGTGTCTTAGTTTGTGAACTACCAACCTATCTCTTCTCTTCATTAGCAGTCGCCAGAAACATCTCTCCTCTCACACTAGTCTTAATACCTCTTCGTTTGTTACTCATGTGTTACCCATCCGATCTTCATAATTCTCCCGTAACACCACATTTCAAATGCTTCCATTCTCCTCTTTTCTGCTGCACCTATAGCCCCAAGTTTTACTTCCAAAGAGCGCCACGCTCCAGACAAAGGCCTTTAAATATGACTTCCTAATACCTAAATCTATATTCGATGTCAACAGATTCCTTTTCTTTAGAAATGCTTTCCTTGCCTGAGCTAACCCACTTTTTATATCCTCTTTGCTTCGTCCATCACTGGTTATTTTGCTTCCTATGTAACAGAAGTCTCCTACTTCCTTTAGTTTTTCACCTGCGAATTTGATGTCCATAGAGGTTTCTGACTTATTTCGGCTGCATTCCTAGCCGTGGTAAGTGATATTTTAAAAGGCGACAAAAATCACGCCACGCATGTCATACATTCTTGACACTATAGCGCTTTCTAGTAGTAAACGGAGGAACTTTTGTGTTGGCGGAAAATCCCGAGATTAATTTTCCCATTATGAACACGGCCTACTGAATTCAAATGGGTACTTTGACATGCCAACAAGGTATGACATGCGTGTCGTGATTTTTGTCGCCTTTCTAAAATTACTTACCATGGACAGGAGTGAGTGAACCTGCAAACTTGGGGTTAGTAGTCTGATACGATAACCACTCACCCACCGTGGCAAGCTTGAGAGCAGTAACTCCATTCGGTAACATAGTGTGCGGAAAATAATTCGTGATTATTTTCCATCTCATATAAAAACAGGAAGTTCCGTGAAGAACTATACAGCCTACTTTTCATGCCAATGATTATTCTACAATATATGAACCTATCTAGAATAATGACGAAATTAAGTTGGTAATATCGAAATATCTAATTAGTTCAAAATATACCTGGTATAATGTAGCCTAATAGAGCACTACAGTTGGCAGCCCTGGCGACTGAATATAGCCTATTCTTAGTTCAATCTCTTAAGGTACAGAATACAAAATTTGGTTGAAGTCCAATGGACGTTACATGCAGTTAGACACTGGATCTATCAGCACGCGTAAAAGCATGTTGCCAACAATACCATGCGTGTGCTGGTCAGAAATAATCTGAAATATTATGATATCTTGTTGTGCCAATTTTGGATGAAATCCATTTGTTAGTATAGAAGTTACATGTATTTTAAAATTGGACATATCAGCGGGCATAGAATCATGTTGGCAGCACTGCCTTGTATTAATTACTCCAAATTAATCAAGAATGTCAGGTGCTATACGTGTGCAAAGTATAGAGCTGTTGGCTTGCATACTTTCCGGTATATTGATATTAGTGTAAAATAAATATAGACAGCATTTATTAACAGTTGGCAGCCCTGATTGCTCTTAACAATACTTATAGTCATATCTGTTATGGTACACATAGTACATACGAAATTTGGTTGAAATCCAACTGATAGTATAGAAGTTACATGTATTTAAAAATTGGTCGTATCAGAAGGCTTATAACCATGTTGGTAGAACTGACGTATATAAGTTACTCGAAATTAATCTAAAATGTCAGAATATACGTGTGCATAGTTTAAAGCTGTTGGCTTGCATACTTTCTGATATATTGGTATTTGGATAAAAAAATATAAAGAGAGCAATTATTAACAGTTGGCAGCCCTGGTGGCTCTTAAGAATACGCTCAGTCATATCTGTTTATGTACAGATATTACATAAAAAATTTGGTTGAAATCCAATTGATAGTGTAGAAGTTATATGCATTTAAACATTGGACCTATCAGAAGACTTAAAATTATTTTGGCAACACTGTCATGGTTGGTCTCCTGGATATTAAACTGAAATAGTATTATCTACATGTGTGCCAATTTTGGAATAGCTCCCATGCATACCTTGCAAGATATCCAACATGGAGCTCAAATTTCTAGTGCGTTTTTTCAGCAGTTGGTAGCACTGACATCATTTTCAAATATTGACGTGAGGTATTCCGGTGCACATCTTTACTCATACTAAATTTGGTTTTGATTGCTGCAGCCGTTTAGGAGTTGATAGGGGACACACACACACAGCCAGACAGACAGACAGACAGACAGACAGACAGACATTTTCCCGGATCGATCTCATAAGTCAACTTTTTCCTCATTTTTGCAAAATGTGAAAAGTAGGCTAACAAGTATTTAGCTCTCTCGGTGGTGGAGGGTCTGACTCCAAATCCCTAGAATGCAGGTTCGATTGCGTGCCGGAGAAGTTAATTATCAAAGGGTGGGAATCATTCACGGACCAATCCTGAATTGGGACTTTCCCGTCGTGGACGCCTACCACCTCAAGGCGGTGCAGTCAAACAACTGTCTGCAAGCCGTGGATATCATTCTAGGGCGTACGGTGGAATGATCGCTGCGACGCAATATAAAATATAGAAAAAGAAAGATTGTAAGACTATATTATGCAATACATTAGTTAAATCAAATCTGATGAAACGTTCATGTGAATAATGCATAGAAACCTTAGAAGCCATATATTCAGTGTTCCGTTTCTCTCTATATTATTCAGTTTTTCTTTCTGTGTTTTTCCTTTCTTTCTTTCTTTCTTTCTTTCTTTCTTTCTTTCTTTCTTTCTTTCCTTCTCTCTCTCTTACTTTTATTCTTTCTTCCTTCCCTCCCTCCCTCCCTCCCTTCCTCCCTTCTTTCTTTTTTCCTTTCTTTCTTCCTCCGCTCCCTCCCTTCCTCCCTTCTTTCAATCTTTCTTACTTTCCTTCCTTCTTTCTTTCTTTCTTTCTTTCTTTCTTCCTTCCCTCCCCCCCTTCCTCCCTTCTTTATTTATTTTTTCCTTCCTTCCCTCCCTCCTTTCTTCTTTCTTTCTTTCTTTCTTTCTTTCTACCTTTCTTCGTTCCTTCATTCATTCCACCCTTCCTCCTTTCTTTCTTTCTTTCTTTCTTTCTTTCTACCTTTCTTCGTTCCTTCATTCATTCCTCCCTCCCTCCATTAATTCTTTCTTTCTTTTTTTCTTTCTTTCTACCTTTCTTCGTTCCTTCATTCATTCCTCCCTTCCTCCTTTCTTTCTTTCTTTCTTTCTTTCTTTCTTTCTTCCTTTCTTTCTTTCTTCCTTCCTTCGTTCCTGCCCTCACTCCCTACCTCCCTTCTTTCTTTCTTCCTTTCTTCCTCCTCTCCCTTCCTCCCTTCTTTCTTTCTTTCTTTCTTTCTTTCCTTTTTCCTTTCCTTCCTTCTTTCTTCCTTCCTTCCCTCCCTCCCTTGCTCACTTCTTTGAATCTTTCTTACTTTCCTTCCTTCTTTCTTTCTTCCTTCCTTCCCTCCCTCCCTTCCTCCCTTCTTTATTTATTTCTCCCTTCCCTCCCTCCTTTTTTATTTCATTCTTTCCTCCCTCCCTTACTTCTTTCCTTATTTCTCCCTTCCCTCCCTTCCTTCTTCCTCCCTTTCTTTCTTTCTTTCTTTCTTTCTTTCTTCACTACCTTCTTTCTTTCTATCTTTCTTGCCTCCCTTCCTTCTTTCTTTCTTTCTTTATTTATTTCTTCCCTCCCTTTTTTCTTTCTTTCTTTCTTTCTTTCTTTTTTTCCTTCCTCCCTTCTTTCTGTCTTTCTTCCCTTCCTACTTTCTTTCTATCTTTCTTCCTTCCCTTCCTTCTTTCTTTTTTCGTTGTTTCTTTCTTTCTTTCTTTCTTTCTTTCTTTCTTTCTTCACTCCCATCTTTCTTTCTTTCTTTCTTTCTTTCTTCCCTCTCTTCTTTCTTTCGTTCTTTCATTCTTTCTTTCTCCCCCTGTTTCGTTTTTAAGTAGTTTCAAGATCCCCTTCGGGGCAAAATTCCGGCACCCCGGCGTCTCTAGAAAGCCTGAGTAGTTAAAAGGGACGTAAAACCAATAACATTATTATTATCAGTATTACCTTATTTTAGTTCTCTATCCGATAGCCAAAACACAAAGTAATGGTAGATTAATGTCGTACTATAACCTCTACTTACAATGCCAGATACCACGTGAACTTACTCGTGTAAATCTGCCGTTAGGACTTGATTAAATGGAGCACTTATTCTTTGTTTGAGTGGCTGTACAAGTTTACAGTGTTCTGTATTTTTATTATTATTATTATTATTATTATTATTATTATTATTATTATTATTATTATTATTATTATTATTATTATTATTAGGGCTATGCAGTGTTTGCTCACGCCTCATAGTGTGGAGGAGAGAACAGCAGAAAACGTGCTGCTCGATTGAGATGAAACCCAATATCAGCAGTAGCAGAGAGTGTCTGTGTGAAATTGCTTCGTGCTTCAATTTCTCGTCCTCTGGGAGCTGGAAGTGTTGTGGTTTATCAACGTCGTGGAGAATATATAGCATGTCTCTGCTGTATGGTGCTAACTCGACAAGTCACTTCATGTGTTACATAGACTCTTACAAGAGCACTTACAACGTCTCTGTGCAGTCCGACCGTCTCGCTGATCTGTGACAGCCCTCTATCTCTGGAAAAACTCACCTCGTGCCGTAGTAGTGACTAGCATTCTTTGCTGTGACTGTGGAGGTCCAAGTTCGATTCCTGGCTCTGTCAAGAGATTTAACCTTTCTAGTGCCAGTGTACCGATACATCAGTCGAGGAAGCTTTTGCTAAAAATGCCACGCTCTGCTACCAGTGTTGTAAACAAGGCAACGCGGAAATCATTCTCGCTCTGAATATATCGATCGATGTGTTTCTGTTCCGGGAATAACTGAATGTATATTCTTGGAAAAAGCTGCGCACGTGTTATCGTTTTAAGACGTAGCTTTTACGCTCATCCTCGGCGATAAACGAAGATGAAATACGGTTTTAGAAATATAATAATTTGATTGTATCAAAATTATACGAAAATTCACAATTTAAATTTAAAAGAATAAAACTGTTTTTTAATGAATCAAATGAAACGACATATTAATTATTTAGCATCTAATATGTTAAAAATTTCTTTTCCAGCTACGGAAACAAATTCAATATTTCATCTTAAAAATGTAGGTAGGAGGTAATTTTTATCAAAAACTTGTAACTCCACTAAACGTGGCATGGCATTTTTAACAAAACCACTCATAATAGCATGGGATCAAAAGGGTTAATCTGATCTGAGCGCTGAAATGAGATTAACCCAGTCTAATAAGGTCAGAACTGATGAGCTGTGGTTGTTAATTCGTAATAGGAGCTTGGTATATATTTAGTCATCAGCCTCGTGTACCTATAGAGCATCGAGCGTTTAGAAAAGACTGTGGGTCTTATGGGCTTTTACTCAAAACGGACCCCCACCCCCCTACACTGGTTTTGTTACCTCATGTTTTTCATGAAGGAACTCTAAACATATATATTTTTCGTCATAATAGCTTCCTACAATTATCAGGCAATTGATTACCGTTGTTATTGCATACAAGTATCGTTTATATTACGTCTTAGTGATTATCTTGGAGGTTAGCACGCTGGAAAGAAGAGCCTCGTCCTGTGCTGCATGCTCGCCCGGAGTGGAGCACATGATCAGTTTCGCCGGCAACATAAGTTCTGAAGCACTATCCGTCATTGGTGTTATTGTTGTGTATCTGTTTTATTTTCTGTTCGATCGAATCAGGGCTGCCGACAATTGGGTTCGAACCCACTATCTCCCGACTGCGAGCTCACAGCTGCGCGCCCCTAACCGCAAGGCTAACTCACAACAATATTACAAATATTAATTTAAACCAGTGGTTCCCAACCTATGCCAGCTGAGGCCCCCTTTTCAGATACGGGAGTTCATCCCCCCCCCCCCCCTCAACTCATCGCTTCCATAACCTCTTCGATTAACGCGGAGGATATAGACCTAACCTAATAACACTACATAATGAAATAATTATTTCTGATAAAATAAAGTCCTCTCGGCACGCCGGAAGGCGGAGGTAGATTTCATCGGGCAAACTTGGGGATAGGCGAAAATAGGCAGAATATGCACGTTTTCGTAGAAGGATCAGACCTCATTTATTGCGAGAAAGTATTTTATAATTGGGGCTTAATTAACTTTGTTTTTCGTTATTTTATGCCTATTTTAAATATTGTATTGTCTTATGGGGACGGTAACCTTCTTGTCATTTGGGGTACATCTTTATACTTGTGGTCACACTGTCCTTATGCAAGGTTTCGACACTGATGTGTAACTATCTAACGGTCTGTTACTTCTTCACGCAAAATTATATCTCCCGCAGACATTTTGGTTGGTTCCTCAGTTTAGGGACTGCAACAAAGCCGTCATGTAACCCCGTGTACTTTGGATGAGTGTAGAATCTGTCTGATAAACAGTGTGAATTGTGATGGCTGTATTAGACTGTAATTCAGGTAAGTACTACAGACGGTCAATTTCAAGCAGTAGTTCCTAATGTTGCTACCAGATACTACCGTCAACGACACCTAGCTCTGAGCTTGGCTACGAGATGCCACCGCAACCAGCAACTCGCAACGAACGCTGGATCTTCCCCTCCAAAGGAAAGCATACTGAGGGATTTTTAGGGCTCTTAGAAAATCCGACGACTTCGGCCGGCTTTGAACCCGCGAACTTGGGCATAGAAGTTCAGCATACTACCAGTTACGTCACCGAGGCCGCTTCTCACATAGTCAGATGGAAAGGTGAATGTGATCGCGTGCAAGTGCGTTGTCATGGCAACGTCTGATTGCTCATCCCTCATCAATTTAGTAGGGTTGTCATGGCAACCTCTGATAGCTCTTGGCATTTTCAGATAATTCCGAAATCATTTTTCTCATCCCTTGGCGTAATGGTGGGTCATATCAAAAATTCTTTCAGACAAAAGTTTTAGGTAATTATTAGGGAAATATTGTCCATTTTGTACGGTTTTGAAATTGTGCCTATTAAGAGAGATATGATTAATGTTTCCCGAAAAACCCACTTTTTCCCACCCCTTTGGTCAATGGTTGGTGCTATCAAAAAACTCTTCAAACATAAATTTTGGACCTTATTCAACACATAGTATGAACTTGGAATGGATTCGATATTTCAAATATTAAGAGAGTTATAGCGATATTTCACTTTTTCGAAAATAGACCCCCATTTTCACCACCGTCGACCGATTGTGCCCATTAACGAACTCGACCGAGATTTTATAGGGATACATATTATGTAAAAAATTCAAATTGATTGGTGCAAAATTGCGGTAGTTATCGTGTCCACAAGAAAGTGATATATGTATATATATACATAAATTATATATAAACTTTTTAACTGACGGTGGTTTTGGGGTCTAGGGGATGTGAAACGTGAAGATATGTCGAAATTTTCCGGAAGTCGAAACATGGTACCCATTGCAATAGTTTGCTTTCTAATGAAATCTACCTGAAACAGTTATATGAAGTACGCGCTTTATAGGCCTATCTATTACATACTAACTTCATTTTAGCACTAACACACTTTTACAACAAATACTTAAATTAGTCAACAAATGTCAGTGAGAAGGTTGACACTGTTTTCTCTTGGTAAGATTCGGTATGTTTGGTTTGATATTTGACAGAGCACAGCGGAGATCACTTGCAACATCAAGCCGACAGCGCTGCTTTGTCTCTATGACACTCAGCGTTGAACATCCTGACTCGCATAAATATGTCTGTGAAAATGAGACAATGCCACGCAATGCAAATTTGGCTATTACAGGATACACTGCAAGACAGTTTACTCAAAAGTCACCCAGTCCTAATATTTTAGAATCATCTTTTAGCTTTGATTCACACTTCAAATGTATGGCTTCTTCTTGAAGTTGTGCTGGCAGAGCTTCAATGCCAATGGCAAACGAATTTCCTGTTAACATCCAGGACCATTCTTCCGACGAGATATCAGGAAAGGAGAAGTTGAATTCTTATGCCAGGGAATCCAAATGTGACTGAATTTGCACCTACGTTTATCACGATCACGTTCATTTTCCGGCAAAATGTCATTAAGGCGGTGAAAGGATGAGAAGTTGTTCATCTCAAGCCGGCGTTTCCATAACTGTATTTTTTACAGGAAAGCTCTGATGACATCATAAGCAAGCATAATATTGGAGTTTTTACCTTGGAGCTTTAGGTTAAAACTGTTCAAAGCTTCAATGAAATCACAAAGATATGCCAACGAGACGATAAAATTGGCATTGATTTTGCTCCTTACAACACAGCAAATTCCTTATTTCACCTCCAACTTCGCGGCTCCGCAGAGGTTTGTGCCGACAGTTGGCAATTACCAGTGCTTTTGAATGATTGACTTGGTGCGACAATCACTTGGAGAGATTCAAAAATGTTTATTACAAAAAAATGTAATATTCGAGTTTAAAAAACGTAATTCGGAAATCACTCCACGCCCCCCTTGATAAAGCTCCACGCCACCCAGGTTGGGAACCCCTGATCTAAACAAAACAACAAGAATAAAATGGAAAGAAACTAAATTATAGCTTAAGTAATAACAAAAAGAGGTACTGATCAACAGTATTGCTGACGTAAAAATTGTTAACATCGTCAGCATACAGTACATCCGAGAAAGATGGAAAGGTTGAGCTCTCGACATCTGTACTGCGTCTTATCACAACAAAATGAATGCCGTTATTGGTTCTCTTCGTGTACGGTATCCTTAATACTGGTCCAATCCGTTAACACCTGCAAAACTGCTCCTTCCTGGGCGTGTTCTATTTCAGGTAGCTGCTGGAGCTGTGTTGTCTCGCTAACTTATGAAAGGGCAGTACTCGAAGCGGGTGAACATACCGTATGACGTCAGCGCTCCCTCTGTCTAGAGTTTGCCACACTGTCGTCAAAAGCCTCCACAGTCATTTCTAACCATTGGATGCTCTATAAATAGGTGTATGATGAATTTGTCTGATAACCTGTTTTTCTGTGGTGACTCTAGTAGTTCCTGTTCTTTCATTTAGGGGCTTTGACATCATGGTCTATTAAGCCTCGTTTACTTGGATGAGTGTGAGTGAGTATATATATAAGGCGTGATCAAAAAGTTTCAGTTTGAGATCGTAAGCTGGTGCCACCACTCACAGTGGGTCAAAATCGAAATCTAGGAGGACAAAAATTAAAACTCAGCAATTCTTCTAGGTTTGTGCCGTGTCTTGTGTGGGGTTTCGCCTAGGACACCAAGCTAGGCTCATCGGCGGGCTCTTGGTGTCCCCGCCCGGACTCCCACAGGAGTGGCGAACTGCGCGCCACCTCCCTTTATATAAGGTGCAACTGCACCACTTGACTACGAGAACTAAAAGCTCAAGCAGTATTTATTTTCATAATTTAAAATCAAAATTTATTACTTCTACAGCATTTTCATATAATTGCCGCTCACTAATCTGGGATATTAACGCATCTTAGTGTAAATCTGTCACCACTGTTCGAGCAGTCTGAATTGGAGGGTGAATGTAAGTGGCTGTGGTTTGGTTGTCTTTGTGGTTAGTGTGATGCTTTAAGATGGAACATGCAGCTGAAGGTATGATCTTTGTAACGTGTTTCAGTTATTATTGGGCGTAATGGTTACGTAATTTTAGCTATATTTGCATTATATAATATTTAACTATTATTCAAAAATATATATTTTCACTTATATTTTTAGTATGTCGCGTCACTCTGCATCACTTTCTACTTAATGTTAAAATGTAGAAAATGTCATGTAGTTTACGCCTGTTATAAGATTTTTTGCATCTTTTTACAACTTACTTAGTTATTTTACGTTTTAGAAGATGCCGCGCACGTTCACAACTGTTTGAAGCACTGGGTTCGACGATTATGTCAAAAGTGGAGCTTAGTGACTTTGTTAAAAGTAAATTAGGGGTAGAAAATTGTTCTGAAGAGATAACTGAATGCTCTATCCAGCTCCTAGTCATAGGCAATTTCTTGCATGTGTAGACGTAGCTTAAAAAAGGTCTTAACTGATGTTTATTAGGAACTACACAAATTATATACGTTGCTTTCACTCTAAATTCATGATTAAAACGTAAAGATAATTTTGGCCTCCTAGATTTCGATTTTGACCCACTGTGCACTGGGAACTAGAATCGAAAGCGTCTACAATGCAATGATGCCATCCATCGTCCCAAGAAGTTCAAGAGCCAACCATCTGCTGGAAAGGTGATGCTCACCCTGTTCTTTGATTACCAGGACCCATTGCTTATTGATTACAAGGTGTCTCCAGCACTGGGAAACGGTACTGCGCAATACTGGAGAAATTACGGCGTGCAATTGAGGCAAAACGACCGGGAAGGGTGCAACAAGGGGTGCTGTTGCTTCATGATAACGCAAGTCCCCATACCGCAAAGTTCATAACGCAGAAGGTGCGCCAACTCAAGTGAGAGACACTCGAGTAGCCACCCTATAGTCCCGATCTCTCCCCATGCAATTATCACGCCTTCGGTCCTGTAAAACAGACCTTGGAGGGTGGATGATCGCTGTCGGACGAGGATGTGCAGCAGGACACAGTGTTTAACCACACTGGGATCTTCAACCTGGTCCGTCAGTGAGATGAGAGCCTCAATGCTCACGGTGGTTTTGCCTGATTGGCAAACTGATTCTGCACTGTAAGGCCGTCAAACGGAAACTTTTTAATCACGCCTTTCCTTCTTCTTCTTCTTCTTCTTCTTCTTCTTCTTCTTCTTCCTCTTCTTATTCTTCTTCTTCTTTCGAATAACCCATTTGGAGGGTACGATGAATCAACTTTGGCTATTGTCCATTGTATTGAATTTCCTTTGTTTCCAAATTTCCTTCATCCTTCCAGAGTGTCGAAATTTCTCCTTTTCAGTCCACTTTCAGCGAGTTCTTTCTTTCTTTCTTTCTTTCTTTCTTTCTTTCTTTCTTGGAATTCTGCCTTTTGAATAGCTTCTCTGAAGAGTGATCTGTTGACTATTGTGTCTGTCTGAATTCTGGCGTTTGTCAAATCTTTGTCAATTTCAATGGACCATGTGGGTTTGGATTTGTAACTAGTCAGTAAGTTGAAGATCTGTTTAGTTAGTCTACTATTTTCCATTCTATAAATTTGTTCTCTTTTTCATTACATCAGTTAATTTTTCACATTTCAAATATAACTCTCTATTTGGTCGTAACCTATATTCTGCTTTATTATCTTGTTTAGCTCCCAGTATTTTTCTCAGAATTCGTCTTTCAGTCTTCTCTAATTTGTCTAAATTACAAAATCTTGTTAATGTTAGTGTTTCTGCCGCATACAGAGTTTCAGGTCTGACCACTGTTTGATAGTGACTTAATTTAGTGTTCCTGGATAAGTTTTTTAAAATTATATATAGCCTATCTTTTGTCATATGAAAACAGCTTTGTAATTTATGCATACACGTTTCTATTGCTGTCTTTTCCTGTTAGTCGTTCATTATCCACTCTCCTAAGTATTAAAAGGAATTTGTTTTAAATACTGAACTCTCATGAATTGTGATACATTTCGGGGCATCGCCTTTTATGTATATATAAATAAACTTTTAAACAATATGTAATAACCTGTGTTAATGTGGTGTCTGCATTAGCGAGTGTATTTGCAATTGAGGTAAGGAATGAGAAGGATGTTACCGTGGCCATAAATAAGTGACCATCCCGGCATTTCCTAGGAGTAGAAATGAGATAACCACGTATAAACTACTTCTAGGATGGGAAAGATGAGACCCTGCGCAACTACAGGGTCATTATCTATGTACGCCCCGATAAACACGGCAAGCTAAGCTGGCTGTGACTGGCGCAGATCGCGGGCGCGCGTACGCGGTTCAGCCGGTGGTGGGCGCGCTCTGATGACAAATATCGTTAGTTCACACGTCTTTTGTCTTCCATATGGACGTGTATCTGCAAAGCTTAGACGTTAGTCTTGCACGTTTAGTGAGTATTGTGATTACTGTGATTACTGTGATTGTTGGACATGCCTAGAAACCAATTCATATTGCGAGAACGTGTGTATATCCATGATTCATATATCAAAAGCAGAAAATCATGTTTCCAGGCAGACCTGTGCCTAAAGCCAGTACAATAAGGTGGCTCACTAAACGATTCAAGGAAACAGGCTCCGTAAATAATAAAAGAGTTGACAGACATTCTTTCATCAGAAGATGTCAGGTGTGTGTTACAAGAGAGGGAGGAGATTTTCAGCATCGCCTATGAGCACTGTAAGTACACATTATTGAACATGTTTGGGAGAAGTGTGAAGTGCGCGCCCACGATCTGCGCCGGTTAAAGCCGGCTCAGCTTGCCGTGTTTATCGGGGCGCACATAGATAATGACCCTGTAAATACTCTCTTGTAGGAGGCACTTGTGTCAGGAGTGTTCGATACTTATTTTGATTAGCAAGTCGCGGAAATCTTTGGAAATTGTTCTCCCACCAACACAGGATGGTTTCATCACTATTACATCCCGCCGCTCTTAACCTCATCCGTAACAAATAAGGTTTCGTTTTGCAATTCGACTAGCCGCGTAGTGCAGCGGTAACGTTCTCCCCTGCGATGCCCATGGTTGCAGGATCTAATCCTGGTTCAGTCAGTTGGCATTTGAAGGAGCTGTGTCAGTACATTTACTGGCACGTTAAAGATTCCCTTCGGGGCAACATTCCGGTACCCGGGAATCTCTAAAAGCCGAAGTATTTAAAAGGGACGTACAACCAATAACAGATTATTCTTCCAAATCGTCAAATTTAATTCGTCACATTGCACTTTCAGTAGACGTACATGGGATATCTCCACGGTTATTTTAGGCAGCTGCACTAAAAACAGAAGTATGGTATGAATGATTGATTGCGTACGCTGCGATCCACTTACTAATTAATTTACCTGCATCACATATTTGTTGCGCTGTTTTGTGAACTGTAGCTTATTAATTATCACCTAGCCTCCATATTGTGTGATAATTAGGGACTAAGAATGTCGCTATTTTATGAAGCATAGTGAAGTTCATTTCTCGTTCTAGGAACTCTCCACTGGCATGTTTCAGCAGAATCAAGTACTACAAATATTTTAATAGGACAATAAATATGTAAGACTTTCTAACTTCGAAACAGAAATTCAATAATAATAATAATAATAATAATAATTATTATTATTATTATTATCATTATTATTATTATTATTATTATTATTTATTTACTTATTTATCAATTTACTGATTCGTTTAATCATTTATTTAATGATTACCTAATTACTTTGTTGTTGTTTGAGTCTTCAGTCTTCAGTCTGGTTTGATGCAGCGCTCCATGTCTCCCTGTTCTGAGCTAATCGTTTCATCTCTACATAGCTACTACACCCTACATCCGAGGCAATCTGTTTAACATATTCTAACCTTTGTGTTTGTCTACCCCTACAGTTCATGTCCTTGACCCTTCCTTCCATAACTCAGCTTGCTATTCCAGGGTGTTTAAGTGTGTGTCCTACCAACCTACCTCTTCTCTTCATTAGCAGTATCTCATTACTTATTCAATCATTTATTTATTCATTAATTCAATTCTTATCAATTTACGTATTCACTTATTTATTTATTCATTCATTCATTCACTTCTTTATCAATTTACTTATTTATTTATTTATTTATTTATTTACTTATTTTATGTTCGACCCTGACTATTATATGTCAGGAAACTGTACTATAATGAGGCTCATTATAACACTATTTTTAATTAAGAAACAGTTTCTCCCTCCAATCAGAGCTCGAGAAACAGTTGTTTGACCAATTAGATAATTAGATGCGCTGAATTCCACGGCCGTCTAATTTAAATTTCACTGCCTGGCCTAGTGTCATAGTAGGGTAATCGAGTAGGCAATGGTCAAATACAAGGCATTCTCTGCGTCTCATGCGCTCTGTTCAGTACATAAAACTGGCGAAATCTCGACAGATATTTATGTTCGAACATAAAATAGTTATAATAATTATCGTCGAACATAAACAGTCGTATGCATCGAGCCTGTAATGGTAATTAAGACACACGCTTGGAAATTATAAACATACTCGTGTCTTAATTATTGCCATTATAGGCTCGTTGCATAATGTATTATATCTATATATTTAAAACAGTAAGGTGATTTTTGTTATCACGAGATAGAGAGAACGACAGAACCAATTTACTTCGTAGAGCACTCTAACGAAAGCTCTTGGCCTGTAGATTTGCAGAGTGTCTCTAAAATAAACAAATATAATATGGGAATATTTTAAACAAATATAGAAAATAGCAGAATTCTTTCCCCTCGCGCATGCGCACAATCCGCCTGGGCTCATGACAAAATGGCGGTGAGAAGTCCATTAAAATGTAAGTTATTTAATAAGCTTCCATGTAATTGAAAACATACATTAACCAAGTTCTGACAATACAATATAATAACAGTATGAACATATACGAATGTATATTGATTTTATTGATAATGAATTGGATTATTTTCTTCAGATAGCGGCTTTTGAAGATAGTGAATGGTTGCGTCTGCATCTAAATGTGAGTGCGCGAGTAGCTATTTGGTTAAGGCGATTGACTGTGGATCCAAGGATCGCAGGTTCGATCCCAACTCTCGCCAGTATTTTTTTTTTTTTTTGCCACTGAAATATTGTTTTATCAAGGAGTATTAGTAAGGTTTTATGTCAGTTAAAGATACATATTTCTACACATTTTCTCAACACGTTTTATTTCCGTTTTACCATTGCATTACAGCATGTCCTCAATACGTCGTTTGAATATCTGCAATCAGTTCCAGTAACTGACAACAGATGGCAGTACCTCGCCAATATAGTTCCAGTAACTGAGAGCAGATTGCGTCGATATATTTAAAACACAAGGCATGGCCTTGATGGGAGTTTTCGCGTGATAGTTAAATATTGTTTTATGTCAGTTAAAGATTCCTACATTCCCTCTCAATAAGTTTTATTTCCGTTTTACCATTGCATTACAGCATGTGGTCAAAAGAGCTAATATCTGCCATCAATTGCAGTAACTGACAACAGATGGCAGTACCTCGCCCATATAGTTTCAGTAACTAACAACAGATGGCAGCACCATTGCATCGATATATTTAAAACACAAAACATGGCGCGTTTTCAAGTGATGGAGAGTTATAGAGGGGAATTTTTAAGAAGGGAAACGTTGAAGAACATTAACTGACAGTTGAGTGTGTAGGCTATGTTGTTTATGTACTTTAATATTGCAATTTCTTCCCAATGCTTCGGTGGTCAAGTTGGTAGCATCCTAGACTAAAAGTTATAAATTATGCATCGTCGATATACTCTTAAATTATTAGTGAAAAGGTAGTTTTCCAGGCCCTGGCGCGTGTCCACAATTGCTTTCGCCATGAGAGACACTTGGCAAACATAATTCGTTTGAAGGGCTCCGACATCGTTGTCACTCAGCCCCATGTACTTTGGTGTGTAAGTGTAAAATTTTCTCTGATAACCCGTATTATTGTGATAGCTGCATTACTTTGTGTATTTGTAATTAAGGTGGGAAATGGCAAGGTGACGGCCGAGGCCTTAAGTTAGGAACCATCCCGGTATTTGCCTTGAGTGGAAGTGGGAAACCACGGAAAACCACATCTAAGATTGTCGAGGTGGGAATCAAACCTTCCTCTTCTTAGTTATACCTCTAGAGACTGAATGTGCCCCGTTTTTGCCCTCAGACCAGAATTAAATTTCTTGGCAGAGCAGGAAATGTAACCCGGGTCTCCGAGGCGATAGCCAAGAATGGGTGGGCTTCCATGTGTTAATACGATTTTTGACATGCACGGGACATAGAATTCTAAAACAGCCTCCATTAGGGTGACTGCCGAAGTGAGTATTGAGTATATGCCTAAGCTCATTCCAGTAGTTGGCGAAGTTATTCTATGTTCCCCTGCAAAATGTACTGCCATAAACTATAACAGGTGATGGAAATAGCTTATTTAGAGCAGTTTTGTACTGTTTATATCAAAATGAAGAACGTCATTCTGCGCTGCGTTTTCAAGCTATTGCCAAACATTTCGCTGGCAGGAACAATTATAAGGAATTTATTGTAAGCGATCAGTCTCATCGCATTCTCCTCACCAACCAACTTGAGTATGAGAGTCTCTGGACGGTCATGTTGAACTTCATTGTATAAGACAGTTGTTTAATGATTATTTGTTTAGAGTACTGAATCTAACTACGCAGTTGATTTCGGCAATGGAAGTATTTTTTGCCATTTAATATTTAGCGGCTCCGATATTGCAGGTCACTATAGTGTTATCGAATAATACGAAGCCACATTTAAAATCCAATATAAATAGGCCATTTCAGAAACAATTCCAGATGTTATGCAGTACAGTGAAAGGTCTTTGACGATCAAATGTAAACATTGTTCTACATTGTATTTCTCTTGCGTAAAATCTACGCGCGGTTACTTTGGCCTTTACTGTTGTGATGGTAAAATTGATCTGCTGAAATATAAAATATTTGCCAAGCTGCAACAATGCAATGATATTAATTTTAAAGTCTGTCTGTCTGTCTGTTAGGTAGTCAGCCCGAAGGCTGGTTGGATCCTCAAAAAGTACCGCCGTTACGTTATGTGAGTAGATACCCACAAAAACCCAAGGCAGCGCTATTTTGAGGCGTTCTAGGCAAGAAGAGGAGTGAGGTAGTTTGCCATTGCTTTCCTCACTGAGTCAGAACAGTAGTCCTAACCCTATGAGTTGAACCTTTCACAGCATTCACAGGCACTGACTGTGCCCCGAATGCCATTACTAAGCACCACCCATACCTCAGTAGCTTCCATATAATCACAGCCATGAGTGAGACTGAGACATCGGTGAAAAGCCACCTTTTACTCTAGCCTGTGCCAACTGACAAATGCAAAAGTACTGTATTCATCAAGAGATGGGGAACATTGAACTTATATCCAGTAGTTCAAACACATACATCAGCGTTAACATATTGGCGAACAGGTGTGCGAGTGTAAACTTTTCTCTGATAACCTGTGTTAATGTGATGGCTGTGTTGATGTGTGCATTTGTAATTAATGTGGGGAATGGGGAGTTAACGACCGAGGCTTTAAGTTAGGAACTATCCCGGTATTTGCCTGGAGTGGAAGTGGGAAACCACGGAAAACCAAATCCAAGATTGTTGAGATGGGAATCAAACTTTGCTCTTCTTAGTTTTGCCTCACGAGTGCGCCCCGTTCCAATCCTCAGACCAGAATTAAATTTCTTGGCAGAGCGGGGATCAAACCTGGAATCCGGGGCAATAGCTCAGAATGTAGCCTTAAGAATGGGCTTCCCTGTGTTAATACGATCTTTGACAAGCACTGAACATATAATTCTAAAACTCCCTCCATTACTGTGGCTGGCGAAGTGAGTCTATGCTCATTCCAGTAGTGGCGAAGTGATTCTATGCTCCCTTGCATAATTTACTGTCATGGAAATACAAAGTATTGTACCTTCAACAGGTGATGGAAATTCATTATTTACAGCAATTTCATTCTGTTTATTTCAAAATGAAGATCGTCATCCTGAGTTGCGTTTGCAAGCAAATTGCAAAAATTGCAAGGATTTTATTATTGGCGATCAATCTCATCGCATTCTCATCAGCAACCAACTTGAGAATGGAATTATTCATTGTATATGTGAATATTATTGTTTATTGATTATTTGTTTAGAGTGCATAACAATGGGTCTAACCACGCAGTTGATTTTGGCAATGGAAGTAAGTTATTATTTGCCATTTAATATTTGGCGGCTACGTTGATGCAGGCCACTATAGTTTTATATAAAATGACGTTAATTTGGGCAGAAATGCTGCTATAAATAAACCCATTTGACGAAATAGAACATTAGCCGCAAAAAAGTGGGAAATCGGAGAAAAATACGAAGCCACTTTTAAAATCCAATATAAATATGGCATTTCAGAAACAATTCCAGATACTATGCCTTTTTAGTTTAGGGTCCTTGACGAACAAATGTAAACATTGTTCTGCACTGTATTTCTCTTGCGAGAAATCTACACTTGGTTACTTTGACCTTTGCTGTTGTAATGGTAAAATTAATCTGAATAAATATAAAATATTTGACAGGCTTTAACAATTATTTTTCACTGGAGATGATATCTCAAGGAATTCCAGAGGGACTAATCGGCAGTACAATGCTATGTCCTTCGTTTCATGGCGCAGCGGTCAAGCTGTATGCCTCTCACCAAGGCGGATCGGGTTCGATTCCCGGTCAATGCATGTGAGATTTTTGATGTGAAAGGCCATGTCCTGTGGTTCGGATTCCACGTTAAACGGAGGTCCCGTGGCTTATGATCGCGAGATTAACGGTCACGTTAAACTGCAAGCTTCCTTCCTTCCTTCGTTTCATTTGGTGCCAATGTTACTGTGCCACACGCACACGGTCCACATTGTTTTAAAATGTATGGAATTGCACATCATCGCATTTCTTCGTTATATTCCAAAAATATAAGCGATGGTTTGCGGCCAGTTGTATTAGACTCATCAGAGTTCTTGAATCCCTTGGAACTAAACGACTGGCCGCCACATACTCCAAACGCTTGGCCCGTTATGCTGCTTAGAAATCTGAACGGTTCCCAAGGACTCCTAAATGCAACCATATTGCTTGGATTTGGAAATAATAGGTGCAGTTAAAATTAGGCAGAGATGTCTAATCCTTCGACTTGATTTAACACCATCCGATAAAACACTATCATTTTCTTTTAAGAGGCAATATTTTCCAATTCATTTGGCATACTTTATCACAATCAATAAAGCTCAAGGGGAAACTCCGGAACGTATAGGCCTCAATTTGCACCAACAATTTTTCAGTCATGGCCAGCAGTATTTTGCAATGTTGAGAGTGCAATCTTTTGACGCCCTCATAGTTTCAATAGAGTCAAAAAATAATCGTACAAAGAATGTACAGTAGGCCTATATAAGAAAATTCTTCAGTAAATATTTTTCTATTGACCGTCATGTTTTGACGGGTTTCAACTAGTTTATTCATTAATTCATCAGTTTCTTTATCAATTTACTTATTCAATTATTCATTTATTTATTCATTAATTTATTCATTTATTTACTAATTCATTTACAACATAGGACCACTAAAAATCTATTCCAATAAGACAATTTTCTTCTATATGCTTCCAATATTTCTTCCTCCTCTTAGATGTCAAGATCCTTTCATCCCTGGAGAACATTCTTCCTATTGCCCTTTTTTAAAATTTATTCGGAGTCGTGTAGAACCTTAATTGTATCTGTTCTATTCTAGAGCTCATCTAATGTTAGCCTATTTGTAGTTCTTTGATATCATCCTTGTTGTTGTTTGAGTCTTCAGTCTTTTGACTGGTTTGATGCAGCTATCCATGTCTCCCTGTCCTGAGCTAATCGATTCATCTCTACATAGCTACTACACCCTACATCCGAGGCAATCTGTTTAACATATTCTAACCTTGGTCTACCCCAAAAGTCCTTGTCCTCGACCCTTCCTTCCATAACTAAGCTTGCTATTGCAGGGTGTCTTTGTATGTGTCCTACCAAGCTATCTCTTCTCTTCATTAGCAGTCGCCAGAATCATCTCTCCTCTCTCACTCGTCTTCATACCTCTTCGTTTGTAACCCTATCTACCCATCTGATCTTCATCATTCTCCTGTAAGACCACATTTCAAAAGCTTCAATTCTCCTATTTTCTGCTGCACCAATAGTCCAAGTTTCACTGCCATAGAGCGCCACGCTCCAGACAATGGCATTCAAAAATGACTTCCTAATACCTACATCTATATTCTATGTCAACAGATTCCTTTTTTGTAATTTCTGTAATCAGTTTATTCATGGTATTGCTATTCCATAATTTTTCTATGATTATTCTTGACGAAGGTCAAATTTCATTTTTTACTAAACTACTAAAAATGAAATCATGCGTGCAGATGCAGGGCAACGTGACTATGATTTTAATACAAATTGGTAATGGTGAATACCCTCACGTAGATGGCAAAACATCAGAATTGTCTACTTAGCACCCTCCATAATTACTGATTTTATCCGTATTTATTTATTTTTTTGTGTTTTATATTTTATATTGTTCATATTTTAAATTTGAACTCTGTGTTTATAATTCTTATTTAATTTTTTAAAATCCTTTTTAGCTTTTATAAAACTTTTTAATCCTTTCCATTTTTACTTTCTTAAACTTTTTTAAAACTTTTTCTAACTTTTTAACTGTTTAAATAATTGTTTATTTTTTCAACTTATTCAAAAAGAATTCTAAGCTTTTTAAAAGAAATGTTTTTTAACTTATTAACAATTTTTAAAACTATTTAAGCTTCTTCTTATTAATTATTGGGCAAAGCTATCTTTTATTGTGTAGGGGCCGATAACCTCGATGTTAGGCCCCTTAAAACAACAATTATCATCATCATCATCATCTTTTATTGTGCAGCATATGACCTAGCTATTCCACCCCTTAAACAACAAAAAATCACTTACATATCTTCCATTAGAATTAGAATTAATTTGGCAATTCCTGTCACGTAGACAGCTAAAAGAACTGGAAAGTTTGAAACCGAGATAGCCTACCTCAAAAGAGTTCCAGGGGAATCGATTTTTTTTTCGATCCTGGTACGTATATGTCTTAGCCCAGGAAACCTTTTTGGTAAAAGACCTAAGACTGCAAATGAATCTGCAGCACACTCCAGCATACAAAGAACTGTTACAAGAGCTACAAGGAAAAAGGGACTCGATCGAAGAAATCCTGGACAATACAGACGTAATGATAAACAAGAATTGAATGAAAGAGAAATACGAGATGAGATACCTGATGATACGCTTTGCGATAAACGGTTGTCATCATCGTATTTGTGCCAGGAAATCCTTTCAGCAGGCTTGTCTGGGGTGTACATGTATTTTCTGTGGAAAAGAGTGTGATACATATCACGTAACGAGTGCAAGAAGAAAGTAGTGGTCTCTCTGATTCAATTTTGCTCTGATTCTTGTGTTAAATGTTATTTAGCCTGATGTAATCTACATATTTTGCACAATGTGCGCAATAAATTCCTTATTATATCTTTCATTGCTGTGGGTGAGTGGTTATCGTGTCGTACTACCAACCCTAAACTTGCAGGTTCGCTCCTGGCCATGGTAAGTGATTTTTGAAAGGTGACAAAAATCACGACACGCATGTCACACGTTGTTGACATGTTAAAGAACCCATTTCAATTCAGTAGGCCGTGTTCATAATGATAAAACTAATCTTGGGATTTTCCGCCACCACTTGCCACGGTGGGTGAGTGGTTAACGTGTCGGTCTACTAACCCCAAGCTTGCAGGTTCACTCCTGGCCATGGTAAGTGATTTTTGAAAGACGGCAAAAATTACGACACGCATGTCATACGATGTTGGCATGTCAAAGAACCCATTTGAATCCAGTAGGCCGTATTCATAATGGCAAAATTAATCTCGGGATTTTCCGCCAACCAATTGCCACGGTGGGTGAGTGGTTAACGTGTCGGTCTACTAACCCCAAGCTTGCAGGTTCGCTGCTGGCCGTGGTAAGTGATTTTTGAAAGACGGCAAAAATAACGACACACATGTAATACGACGTTGGCATGTAAAAGAACCCATTTGAATTCAGTAGGCCGTGTTCATAATGGCAAAATTAATCTCGGGAGTTCCCGCCAACACAAAAGTTTCCCAATTCTCTACTAGAAAGCGCTATAGTGTTCAAGGAGTTTAGATATCTAACCTCTTTGACTTTCATAGAGTTTCAAGTAACAACGAAATTTGACATGCAAGCTACCCTCTGGGTGCAAATAACAAAGCTTGCACCCGGATCTCAAGGCCATACGATATTATTATTATTATTATTATTATTATTCCGCCAACAAAAACAGTTCCTCCTTTCTCTACTAAAAATGCGCTATGGTGTCAAGAAGCTTAGATATCCAACCTACTTGTCTGTCATATCGTTCCAAGGTACAACAAAATTCGACGTGCAAGCTGCCCTCTGGGCGCAAATAACAAAACTTGCACCCGCCACCCTAGGCCATACGATATTATCATTATTATTATTATTATCATCATTTCATTAGTATAGATCCCTCCTGTGGCGCTCAAAAGCAACCGATCGTGACAAATGAGCTTTCAAATGAATGAGAATAGACATTAGCAGTGACGAATTGCACTCTAATTTCATAAATATCTAAATTTTCTTAAAAAAATGACTACTAAAAATTGTACGAAGTGTGCGATTTGCAAATACTGTTGCTGTGGGAAAATAGGCTCCATAATTACTGTCCACTTCACATTTTGACCGCTGTGACTCCTTTTTCATGTCAGTTTAACATTCTGAGGTCTTTCCTTTATCATTTTGCATGGATTTCAGAAACAGTTAATCAAAGGATTGTGTACTTAAATCGTATAATTTCATAAATATCGAATAACCGGTGAGTGTTATGATGATCCAATTTCCAGTGATTGCCTTCTTAAGTTAGGGAACGTAGAACTTGGAATTCTAACTGAAATGTGAACAGTGTTCTATAATCATTTGGTTGAAATAAAAACATAACAACCTTTCTCCTTAAATCTCTCATTATAAATTTATTGGGGTAAGTGTGGTTTATGAACAAGCGAGATTTCTCGCACGGGTTCGCTAGTATATTATTATTATTATTATTATTATTATTATTATTATTATTATTATTATTATTATTGTTTATGGTGCAGAGATTTGGTCAGTAGCTCTTGGCTCTTCTGTTCACAGAAGGGCTGCCCTCAGAATAACTTCTGCCTATCGTACAGTGTCTGGACCGGCAGTGCTAGTAATAGCTGGGGCGATACCCATTTACATCCTGGACAAGGAAAGGCGCCGTATATACTTGCTCAAAGACGATCATTCTAAGATACGCGTGAAGAGGGAGGAAAGAGACAGATCTCTTCTGGAATGGCAGGAAGAATGGGAACGTGAACATCGTGGCAGGTGGACCGCTAGGCTCATCAAGCAACTGAAGCCATGGTTGTCGAGGGACCATGGTGAGATTAATTATTACATTACCATGTTTCTCTCTGGCCATGGTTATTATGATGCATACCTCCATCGAATGGGAATTTCACAGAGTTCACGGTGTCGTTATTGTGATGATCAATGGGACGATGTTCAGCACACATTCTTTGCATGCTTGAGGTGGAGAAATCTTCGAAGGCTTCTGGAGACAAAAGTTGGAGTCATTACACCAGACAATGAGGTGGATAAGATACTCAGCAGCAGAGAAAGTTGGACACAGATTGCTGTCTACATCTCTGAGCTGCTGAAAACAAAAAATAACAGGAACCGAAAAGATTGGTTGCTGAAGACAGTGAAGATGATGATGAGTAATTTCATTATCATCATGTTAAATGAAATTGACTGAGACCTCTGGTCGTAACAGTGGCTCCACCCAGAAGTAAGGCTGAACAGGCAGTTCCGGGGTGGCCTTAAGCCAAGTATAAGGATTTACTGTACCAAGTTTCACTGCACGCGGATGGTTAAATTGCGAGAAACGTCCATGTGAATATTTATAATTCGCGTCACCGCCATGTTGGATTTGTGATCACCAGGTTATTTAAAGTCCTATAGGTGAACTTAAGTTCATAGCCCCTATGAACATTAAAAAATGCAGTTTGATTGCTAAAATAGATTCATAGATATTCAGTATCGTCTAAATATTTCGGATGGTCGCCATGTTGGATTGTTAAATGTATAGGCCATAGAGTCATGTACCATTAATGGAAAAGTATTGCGTAGGTTCATTATTCAAACTTTCACTTCGATCGCATGACTACATCACAATAAATAAAATCTTAATTTTAAAATTCGCACTGCCGCCATCTTGAGGTTATGTAAACAATTGAACTAAATTAGATACCAGTGGATTACAATGTGTATAAATATTTCCTGTGCCAGGTTTCAGTGCGCTTGGAACATTAAATCGCGAGAAAGGTCTATTTAAAATTTTCAAATTCGCTTGGCCGCCATGTTCGTTTTGTAGTTAACCGGTTTTTGAAAGTCTTATAGATGGACTTCCAGTAGTGCCCTTTATCTCCGTACAAATTTTCAGGGTTTTACCGCTAATAGTTTCAGAGATATAGAATGCCGGTGAAATATTTCGCACATCCGCCATCTTGTGATTATGTAAACAATTGAACGAAGTTAGATGTCGGTGCATTGCAATGTATATAAACATATACTGTACCAGGTTTCATTGCGTTTGGTTGATCAAATCGCGAGAAACGTCTATTTAAAAGTCGCAAATTCGCTTGGCCGCCATGTTGGTTTTGTAGTTACCAGATTTTCAAAAGTCACATAAGTAAACTTATAGTAGTTCCCTCTATCACCATAGAAAATGTCAGGGTAATATCGGTAATAGTTTCGGAGATATTGAATGTTGGTGAAATATTTCGCACAGCCGCCATGTTGGATTGGTGAGTCGTAACAAAATTTGAAGGGCACAGTCGAGGTCGCCGGGAATAGTGCTATGAACTTTCCGAGTTTCATTGAAATCGCTCCAGCCGTTTAGATTTTATTAGGGGGGGGGGACACACACACGAATCACACGCACACACACACACGCACACACACACGGACAAAAGGTGATCTCATAGGCCTATTTTTTCAAAATTGAAAATAGGCTAAAAATAAAAATCCAACCTGGCGACCATCTGAAATATTTAGACGGTTCTCAATATCTACGAATCTGTTACAGCAATTAAACTGAAATTTTGTATGTTGATAGAGGCTATATGAGTAGGATATATGAAAATAGGCTGTATAGTTCTTCACGGAACTACTTGTTCTGCATAGGACTGTTGTCTCTTTTCTTCGTTGACAGGGATATGACGTAGTAGTTAAAATGTATGAACCAAGGCTAATGACAGCTAGTAAAATGTAAAGTAGGCAATCCGAAAGCCATTTATTTTATCGCACAGCGGGAAACGCCATTCGTTCACATCATTGTCGTAAGGGATGCACTTTGTGAATGTTGACAATAGATTGGTCTCCAAGGGTTACAAATGACAGTTCATATATCAGTCTGTCCTGTTTGCTTCAGTTTAAATATGTGGCTCACTAACATCTATTTTTCTCCGACGGTACATTATTTTACTTCCATTTGGTGAGTGGGAGTCAATCATTGTGGATGGTAATATTTTTTGCTCCGACCTAATAAGAGCATTTCTAACACTTTCCTGGCGATACGAATCGAATACTCCATCTCCAGGTGTAGCGACTAGTTTTCTTTTCTGACGCCCCTCAGGGGCTCACACCTAGTGGGACGTGGGTTGGTGACCACGGGACCCCAGCCGAGTCCGGCATTGCTTCCACTTACTTGTGCCCGGCCCCTCTCCATCTTCTTTCATGTCGACCTCTCTTGGTCATCTTTTTCTCTTCCGATCCCGACGGTACTACGGTATCCGAGGCCTGGGGAGTCTTTCACTTTCCCGCCTTTACTGGCCCTTGTCTCATCTTTCCTGATACCCTCATTCTTCGAGGGGTCAGTCTTCTTTTTCTTTTGATGTTATATCCTGCCTTTTGTTCAAGGCCCTGATAGTGCTATACCCTCAAGGGCTCACGGCTGGAGAGTTAGGGATTAGGCGACCCCGAGGGATTCCTAAGCTGTGTCCGTTTTGCCCCCTTTTTTCCTCTGTCGTTGGGGCGGGCCCTCTCTTCTTTCCCCTTTCCTATCTGACTTTCATGGCTCTCCTTCCTTCCAAGTCCCTCAATCTTCATTCTTCGAGGGTTTGAGGACATTTCTTTTCTTCCTGTCCTTTATTTGACTTATCCTTTATTTGTTTACCATTTCTTCTTCTAGTATGTAAGTTTGTAGTTAGTATTAGTTATAGTTTACATTACATCTCATCTTTTACTATCATCCAAACCATTAGGGGCTGATAACCTAGATGTTAGGTCCCTTAAAACAACAATTATCATCATCATCATCATCTTGTCTGACGCACGGGAGGTCCGGGTTTGAATCCCAGTCCTGGCAAGACATTCAATTCCGATCTGATGCCAGTTCTACCTTGTGAGGCAAAAACTGAGAAGAGAAGGGTTCGATTCCCACCTCGCCAATTTGGAACCAGTTTTTCGTGCCATCCTCACTTCCTGACTTAAGGTCACGGATACCTCCTGCCCAATTCTCACCTCAACTGACTGCGTGGTGCAGAGGTAACGTTCTCGCTTGCTGTGCCCAAGGTTGCAGGATCGAATCCTGGCGTAGTCAGTTGGCATTTGAAGGTGCGCAAATGTGAGGGACCCGTTTCAGTGGATTTACTGGCACGTTAAAGATCCCCTTCGGAACAAAATTCCGGCATCTCAGCGTCTCTGAAAGCCACAGCAGTTTAAAGGGACGTAAAACAAATAATATTATTATTAATTCTCACCTGATCTACAAATACACACACTAATACAGCCATCACAATAGCACAGATTATCAGACATAATTAAACACACACACCCAAGTATACGGAACTAATTCACTACGATGCCCACGCCCCTCTAATGAAAGAACAACAACACTTTATATACAATAACATATTTGGTGCACTACGTCATATTGTTACTTATCAAAGCTTTCACAACTAGTTTTCCTACCACGTGACTGCTTCGTCAGGTGAACGGTTACAACTGCACTCTGCGATGCGGTGGCTTTTTCTTACAACGCACTTGACGAAGCTGTGGAAAAGTAATGGGAATTAGAACAAAATAAAATTCAGTCAATCTAAGACACTATAATTCAGTAGTCAGACCATCAATCCTCTACGCAGCTAAGTGCCTGTTTCTAACTAAGAAGACACCACCCCTAAGGGCCCTCGAGGTACAGGTAAGGAAATTCTTGCGAAAAATAGGGGGATCAAGGATCTTACCAGATGGAAGACGATGGTACAAACCAAATTGCGAACTCGACAAAAACCAGGAAAACTTCACAGAAGCCATCAGAAGGAGACGCCTGGCTTTCTACGGCCACCTGAACAGAATGGACCACCACAGACTGTCTTATAAGATCTTCAAGGTAGCCAAGAAGAGTATAGTCACTGGGTCCTTGTGAATCAAACAAATTGGGAAGTATCTTGCCGAACTTAATATTCAGCAAGACACAATAAATGACAGGAGTCGCTACCGTCGCCTTTCCTCACATCCATTACAGAAGCTCACCACAACGCGTCCAGGAAATGGTCCGAGGAACGTAAGATAGAGTTCCGCAAGAAAATGAAAGATTACTGGTCCAATAGAAAGGCTCCAGATATCAGGACGAAAGCACCGCCAAACAATCCACCAAAAACACCAGAAGTGGCCCAAACGACCAAAGAAGAGAAATCATAAACATCCAAAACTGCAAAATTGAAAGGAAAACTAAAACACAGAACACATAAAATACAAAAAAGACAAAACATATAAAGTGCGAAACACAGTCAAGAAAAAACAAACACAAAACAAAAAAGAACACTATGAAAGCAAACTGACAAAACACGTCCAAACGGAAAACCAAAAAGACAAAAGAAAAAAACACAAACAAAACAAAAACACAAAGCAATAAAATATACAAAACATACCAAAAAATAAAAAATAACACCACTCAATATACACAAAGAAAAACAAAATCGCAACACCACAGAAATAGCAAAAAAAGAACCCAAACGACCAAAGGAGAAGAAATAAAATACAGAAATAAAGTACCATTGATTTATTCAGGAATACTTATCTCAGTTGTTTTTGAACCAAATTCACTCTTAAGTTCATTCACTTACTGAGAATAGCTAAATTAAAGCAGTTAACCTATGAAGTTCATTAATAATAGATTATATATTCCGCCTGTTTACCATTTCTTGATGGATGCAGTACATTTGTGTATTGGCACAGGCTAGAGTAAAATGTGGCTTTTCACCGATGTCTTAGTCTCACTCATGGCTGTAATTATATGGAAGCTACTGAGGTATGAGTGGTGCTTAGTAATGACATTCAGGGCACAGTCAGTGCCTGTGGATGCTGTGAATGGTTCTACTCAAAGGGTTAGGACAGGTGTACTGACTCAGTGAGGAAAGGAATGGCAAACAACCTCACCCCTCATCTTGCCTAGTACGCCTCAATATAGCGCTGCCTTGGGTTTCTATCCACAAAGCCTACGGTGGTACTTTTCGAGGATCTGACCAAACTTCGGGCTGATTACCAAACAGAATATTAGAAAAGAATCCAAAAAAGAAATATCCTAACGAACTTACTATTATTAAAATTATTCTTTTAATCCAGGGGTCTCCAAACTACGGCCGATGAATACCACCAATCCGGCCCGCCATAGCTTATTGCATCTGTAAATTCTGTGATCAGAAATGTGAATGCTAATATATGATTAAAACCTAGAAGATCCATCTTTGACTTCTGCACTAACTGATCAATACACAGGTTATTGTATCTTTTGTAATTTGCTCAATTTGTGTGCATTTGTAATTAATCTTTTATGGGATAGTTGTCTCTATATTAACCACCTGTCATAAGGACAGTTTATGCTTTCAATGATGCTGATAGTGGTCTCTATATTAACCACATGTCATAAAGACAGTTTATGCTTTCAATGATGCTGATAGTGGTCTCTATATTAACCAGCTGTCATAAGGACAGTTTATGCTTTCAATGATGCTAATAGTTGTCTCTATATTAACCAGCTGTCATAAGGACAGTTTATGCTTTCAATGATGCTGATAGTGGTCTCTATATTAACCAGCTGTCATAAGGACAGTTTATGCTTTCAATGATGCTAATAGTTGTCTCTATATTAACCAGCTGTCATAAGGACAGTTTATGCTTTCAATGATGCTGATAGTGGTCTCTATATTAACCACCCGTCACAAGGACAGTTTATGCTTTCAATGATGCTGATAGTGGTCTCTATATTAACCAGCTGTCATAAGGACAGTTTATGCTTTCAATAATGCTGATAGTGGTCTCTATATTAACCACCTGTCATAAGGACAGTTTATGCTTTCAATGATGCTGATAGTGGTCTCTATATTAACCACCTGTCATAAGGACAGTTTATGCTTTCAATGATGCTGATAGTGGTCTCTATATTAACCAGCTGTCATAAGGACAGTTTATGCTTTCAATGATGCTGATAGTGGTCTCTATATTAACCACCTGTCATAAGGACAGTTTATGCTTTCAATGATGCTGATAGTGGTCTCTATATTAACCACCTGTCATAAGGACAGTTTATGCTTTCAATGATGCTGATAGTGGTCTCTATATTAACCACCTGTCATAAGGACAGTTTATGCTTTCAATGATGCTGATAGTGGTCTCTATATTAACCACCTGTCATAAGGACAGTTTATGCTTTCAATTATGCTGATAGTGGTCTCTATATTAACCTCCTGTCATAAGGAGAGTTTATGCTTTCAAAGATGTTGATAGTTGTCTCTATATTACCCACCTGTCATAAGGACAGTTTATGCTTTCAATGATGCTGATAGTTGTCTCTATATTAACCACCTGTCATAAGGACAGTTTATGCTTTCAATGATGCTAATAGTAGTCTCTATATTAACCACCTGTCATAAGGACAGTTTATGCTTTCAAAGATGCTGATAGTGGTCTCTATATTAACCATCTGTCATAAGGACAGTTTATGCTTTCAATGATGCTGATAGTGGTCTCTATATTAACCACCTGTCATAAGGACAGTTTATGCTTTCAATGATGCTGATAGTGGTCTCTATATTAACCAACTGTCATAAGGAGAGTTTATGCTTTCAATGATGCTGATAGTTGTCTCTATATTAACCACCTGTCATAAGGACAGTTTATGCTTTCAATGATGCTGATAGTAGTCTCTATATTAACCAGCTGTCATAAGGACAGTTTATGCTTTCAATGATGCTGATAGTGGTCTCTATATTAACCACCTGTCATAAGGACAGCTTATGCTTTCAATGATGCTGATAGTGGTCTCTATATTAACCACCTGTCATAAGGACAGTTTATGCTTTCAATGATGCTGATAGTGGTCTCTATATTAACCACCTGTCATAAGGACAGTTTATGCTTTCAATTATGCTGATAGTGGTCTCTATATTAACCACCTGTCATAAGGACAGTTTATGCTTTCAATGATGCTGATAGTTGTCTCTATATTAACCAGCAGTCATAAGGACAGTTTATGCTTTCAATGATGCTGATAGTGGTCTCTATATTACCCACCTGTCATAAGGACAGTTTATGCTTTCAATGATGCTGATAGTGGTCTCTATATTAACCACCTGTCATAAGAACAGTTTATGCTTTCAATGATGCTGATAGTGGTCTCTATATTAACCACCTGTCATAAGGACAGTTTATGCTTTCAATGATGCTGATAGTGGTCTCTATATTAACCACCTGTCATAAGGACAGTTTATGCTTTCAATGATGCTGATAGTGGTCTCTATATTAACCAGCTGTCATAAGGACAGTTTATGCTTTCAATGATGCTGATAGTGGTCTCTATATTACCCACCTGTCATAAGGACAGTTTATGCTTTCAATGATGCTGATAGTGGTCTCTATATTACCCACCTGTCATAAGGACAGTTTATGCTTTCAATGATGCTGATAGTGGTCTCTATATTAACCTCCTGTCATAAGGACAGTTTATGCTTTCAATGATGCTGATAGTGGTCTCTATATTACCCACCTGTCATAAGGACAGTTTATACTTTCAATGATGCTGATAGTGGTCTCTATATTAACCTCCTGTCATAAGGACAGTTTATGCTTTCAATGATGCTGATAGTTGTCTCTATATTAACCACCTGTCATAAGGACAGTTTATGCTTTCAAAGATGCTGATAGTGGTCTCTATATTAACCACCTGTCATAAGGACAGTTTATGCTTTCAATGATGCTGATAGTGGTCTCTATATTAAACACCTGTCATAAGGACAGTTTATGCTTTCAATGATGATGATAGTGGTCTCTATATTAACCAGCTGTCATAAGGACAGTTTATGCTTTCAAAGATGCTGATAGTGGTCTCTATATTAACCACCTGTCATAAAGACAGTTTATGCTTTCAATGATGCTGATAGTGGTCTCTATATTAACCTCCTGTCATAAGGACAGTTTATGATTTCAATGATGCTGATAGTGGTCTCTATATTAACCACCTGTCATAAGGACAGTTTATGCTTTCAATGATGCTAATAGTTGTCTCTACATTAACCAGCCGTCATAAGGACAGTTTATGCTTTCAATGATGCTGATAGTGGTCTCTATATTAACCACCTGTCATAAGGACAGTTTATGCTTTCAATGATGCTGATAGTGGTCTCTATATTAACCACCTGTCATAAGGACAGTTTATGCTTTCAATGATGCTGATAGTGGTCTCTATATTAACCACCTGTCATAAGGACAGTTTATGCTTTCAATGATGCTGATAGTGGTCTCTATATTAACCACCTGTCATAAGGACAGTTTATGCTTTCAATGATGCTGATAGTGGTCTCTATATTAACCAGCTGCCATAAGGACAGTTTATGCTTTCAATGATGCTGATAGTGGTCTCTATATTAAACTCCTGTCATAGGGACAGTTTATGCTTTTAATGATGCTGATAGTTGTCTCTATATTAACCACCTGTCATAAGGACAGTTTATGCTTTCAATGATGCTAATAGTAGTCTCAACATTAACCACCTGTCATAAGGACAGTTTATGCTTTCAAAGATGCTGATAGTGGTCTCTATATTAACCATCTGTCATAAGGACAGTTTATGCTTTCAATGATGCTGATAGTGGTCTCTATATTAACCACCTGTCATAAGGACAGTTTATGCTTTCAATGATGCTGATAGTGGTCTCTATATTAACCACCTGTCATAAGGACAGTTTATGCTTTCAATGATGCTGATAGTGGTCTCTATATTAACCACCTGTCATAAGGACAGTTTATGCTTTCAATGATGCTGATAGTGGTCTCTATATTAACCAGCTGCCATAAGGACAGTTTATGCTTTCAATGATGCTGATAGTGGTCTCTATATTAAACTCCTGTCATAGGGACAGTTTATGCTTTTAATGATGCTGATAGTTGTCTCTATATTAACCACCTGTCATAAGGACAGTTTATGCTTTCAATGATGCTGATAGTTGTCTCTATATTAACCACCTGTCATAAGGACAGTTTATGCTTTCAATGATGCTGATAGTAGTCTCTATATTAACCAGCTGTCATAAGGACAGTTTATGCTTTCAATGATGCTGATAGTGGTCTCTTTATTAACCACCTGTCATAAGGACAGTTTATGCTTTCAATGATGCTGATAGTGGTCTCTATATTAACCACCTGTCATAAGGACAGTTTATGCTTTCAATGATGCTGATAGTGGTCTCTATATTAACCACCTGCCATAAGGACAGTTTATGCTTTCAATGATGCTGATAGTGGTCTCTATATTAACCACCTGTCATAAGGACAGTTTATGCTTTCAATGATGCTGATAGTGGTCTCTATATTAACCACCTGTCATAAGGACAGTTTATGCTTTCAATGATGCTGATAGTGGTCTCTATATTAACCACCTGTCATAAGGACAGTTTATGCTTTCAATGATGCTGATAGTGGTCTCTATATTAACCACCTGTCATAAGGACAGTTTATGCTTTCAATGATGCTAATAGTTGTCTCTACATTAACCAGCCGTCATAAGGACAGTTTATGCTTTCAATGATGCTGATAGTGGTCTCTATATTAACCACCTGTCATAAGGACAGTTTATGCTTTCAATGATGCTGATAGTGGTCTCTATATTAACCACCTGTCATAAGGACAGTTTATGCTTTCAAAGATGCTGATAGTGGTCTCTATATTAACCACCTGTCGTAAGGACAGTTTATGCTTTCAATGATGCTGATAGTGGTCTCTATATTAACCAGCTGTCATAAGGACAGTTTATGCTTTCAATGATGCTGATAGTGGTCTCTATATTAACCACCTGTCATAAGGACAGTTTATGCTTTCAATGATGCTGATAGTGGTCTCTATATTAACCACCTGTCATAAGGACAGTTTATGCTTTCAATGATGCTGATAGTGGTCTCTATATTAACCAGCTGTCATAAGGACAGTTTATGCTTTCAATGATGCTGATAGTGGTCTCTATATTAACCTCCTGTCATAAGGACAGTTTATGCTTTCAATGATGCTGATAGTGGTCTCTATATTAACCAGCTGTCATAAAGACAGTTTATGCTTTCAATGATGCTAATAGTTGTCTCTATATTAACCAGCCGTCATAAGGACAGTTTATGCTTTCAATGATGCTGATAGTGGTCTCTATATTAACCACCTGTCATAAGGAGAGTTTATGCTTTCAATGATGCTGATAGTGGTCTCTATATTAACCACCTGTCATAAGGATAGTTTATGCTTTCAATGATGCTGATAGTGGTCTCTATATTAACCAGCTGTCATAAGGACAGTTTATGCTTTCAATGATGCTGATAGTGGTCTCTATATTAAACTCCTGTCATAAGGACAGTTTATGCTTACAATGATGCTGATAGTGGTCTCTATATTAAACTCCTGTCATAAGGACAGTTTATGCTTTCAATGATGCTGATAGTGGTCTCTATATTAACCATCTGTCATAAGGACAGTTTATGCTTTCAATGATGCTGGTAGTGGTCTCTATATTAACCACCTGTCATAAGGACAGTTTATGCTTTCAATGATGCTGATAGTGGTCTCTATATTAACCAGCTGTCATAAGGACAGTTTATGCTTTCAATGATGCTGATAGTGGTCTCTATATTAAACTCCTGTCATAAGGACAGTTTATGCTTTCAATGATGCTGATAGTGGTCTCTATATTAACCACCTGTCATAAGGACAGTTTATGCTTTCAATGATGCTGATAGTTGTCTCTATATTAACCAGCTGTCATAAGGACAGTTTATGCTTTCAATGATGCTGATAGTGGTCTCTATATTACCCACCTGTCAGAAGGACAGTTTATGCTTTCAATGATGCTGATAGTGGTCTCTATATTAACCACCTGTCATAAGGACAGTTTATGCTTTCAATGATGCTGATAGTGGTCTCTATATTAACCACCTGTCATAAGGACAGTTTATGCTTTCAATGATGCTGATAGTGGTCTCTATATTAACCACCTGTCATAAGGACAGTTTATGCTTTCAATGGTGCTGATAGTGGTCTCTATATTAACCAGCTGTCATAAGGACAGTTTATGCTTTCAATGATGCTGATAGTGGTCTCTATATTACCCACCTGTCATAAGGACAGTTTATGCTTTCAATGATGCTGATAGTGGTCTCTATATTAACCACCTGTCATAAGGACAGTTTATGCTTTCAATGATGCTGATAGTGGTGTCTATATTAAACACCTGTCATAAGGACAGTTTATGCTTTCAATGATGCTGATAGTGGTCTCTATATTAACCAGCTGTCATAAGGACAGTTTATGCTTTCAATGATGCTGATAGTGGTCTCTATATTAACCACCTGTCATAAGGACAGTTTATGCTTTCAATGATGCTGATAGTGGTCTCTATATTAACCTCCTGTCATAAGGACAGTTTATGATTTCAATGATGCTGATAGTGGTCTCTATATTAACCACCTGTCATAAGGACAGTTTATGCTTTCAATGATGCTAATAGTTGTCTCTACATTACCCAGCCGTCATAGGGACAGTTTATGCTTTCAATGATGCTGATAGTGGTCTCTATATTAACCTCCTGTCATAAGGACAGTTTATGCTTTCAAAGATGCTGATAGTGGTCTCTATATTAACCACCTGTCATAAGGACAGTTTATGCTTTCAATGATGCTGATAGTGGTCTCTATATTAACCTCCTGTCATAAGGACAGTTTATGATTTCAATGATGCTGATAGTGGTATCTATATTAACCACCTGTCATAAGGACAGTTTATGCTTTCAATGATGCTAATAGTTGTCTCTACATTACCCAGCCGTCATAGGGACAGTTTATGCTTTCAACGATGCTGATAGTGGTCTCTATATTAACCAGCTGTCATAAGGACAGTTTATGCTTTCAATGATGCTGATAGTGGTCTCTATATTAACCACCTGTCATAAGGACAGTTTATGCTTTCAATGATGCTGATAGTGGTCTCTATATTAACCAGCTGTCATAAGGACAGTTTATGCTTTCAATGATGCTGATAGTGGTCTCTATATTAAACTCCTGTCATAGGGACAGTTTATGCTTTCAATGATGCTGATAGTTGTCTCTATATTAACCACCTGTCATAAGGACAGTTTATGCTTTCAATGATGCTAATAGTAGTCTCTACATTAACCACCTGTCATAAGGACAGTTTATGCTTTCAAAGATGCTGATAGTGGTTTCTATATTAACCATCTGTCATAAGGACAGTTTATGCTTTCAATGATGCTGATAGTGGTCTCTATATTAACCAGCTGTCATAAGGACAGTTTATGCTTTCAATGATGCTGATAGTGGTCTCTATATTAACCACCTGTCATAAGGACAGTTTATGCTTTCAATGATGCTGATAGTTGTCTCTATATTAACCACCTGTCATAAGGACAGTTTATGCTTTCAATGATGCTGATAGTAGTCTCTATATTAACCAGCTGTCATAAGGACAGTTTATGCTTTCAATGATGCTGATAGTGGTCTCTTTATTAACCACCTGTCATAAGGACAGTTTATGCTTTCAATGATGCTGATAGTGGTCTCTATATTAACCACCTGTCATAAGGACAGTTTATGCTTTCAATGATGCTGATAGTGGTCTCTATATTAACCACCTGTCATAAGGACAGTTTATGCTTTCAATGATGCTGATAGTGGTCTCTATATTAACCACCTGTCATAAGGACAGTTTATGCTTTCAATGATGCTGATAGTGGTCTCTATATTAACCACCTGTCATAAGGACAGTTTATGCTTTCAATGATGCTGATAGTGGTCTCTATATTAACCACCTGTCATAAGGACAGTTTATGCTTTCAATGATGCTGATAGTGGTCTCTATATTAACCACCTGTCATAAGGACAGTTTATGCTTTCAATGATGCTAATAGTTGTCTCTACATTAACCAGCCGTCATAAGGACAGTTTATGCTTTCAATGATGCTGATAGTGGTCTCTATATTAACCACCTGTCATAAGGACAGTTTATGCTTTCAATGATGCTGATAGTGGTCTCTATATTAACCACCTGTCATAAGGACAGTTTATGCTTTCAAAGATGCTGATAGTGGTCTCTATATTAACCACCTGTCGTAAGGACAGTTTATGCTTTCAATGATGCTGATAGTGGTCTCTATATTAACCAGCTGTCATAAGGACAGTTTATGCTTTCAATGATGCTGATAGTGGTCTCTATATTAACCACCTGTCATAAGGACAGTTTATGCTTTCAAAGATGCTGATAGTGGTCTCTATATTAACCACCTGTCATAAGGACAGTTTATGCTTTCAATGATGCTGATAGTGGTCTCTATATTAACCAGCTGTCATAAGGACAGTTTATGCTTTCAATGATGCTGATAGTGGTCTCTATATTACCCACCTGTCATAAGGACAGTTTATGCTTTCAATGATGCTGATAGTGGTCTCTATATTAACCACCTGTCATAAGGACAGTTTATGCTTTCAATGATGCTGATAGTGGTGTCTATATTAAACACCTGTCATAAGGACAGTTTATGCTTTCAATGATGCTGATAGTGGTCTCTATATTAACCAGCTGTCATAAGGACAGTTTATGCTTTCAATGATGCTGATAGTGGTCTCTATATTAACCACCTGTCATAAGGACAGTTTATGCTTTCAATGATGCTGATAGTGGTCTCTATATTAACCTCCTGTCATAAGGACAGTTTATGATTTCAATGATGCTGATAGTGGTCTCTATATTAACCACCTGTCATAAGGACAGTTTATGCTTTCAATGATGCTAATAGTTGTCTCTACATTACCCAGCCGTCATAGGGACAGTTTATGCTTTCAATGATGCTGATAGTGGTCTCTATATTAACCTCCTGTCATAAGGACAGTTTATGCTTTCAAAGATGCTGATAGTGGTCTCTATATTAACCACCTGTCATAAGGACAGTTTATGCTTTCAATGATGCTGATAGTGGTCTCTATATTAACCTCCTGTCATAAGGACAGTTTATGATTTCAATGATGCTGATAGTGGTCTCTATATTAACCACCTGTCATAAGGACAGTTTATGCTTTCAATGATGCTAATAGTTGTCTCTACATTACCCAGCCGTCATAGGGACAGTTTATGCTTTCAACGATGCTGATAGTGGTCTCTATATTAACCAGCTGTCATAAGGACAGTTTATGCTTTCAATGATGCTGATAGTGGTCTCTATATTAACCACCTGTCATAAGGACAGTTTATGCTTTCAATGATGCTGATAGTGGTCTCTATATTAACCAGCTGTCATAAGGACAGTTTATGCTTTCAATGATGCTGATAGTGGTCTCTATATTAAACTCCTGTCATAGGGACAGTTTATGCTTTCAATGATGCTGATAGTTGTCTCTATATTAACCACCTGTCATAAGGACAGTTTATGCTTTCAATGATGCTAATAGTAGTCTCTACATTAACCACCTGTCATAAGGACAGTTTATGCTTTCAAAGATGCTGATAGTGGTTTCTATATTAACCATCTGTCATAAGGACAGTTTATGCTTTCAATGATGCTGATAGTGGTCTCTATATTAACCACCTGTCATAAGGACAGTTTATGCTTTCAATGATGCTGATAGTGGTCTCTATATTAACCACCTGTCATAAGGACAGTTTATGCTTTCAATGATGCTGATAGTTGTCTCTATATTAACCACCTGTCATAAGGACAGTTTATGCTTTCAATGATGCTGATAGTAGTCTCTATATTAACCAGCTGTCATAGGGACAGTTTATGCTTTCAATGATGCTGATAGTGGTCTCTTTATTAACCACCTGTCATAAGGACAGTTTATGCTTTCAATGATGCTGATAGTGGTCTCTATATTAACCACCTGTCATAAGGACAGTTTATGCTTTCAATGATGCTGATAGTGGTCTCTATATTAACCACCTGTCATAAGGACAGTTTATGCTTTCAATGATGCTGATAGTGGTCTCTATATTAACCACCTGTCATAAGGACAGTTTATGCTTTCAATGATGCTGATAGTGGTCTCTATATTAACCACCTGTCATAAGGACAGTTTATGCTTTCAATGATGCTGATAGTGGTCTCTATATTAACCACCTGTCATAAGAACAGTTTATGCTTTCAATGATGCTGATAGTGGTCTCTATATTAACCACCTGTCATAAGGACAGTTTATGCTTTCAATGATGCTAATAGTTGTCTCTACATTAACCAGCCGTCATAAGGACAGTTTATGCTTTCAATGATGCTGATAGTGGTCTCTATATTAACCACCTGTCATAAGGACAGTTTATGCTTTCAATGATGCTGATAGTGGTCTCTATATTAACCACCTGTCATAAGGACAGTTTATGCTTTCAAAGATGCTGATAGTGGTCTCTATATTAACCACCTGTCGTAAGGACAGTTTATGCTTTCAATGATGCTGATAGTGGTCTCTATATTAACCAGCTGTCATAAGGACAGTTTATGCTTTCAATGATGCTGATAGTGGTCTCTATATTAACCACCTGTCATAAGGACAGTTTATGCTTTCAAAGATGCTGATAGTGGTCTCTATATTAACCACCTGTCATTAGGACAGTTTATGCTTTCAATGATGCTGATAGTGGTCTCTATATTAACCAGCTGTCATAAGGACAGTTTATGCTTTCAATGATGCTGATAGTGGTCTCTATATTAACCTCCTGTCATAAGGACAGTTTATGCTTTCAATGATGCTGATAGTGGTCTCTATATTAACCACCTGTCATAAGGACAGTTTATGCTTTCAATGATGCTAATAGTTGTCTCTACATTAACCAGCCGTCATAAGGACAGTTTATGCTTTCAATGATGCTGATAGTGGTCTCTATATTAACCACCTGTCATAAGGACAGTTTATGCTTTCAATGATGCTGATAGTGGTCTCTATATTAACCACCTGTCATAAGGACAGTTTATGCTTTCAATGATGCTGATAGTGGTCTCTATATTAACCAGCTGTCATAAGGACAGTTTATGCTTTCAATGATGCTGATAGTGGTCTCTATATTAAACTCCTGTCATAAGGACAGTTTATGCTTTCAATGATGCTGATAGTGGTCTCTATATTAAACTCCTGTCATAAGGACAGTTTATGCTTTCAATGATGCTGATAGTGGTCTCTATATTAACCAGCTGTCATAAGGACAGTTTATGCTTTCAATGATGCTGGTAGTGGTCTCTATATTAACCACCTGTCATAAGGACAGTTTATGCTTTCAATGATGCTGATAGTGGTCTCTATATTAACCACCTGTCATAAGGACAGTTTATGCTTTCAATGATGCTGATAGTGGTCTCTATATTAAACTCCTTTCATAAGGACAGTTTATGCTTTCAATGATGCTGATAGTGGTCTCTATATTAACCACCTGTCATAAGGACAGTTTATGCTTTCAATGATGCTGATAGTGGCCTCTATATTAACCACCTGTCATAAGGACAGTTTATGCTTTCAATGATGCTGATAGTGGTCTCTATATTAACCACCTGTCATAAGGACAGTTTATGCTTTCAATGATGCTGATAGTGGTCTCTATATTAACCACCTGTCATAAGGACAGTTTATGCTTTCAATGATGCTGATAGTGGTCTCTATATTAACCACCTGTCATAAGGACAGTTTATGCTTTCAATGATGCTGATAGTTGTCTCTATATTAACCTCCTGTCATAAGGACAGTTTATGCTTTCAATGATGCTGATAGTGATCTCTATATTAACCACCTGTCATAAGGACAGTTTATGCTTTCAATGATGCTGATAGTGGTCTCTGTATTAACCTCCTGTCATAAGGACAGTTTATGCTTACAATGATGCTGATAGTGGTCTCTATATTAACCACCTGTCATAAGGACAGTTTATGCTTTCAATGATGCTGATAGTGGTCTCTATATTAACCACCTGTCATAAGGACAGTTTATGCTTTCAATGATGCTGATAGTGGTCTCTATATTAACCACCTGTCATAAGGACAGTTTATGCTTTCAATGATGCTGATAGTGGCCTCTATATTAACCACCTGTCATAAGGACAGTTTATGCTTTCAATGATGCTGATAGTGGTCTCTATATTAACCTCCTGTCATAAGGACAGTTTATGCTTTCAATGATGCTGATAGTGGCCTCTATATTAACCACCTGTCATAAGGACAGTTTATGCTTTCAATGATGCTGATAGTGGTCTCTATATTAACCACCTGTCATAAGGACAGTTTATGCTTTCAATGATGCTGATAGTGGCCTCTATATTAACCACCTGTCATAAGGACAGTTTATGCTTTCAATGATGCTGATAGTGATCTCTATATTAACCTCCTGTCATAAGGACAGTTTATGCTTTCAATGATGCTGATAGTGGTCTCTATATTAACCACCTGTCATAAGGACAGTTTATGCTTTCAATGATGCTGATAGTGGCCTCTATATTAACCACCTGTCATAAGGACAGTTTATGCTTTCAATGATGCTGATAGTGGCCTCTATATTAACCACCTGTCATAAGGACAGTTTATGCTTTCAATGATGCTGATAGTGGTCTCTATATTAACCACCTGTCATAAGGACAGTTTATGCTTTCAATGATGCTGATAGTGGCCTCTATATTAACCACCTGTCATAAGGACAGTTTATGCTTTCAATGATGCTGATAGTGGTCTCTATATTAACCACCTGTCATAAGGACAGTTTATGCTTTCAATGATGCTGATAGTGGCCTCTATATTAACCACCTGTCATAAGGACAGTTTATGCTTTCAATGATGCTGATAGTGGTCTCTATATTAACCAGCTGTTATAAGGACAGTTTATGCTTTCAATGATGCTGATAGTGGCCTCTATATTAACCAGCTGTCATAAGGACAGTTTAGGCTTTCAATGATGCTGATAGTGGTCTCTATATTAACCAGCTGTCATAAGGACAGTTTATGCTTTCAATGATGCTGATAGTTGTCTCTATATTAACCAGCTGTCATAAGGACAGTTTATGCTTTCAATGATGCTGATAGTGGTCTCTATATTAACCACCTGTCATAAGGACAGTTTATGCTTTCAATGATGCTGATAGTGGTCTCTATATTAACCACCTGTCATAAGGACAGTTTATGCTTTCAATGATGCTGATAGTGGTCTCTATATTAACCACCTGTCATAAGGACAGTTTATGCTTTCAATGATGCTGATAGTGGTCTCTATATTAACCACATCTCATAAGGACAGTTTATGCTTTCAATGATGCTGATAGTGGTCTCTATATTAACCACCTGTCACAAGGACAGTTTATGCTTTCAATGATGCTGATAGTAGTGTCTATATTAACCAGCTGTCATAAGGACAGTTTATGCTTTCAATGATGCTAATAGTTGTCTCTACATTAACCAGCCGTCATAAGGACAGTTTATGCTTTCAATGATGCTGATAGTGGTCTCTATATTAACCACCTGTCATAAGGACAGTTTATGCTTTCAATGATGCTGATAGTGGTCTCTATATTAACCACCTGTCATAAGGACAGTTTATGCTTTCAATGATGCTGATAGTGGTCTCTATATTAACCAGCTGTCATAAGGACAGTTTATGCTTTCAATGATGCGATAGTGGTCTCTATATTAAACTCCTGTCATAAGGACAGTTTATGCTTTCAATGATGCTGATAGTGGTCTCTATATTAAACTCCTGTCATAAGGACAGTTTATGCTTTCAATGATGCTGATAGTGGTCTCTATATTAACCAGCTGTCATAAGGACAGTTTATGCTTTCAATGATGCTGGTAGTGGTCTCTATATTAACCACCTGTCATAAGGACAGTTTATGCTTTCAATGATGCTGATAGTGGTCTCTATATTAACCACCTGTCATAAGGACAGTTTATGCTTTCAATGATGCTGATAGTGGTCTCTATATTAAACTCCTTTCATAAGGACAGTTTATGCTTTCAATGATGCTGATAGTGGTCTCTATATTAACCACCTGTCATAAGGACAGTTTATGCTTTCAATGATGCTGATAGTGGCCTCTATATTAACCACCTGTCATAAGGACAGTTTATGCTTTCAATGATGCTGATAGTGGTCTCTATATTAACCACCTGTCATAAGGACAGTTTATGCTTTCAATGATGCTGATAGTGGTCTCTATATTAACCACCTGTCATAAGGACAGTTTATGCTTTCAATGATGCTGATAGTGGTCTCTATATTAACCACCTGTCATAAGGACAGTTTATGCTTTCAATGATGCTGATAGTTGTCTCTATATTAACCTCCTGTCATAAGGACAGTTTATGCTTTCAATGATGCTGATAGTGATCTCTATATTAACCACCTGTCATAAGGACAGTTTATGCTTTCAATGATGCTGATAGTGGTCTCTGTATTAACCTCCTGTCATAAGGACAGTTTATGCTTACAATGATGCTGATAGTGGTCTCTATATTAACCACCTGTCATAAGGACAGTTTATGCTTTCAATGATGCTGATAGTGGTCTCTATATTAACCACCTGTCATAAGGACAGTTTATGCTTTCAATGATGCTGATAGTGGTCTCTATATTAACCACCTGTCATAAGGACAGTTTATGCTTTCAATGATGCTGATAGTGGCCTCTATATTAACCACCTATCATAAGGACAGTTTATGCTTTCAATGATGCTGATAGTGGTCTCTATATTAACCTCCTGTCATAAGGACAGTTTATGCTTTCAATGATGCTGATAGTGGCCTCTATATTAACCACCTGTCATAAGGACAGTTTATGCTTTCAATGATGCTGATAGTGGTCTCTATATTAACCACCTGTCATAAGGACAGTTTATGCTTTCAATGATGCTGATAGTGGCCTCTATATTAACCACCTGTCATAAGGACAGTTTATGCTTTCAATGATGCTGATAGTGATCTCTATATTAACCTCCTGTCATAAGGACAGTTTATGCTTTCAATGATGCTGATAGTGGTCTCTATATTAACCACCTGTCATAAGGACAGTTTATGCTTTCAATGATGCTGATAGTGGCCTCTATATTAACCACCTGTCATAAGGACAGTTTATGCTTTCAATGATGCTGATAGTGGTCTCTATATTAACCACCTGTCATAAGGACAGTTTATGCTTTCAATGATGCTGATAGTGGTCTCTATATTAACCACCTGTCATAAGGACAGTTTATGCTTTCAATGATGCTGATAGTGGTCTCTATATTAACCTCCTGTCATAAGGACAGTTTATGCTTACAATGATGCTGATAGTGGTCTCTATATTAACCAGCTGTTATAAGGACAGTTTATGCTTTCAATGATGCTGATAGTGGCCTCTATATTAACCAGCTGTCATAAGGACAGTTTAGGCTTTCAATGATGCTGATAGTGGTCTCTATATTAACCAGCTGTCATAAGGACAGTTTATGCTTTCAATGATGCTGATAGTTGTCTCTATATTAACCAGCTGTCATAAGGACAGTTTATGCTTTCAATGATGCTGATAGTGGTCTCTATATTAACCACCTGTCATAAGGACAGTTTATGCTTTCAATGATGCTGATAGTGGTCTCTATATTAACCACCTGTCATAAGGACAGTTTATGCTTTCAATGATGCTGATAGTGGTCTCTATATTAACCACCTGTCATAAGGACAGTTTATGCTTTCAATGATGCTGATAGTGGTCTCTATATTAACCACCTGTCATAAGGACAGTTTATGCTTTCAATGATGCTGATAGTGGTCTCTATATTAACCACCTGTCATAAGGACAGTTTATGCTTTCAATGATGCTGATAGTGGTCTCTATATTAACCACCTGTCATAAGGACAGTTTATGCTTTCAATGATGCTGATAGTGGTCTCTATATTAACCACCTGTCATAAGGACAGTTTATGCTTTCAATGATGCTAATAGTTGTCTCTACATTAACCAGCCGTCATAAGGACAGTTTATGCTTTCAATGATGCTGATAGTGGTCTCTATATTAACCACCTGTCATAAGGACAGTTTATGCTTTCAATGATGCTGATAGTGGTCTCTATATTAACCACCTGTCATAAGGACAGTTTATGCTTTCAAAGATGCTGATAGTGGTCTCTATATTAACCACCTGTCGTAAGGACAGTTTATGCTTTCAATGATGCTGATAGTGGTCTCTATATTAACCAGCTGTCATAAGGACAGTTTATGCTTTCAATGATGCTGATAGTGGTCTCTATATTAACCACCTGTCATAAGGACAGTTTATGCTTTCAAAGATGCTGATAGTGGTCTCTATATTAACCACCTGTCATAAGGACAGTTTATGCTTTCAATGATGCTGATAGTGGTCTCTATATTAACCAGCTGTCATAAGGACAGTTTATGCTTTCAATGATGCTGATAGTGGTCTCTATATTAACCTCCTGTCATAAGGACAGTTTATGCTTTCAATGATGCTGATAGTGGTCTCTATATTAACCACCTGTCATAAGGACAGTTTATGCTTTCAATGATGCTAATAGTTGTCTCTACATTAACCAGCCGTCATAAGGACAGTTTATGCTTTCAATGATGCTGATAGTGGTCTCTATATTAACCACCTGTCATAAGGACAGTTTATGCTTTCAATGATGCTGATAGTGGTCTCTATATTAACCACCTGTCATAAGGACAGTTTATGCTTTCAATGATGCTGATAGTGGTCTCTATATTAACCAGCTGTCATAAGGACAGTTTATGCTTTCAATGATGCTGATAGTGGTCTCTATATTAAACTCCTGTCATAAGGACAGTTTATGCTTTCAATGATGCTGATAGTGGTCTCTATATTAAACTCCTGTCATAAGGACAGTTTATGCTTTCAATGATGCTGATAGTGGTCTCTATATTAACCAGCTGTCATAAGGACAGTTTATGCTTTCAATGATGCTGGTAGTGGTCTCTATATTAACCACCTGTCATAAGGACAGTTTATGCTTTCAATGATGCTGATAGTGGTCTCTATATTAACCACCTGTCATAAGGACAGTTTATGCTTTCAATGATGCTGATAGTGGTCTCTATATTAAACTCCTTTCATCAGGACAGTTTATGCTTTCAATGATGCTGATAGTGGTCTCTATATTAACCACCTGTCATAAGGACAGTTTATGCTTTCAATGATGCTGATAGTGGCCTCTATATTAACCACCTGTCATAAGGACAGTTTATGCGTTCAATGATGCTGATAGTGGTCTCTATATTAACCACCTGTCATAAGGACAGTTTATGCTTTCAATGATGCTGATAGTGGTCTCTATATTAACCACCTGTCATAAGGACAGTTTATGCTTTAAATGATGCTGATAGTGGTCTCTATATTAACCACCTGTCATAAGGACAGTTTATGCTTTCAATGATGCTGATAGTTGTCTCTATATTAACCTCCTGTCATAAGGACAGTTTATGCTTTCAATGATGCTGATAGTGATCTCTATATTAACCACCTGTCATAAGGACAGTTTATGCTTTCGATGATGCTGATAGTGGTCTCTGTATTAACCTCCTGTCATAAGGACAGTTTATGCTTACAATGATGCTGATAGTGGTCTCTATATTAACCACCTGTCATAAGGACAGTTTATGCTTTCAATGATGCTGATAGTGGTCTCTATATTAACCACCTGTCATAAGGACAGTTTATGCTTTCAATGATGCTGATAGTGGTCTCTATATTAACCACCTGTCATAAGGACAGTTTATGCTTTCAATGATGCTGATAGTGGCCTCTATATTAACCACCTGTCATAAGGACAGTTTATGCTTTCAATGATGCTGATAGTGGTCTCTATATTAACCTCCTGTCATAAGGACAGTTTATGCTTTCAATGATGCTGATAGTGGCCTCTATATTAACCACCTGTCATAAGGACAGTTTATGCTTTCAATGATGCTGATAGTGGTCTCTATATTAACCACCTGTCATAAGGACAGTTTATGCTTTCAATGATGCTGATAGTGGCCTCTATATTAACCACCTGTCATAAGGACAGTTTATGCTTTCAATGATGCTGATAGTGATCTCTATATTAACCTCCTGTCATAAGGACAGTTTATGCTTTCAATGATGCTGATAGTGGTCTCTATATTAACCACCTGTCATAAGGACAGTTTATGCTTTCAATGATGCTGATAGTGGCCTCTATATTAACCACCTGTCATAAGGACAGTTTATGCTTTCAATGATGCTGATAGTGGTCTCTATATTAACCACCTGCCATAAGGACAGTTTATGCTTTCAATGATGCTGATAGTGGTCTCTATATTAACCACCTGTCATAAGGACAGTTTATGCTTTCAATGATGCTGATAGTGGTCTCTATATTAACCTCCTGTCATAAGGACAGTTTATGCTTACAATGATGCTGATAGTGGTCTCTATATTAACCAGCTGTTATAAGGACAGTTTATGCTTTCAATGATGCTGATAGTGGCCTCTATATTAACCAGCTGTCATAAGGACAGTTTAGGCTTTCAATGATGCTGATAGTGGTCTCTATATTAACCAGCTGTCATAAGGACAGTTTATGCTTTCAATGATGCTGATAGTTGTCTCTATATTAACCAGCTGTCATAAGGACAGTTTATGCTTTCAATGATGCTGATAGTGGTCTCTATATTAACCACCTGTCATAAGGACAGTTTATGCTTTCAATGATGCTGATAGTGGTCTCTATATTAACCACCTGTCATAAGGACAGTTTATGCTTTCAATGATGCTGATAGTGGTCTCTATATTAACCACCTGTCATAAGGGCAGTTTATGCTTTCAATGATGCTGATAGTGGTCTCTATATTAACCACCTGTCATAAGGACAGTTTATGCTTTCAATGATGCTGATAGTGGTCTCTATATTAACCAGCTGTCATAAGGACAGTTTATGCTTTCAATGATGCTGATAGTGGTCTCTATATTAACCAGCTGCCATAAGGACAGTTTATGCTTTCAAAGATGCTGATAGTAGTCTCTATATTAACCAGCTGTCATAAGGACAGTTTATGCTTTCAATGATGCTGATAGTAGTCTCTATATTAACCAGCTGTCATAAGGACAGTTTATGCTTTCAATGATGCTGATAGTGGTCTCTATACTAACCACCTGTCATAAGGACAGTTTATGCTTTCAATGATGCTGATAGTAGTCTCTATATTAACCACCTGTCATAAGGACAGTTTATGCTTTCAATGATGCTGATAGTGGTCTCTATATTAACCACCTGTCATAGGGACAGTTTATGCTTTCAAAGATGCTGATAGTAGTCTCTATATTAACCAGCTGTCATAAGGACAGTTTATGCTTTCAATGATGCTGATAGTAGTCTCTATATTAACCACCTGTCATAAGGACAGTTTATGCTTTCAATGATGCTGATAGTGGTCTCTATATTAACCTCCTGTCATAAGGACAGTTTATGCTTTCAATGATGCTGATAGTGGTCTCTATATTAACCTCCTGTCATAAGGACAGTTTATGCTTTCAATGATGCTGATTGTGGTCTCTATATTAACCACCTGTCATAAGGACAGTTTATGCTTTCAATGATGCTGATTGTGGTCTCTATATTAACCACCTGTCATAAGGACAGTTTATGCTTTCAATGATGCTGATAGTTGAATCTTTAAGCCAAATTTCTGAGAATATTTGTCATGCCAAAGTGCTAGTATTTCTAAAAATCGAATATTATATATGTATCTACTTGACGTAATGTGTTGGATACAATTTAAAAAAATGTAAAACTAAAAACATTAACAATAAAAGTGTAAAAATAAAATATGAATATAAAAATAATTAAAAAAATTACAACAATGCAAGAAATATAAAAAAAAACAAGAAGTTCCGTGAAGAACTATACAGCCTACTTTTAATGCCAATGATTAATCTACAGTATGTGAACCTATCTAGAATAATGACAAAATTAAGTTGGTAATATCGAAATATCTAACTAGTTCAAAATATACCTGGTAAAATGTAGCCTAATAGAGCACTACAATTGGCAGCCCTGGTGACTGAATATATTCTTAGTTCCATCTCTTAAGGTACAGAATACAAAATTTGGTTGAAGTCCAATGGACGTTACTTGCAGTTAGACACTGGATCTATCAGCACGCGTAAAAGCATGTTGCCAACAATGTCATGCGTGTGCTGGTCAGAAATAATCTGAAATATTATGATATCTTGTTGTGCCAATTTTGGATGAAATCCATTTGTTAGTATAGAAGTTACATGTATTTTAAAATTGGACATATCAGCAGGCATAGAATCATGTTGGCAGCACTGCCTTGTATTAATTACTCCAAGTTAATCTAGAATGTCTGGTGCTATACGTGTGCAATGTATAGAGCTGTTGGCTTGCATACTTTCTGATATATTGATATTAGGGTAAAAAAATATGGACAGCATTTATTAACAGTTGGCAGCCCTGATTGCTCTTAACAATACGTATAGTCATATCTGTTATGGTACACATAGCACATACGAAATTTGGTTGAAATCCAACTGATAGTATAGAAGTTACATGTATTTAAAAATTGGTACTATCAGTAGACTTATAATCATGTTGGTAAAACTGACGTATATAATTTACTCCAAATTAATCTAAAATGTCAGAATATACGTGTGCATAGTTTAAAGATGTTGGCTTGCATACTTTCTGATATATTGGTATTTGGATTTAAAAAAATAGAGAGAGCAATTATTAGCAGTTGGCAGCCCTGGTGGCTCTTAAGAATACGCTCAGTCATATCTTTTTACGTACAGATAGTACATACAAAATTTGGTTGAAATCCACTTGATAGTGTAGAAGTTATATGCATTTAAACATTGGACCTATCAGAAGGCTTAAAATTATTTTGGCAACACTGTCATGGTTGGCCTCCTGGAAATTAAACTGAAATAGTCTTATCTACAATTGTGACAATTTTGGAATAGCTCCCATGCATACCTTGCCAGATATCCAACATGGAGCTCAAATTGCTAGTGCGTTTTTTCAGCAGTTGGTAGCACTGACATCATTTTCAAATATGGACGTGAGATATTCCGGTGCACGTCTTTACTCATACTAAATTTGGTTTTGATTGCTGCAGCCGTTTAGGAGTTGATAGGGGGACACACACACAGCCAGCCAGACAGACAGACAGACTGACGGATTTTCCCGGATCGATCTCATAAGTCTACTTTTTCCTCATTTTTGCAAAATGTGAAAAGTAGGCTGAAAAATAAAATAATAAACATAACTATAAGAAAATTATGAAAATAAGTGTAAAATCACCTGGAAATTGGTTAATTCATTAATTCAATCAAGGGAAAAATATCAAAATTAAATCTTTAAGAAAATTAAAAATAAATATATAAACGATAAAATTAGAGAAACAATAATTTTATTAATAATTATAATAATTATATATCTAAAGTGCTCTTAAACAGAGTAGAACAACAAACTGATCATTTAATTGGTGAATACCAGGCAGGCTTTAGGAAAGGTAGATCGTGTTCGGAGCAGATTTGGAGCCTAAAGACAATATTAAGGATACGCCGCAGCACCAACACATTTGTCACCTTCGTGGATTTTAAGAAGGCGTATGATTTTATTGACAGACAAACTGTTCTGGACACCCTAGAAGAGCTCAGAGTTGACAGGAAACCCAGGGATTTAATCCGCCAGACTGTCACTGACACAACAACTCAGTGAAGTGTCTAGGTGAACTATCAGAGCCTTTTGAAGTACTTACAGGATTTCGACAAGGTGACGGCCTCTCCCCACAGCTTTTTATTTAACTTAATGTTAGACAAAGTCATCAGGGAGTGGGAAAACAACATCAAAGGCATAAGCATTGGTACTGTGGAACAGAAAATAAAAGTAAAATGCCTAGCTTTTGCTGATGATCTAGCTATCTTTACCAAGAATAGTGAATAAACCAAGTATGCTATAGAGAAGTTACATGAGTTAGCATCAAAGACAGGACCCCAAATATCGTATGAGAAGGTGCATGTCATAGTAAATGGACACCAGAATATCCCGAGATCTCCACTACAGACCAACAATGGAATAATTAGACACGTACCTTCCTTTAAATATTTAGGAGGAATTATTGTACAATCTGGATTGGACAGGAACGCTAATTTAGAAAGATCTACCAAACTTCAGAAAGCATACCGAATAACATGGAATCACTATAATAAAAGAGTGATGTCACGAAATGCAAAACTACGGCACTACCAGACAGTTGTTCTTCCGGAAGCATTGCACGCCTCCGAAACTATATCTCTAGGAGGCCACTCTCAAATTGGTGAAATTTAAATCCAGGAACGTAACATTCTCAGGAAAATATATGGCCCCGTTTTAGTTAATGGTATATGGATTAAAAGGAAAACCACAGACTTGTACACAGTAATCAATAAGTTCACTGATACCGTGCGTAAGAAACGATTGAAATTTTATGGTCACATCTGCAGAATGAACAACACAAGATATGCAAAAAACTGCTTGATATAATTAAAAGAAGGTCAAAATCAGTTGCTTAGAAGAAATCAAACAGGGCTTAAAAGAAATAAACATTACAGAAGATATCATCATGAATCGCAAGACTTTTAGAACTCTAGTTACAAATCATTCTTTCACCGAAAAAGCTAAAAAGACCACTGGGAAAAAATGGACGGAGGAACGTAAGAAGGGACATAGCGAGATCATGAGGAGATTTTAGGAGGAGAGGAAGGGGAAAACACCATTAACCCGAGTCAACTAGTTTAAACGCGCTCCCTAAGTGGGCAAAACGAAGAAAGAAAGAAAGAAAGAAAGAAAGAAAGAAGCATTGAATTAAATTAAAATGTAAAAACACATTAAAATAACATATAGTTTTGTCCTATAAAGGGCCAATTAAAGAAATCGGCTCACATTAAGAGTAAGCCTCTATTTAAAGCGATTGAAAACACGCGGAACAGTGAATCAACGCGAGGAAATATGAAAAGAGTTCTGAAAATAAGTTTCGTCATTCTTTTTCCCAGGTACCCTTTATTGCCAAACAGACATACACCATGGCGTCATGAACTATACACCTTGCGACATTGACGCCACAGACATTGAGACACTTGTGGTGGCGTGCAAGCAGTTTGAATAACTACAGCACATTATGCAAATGCGGTGTAGAGTAGACCATGGACCATCACCTCATCTACAAGCTGTGCCCAACAACCTGCTCTCTCGAGGACATGTTGCAAGCCACCAGAGAGGCCTGTGAACTGGCTGGATAATGGTTACATTGCATTTACATTTTGTGTATATATTTGTAGAACCTACGAAAGTAGCCACTGTATGAAAAAATGTATGTATGCTTTTAGTACCTATTACTGGATTGATTTATGTGTATATTATGCTATCTGACAGGATTAACTCTTGAGAACTGACGTGAAAAAAATATAACACGAGGACTGGCACCAGGTCATTTTGACCCATAGTGTGTCACTCCCTTTTTATCGTAATCGCACGGATGTTACTGAAGTTATTTTACACCTGGTGTCTTCCTATGAACTATTCCCGATATAAAATAAGGCTTATTTAATTTTATCAAATTTAATATGCAGAAAACTGACAATACTTTTCGTAAGAGTGTGATTGGCTAAGCAATCATATCAATTTCTTTGAACAAAGGAGCTGATGACGAAGGTGTTCCTAGACCCTAAACATGGATCAATAAGAATCTGAGCTAGGTGGATTTCCCTACTTATTTTTTTTACAGAATGTCCCGACTAACGTAAGTCGAAAACTGTCAAGTGAGGATTGGCGCCATGGGTAAATCTGACCCGAGCGTATATAATATAAAAATAACCTGAGTGTTTAAAAAGCTATGGACATTTTTCTTTTGCAGGGTGAAGTTCAAGGCTAGGAAGGAAGGCACAGTGAGGGACAGGAAATAAGGGTTGACCAAAACGAAAATATAGAGCATTATTCAAGCCTCGGGTCAATAATAGCCATGCACCAGTCCTCGTGGGTTAAATTTACTTTGAATAAACCACTCTGGTATAATTCGGTGCCCTGCGATGCTCCGAGGTCAAGATCCTCGGTACCCAACGCGTGGACATACTGTATTTCGGTAACCCAACTCATCATGGAGCATATGATAGGCCCGGGCATGACCAATACGCAGTGGGGACCCCACGTTTGACACCGTAATGCGCCTGTCCGCTAACACCATGTCCTGTACTCGAGCAATGTTGTTTACATTTATGGATGTGGAGGGACGCCCACTACGATCTTCATCCTCCACACTCTACCGTTCTTCACTGACAAGGGAAGGATACGATGCATCAGTCACCGATTCGAACGATATTCAGGCTATGTCCCAATACTCAAGTTGTCTGCTATTGACTAGCTGCTAGCTACTATGTGCTATGTGCTATGCACTACGGAGATTTGGGACATGTCTGCTTGATCACAGCCTCCTTCATAGACTTGTGTTCTGCAACGAACTGGACTTACATGCTGGTACCAAACCAACACTCAAGATGGCGGTGATCTGCTACTCCTTGTAAGCTCTTTGCGCTTTCATCAGCTGTTTTAAATAAACAATACCTGAATTATACGATCATGGATCCGCCAAAAAGATCACTTTTTAGCCGAGCCCTAATTATGGTTTGTGTTTGGCTTAAGTCAAAGACAACCTACAATTTACATAACCTACAATTTCGATAAGCTACAATTGCTATAACTTCCTTGACGTAGTCGACAATCTAGCATGCACTTTCGTTCACTAGATGCTACAGACTTGATTGCTATGTGCTAAGCAGTATTGGATTACGACTTCTGACGTCACATTCGGCAAAGTAGTCGACTATCTAGTTCACTACGGCTGAAATTGTAATATTGGGACACAGCCTCAGTACACGTGTATGACATGGCCAGGCGTATACCAGGTGCAAGTGGTAAGGTGAGCTTCTCAGCAGTTTCCGAGAAGTTAATTATTCGCATTTGGCAATGCGGCGTCTATGTGCGTTGTACGCAAGCAAAAATAAAACAAGCGCGTGGTGCAGCTGTAAGAGCCCTGCCTCGTAAGAGCGAGATCGCTGGATATATCCCACCGGTTTGCCGTTGCAATGTGTTGTGTTTCTGTCTTTTTTTGTTGTTGTAATTATTGGCAATTTCCAACCAATGCGCACTGTTGCGGGGTACGGAGTGGTCTGATTGTTCACAGACGTGCAATGAACGGAACAGGCTGGGCCTTCAAACATAACACGTTATTACAATTGACTGCAAAATAAACATTGTTCACGACACCTATATATGTACGAATTGCCAATGTTTACAACAACAACAAGAAATTAACCATATTGTCTGTACACGTCTGTCTGCCATCGTGAGTTGTACTCAAATGATATCAGGCACGCTGATCTACTGCTTCTCTCTCTTCGTCCGTGTCGTCTCAAAACTCACGAGCCAAGCCAGTTCTTCTTTGAATGTGAATAGGTCCATTGTTAGCGCCAGCCGGAACTGCGGCATTTTTCCTACGGCCATCGCAGTCGCGTGCTCTCCGGAGTCGTGAGTTTTGAGACCAATCAGAATGTTAATTCAGCTACTAGTTTGTAGTGAGTTTTGATATTATTTGTCGCTATTTTTAGCCTACTTTTCACATTTTGCAAAAATGAGGAAAAAGTAGACTTATGGGATCGGGCTAATATGTGTCTGTCGGTCCTTCTGTCTGTCTGTCTGGCTGTGTGTGGGTGTCCCCCTATCAACTCCTAAACGGCTGCAGCAATCGAAACAAAATTTGGTAGGAGTAAAGATCTATACCTGAATATCTCACGGCCATATTTGAAAATGATGTCAGTGTTACCAACTGCTGAAAAATCGCTATTGAAATTTAAGCTCAATGTTGGATAACTTGGAAGGTATGAATGGGGGCTATTTCAAAATTGGCACACGTATAGATAATAATATTTCAGTTTAATTTCCAGGAGGCCATACATCGCAGTGTTGCCAAAATGATTATAAGCCTGCTGATAAGTCCAAATTTTAAATGCATATAACTTCTACACTCTCAATTGGAATTCAACCAAATTTTGTATGTGCTATGTGTAGATAACCAAATATGGCTGAGCGTATTCTTAAGAGCCACCAGGGCTGCCAACTGTTAATAAATGCTCTCAATTTATTTTATCCAAATACCCATATATCGGAAAGTATGCAAGGCGACAGCTTCAAACTATGCACACGTATAGTACCTGACATTCTATATTAATTTGGAGTAACTTGTATACGTCAGTGCTACCAACATGATTCTAAGCCTGCTGAGAGGTCCAAATTTAAATACATGTAAGTTCTATACTATCATTTGGATTTCAACCAAATTTCGTATGTGCTATGTGTACCATAACAGATATGACTATGCGTATTCTAAGGAGCAACCAGGGCTGCCAACTGTTAATATGTGCTGTCCCTATTTTTGTTACCCTAATATCAATATATCATAAAGTATGCAAGCAAATAGCTCTAAACTTTGCACACGTATAGTACCTGGCATTCTAGACGAAATTGGAGTAACTAATATACGTCTGTGCTGCCAACATGATTCTAAGCCTGCTGATAGGTCCAATTTTAAAATGCCTGTAACTTCTATACTAACTAATGGATTTCATTCAAACTTGGCCCAACAATAGATCATGTTATTTCAGATTATTTCTGACCAATACATGTATGTCATTGTTGCCAACATGATTTTACGCGCGCTGTTAGATCCAATGTTTAACTGCGTGTAACGTCCATGCTATCCATTGGACTTCAATCAAATTTTGTATTCTGTACCTTAAGAGATGGAACTAAGAACATATTCAGTCACCAGGGCTGCCAACTGTAGTTCTCTATTAGGCTACATTATGCCAGGTATACAGTATTTCGAACTAATTAGAAATTTCGATATTACCAACTAAATTTCGTCATTATTCTAGATAGATCCATATAGATTAATCATTGGCATGAAACATAAATTTTAGGAAAAGTAGGCTCTTTAGTTCGTCACGGAACTTCTCGTTAGCTCGTGAATTTTGAGACTTGCAAGTTTTGAGACATAACCCTCTTCGTCGGCGCTCTGCGCATGCGTCATTGCCCTCCGGTAATGCTACTTCCGTCGTTGAACCAGCCACGGGTGTGGATTCTTCTGGTGATTGTTTGTGTCACCTGGTGTACCGTCCACTTGTGCAATAAAATGACGAAACTACTTGCGGAACTTCCCCTTATAAGCTGGCAGCTGCCTGGTCGCTTCGACACGGCAGAATGCGGATGATTGCTTTCCAATTCCATGAGTTGATTCCCTGTTCCGCGTCTTTTCTATCACTTTAAATAGAGGGTTATTTAATGTTAATGTGAGCCGATGTTTTTACCACCATCGTATCGAGTGCCCTTCGAAGAGTATCGTCTGCCAATTACAATCCAATCGGAGGGTAGAATCTACCATAGTTCACTAAACTTGTTAGTATAATGATGCCTGATAATAACAGTATCCTTAATGGAAGATTTGTACCTGAGTGTAATAAATTAGCCAGGCAGTGTGATATTTGGCACATTATCCTATGTTCTATCATTTCCACTTACACCGGTTGTACAATGCCTGCGACAGTTGTTACATAAAAGCGATCTTTGCATGCATTAAACTTGCTTTTCTCGGATGAATTAAGGAAGAGCTGTGACGTTGTCTGAAGACAAGTAGCTTGAGAAGGTTGTTGTAACTTGTTAACCCCAGTCTCATCTTCACCATTTGTTGCCATCAACTTGTTGGGCTAATCAAACACTTTCTCTGGGGTTGCTTAACTACCAACATTCTGCCATATATCTTACTTCATGACACAACTTTAGTACAATCCTTGTATCCTATAAAGACTTGCTAACTTCCCACCCTCTAGAGCCTGGTGCGGGGGTTATACTCCAAAAATATGGTCCGTTGGGGCCGTGTCTTGCAGTGTTAAAGCAAGATAATCCTATTTACTTCTCTTATCCTTGTTTCCCGTTCTCTCTTCCTCCTTTCTGCGTGTTATTGATCTATTGATCTATTTCCTCATCCATGCCTGCTTCTTCTACTTCTCCTTGTGCTTATTTATCTTCCTTCTACTTATCCTTCTGTTAAATTTCTTCATTTCATAATATTGTTTGCCACGGTGGGTGAGTGGTTATCTTGTCGGGCTACCAACCCCAAGCTTGCAGGTTCGCTCCTGGCCATGGTAAATGATTTTTTTTGAAAGGTGACAAAAAACACGGCATGCATGCCATACGTTGTCAGCATGTTAAAGTCCGGCTCCATGGCTAAATGGTTAGCGCGCTAGGCTTTGGCCGAACCATTAGGGACTTTAAACTCTTGGGGTTAATTCCCGTGTCTCGGGGACTGGGTGTATGTGCCGTCTTTATCATCACTTCATCCTCATTACGACGCGCAGGTCGCCCACGGGCGTCAACTAGAAAGACCTGCACTCGGCCTCTCCTTAGGCCACACGATCATCATCAGCAGCATGTTAAAGAACCCATTTGAATTCAGAGGGCCATGTTCATAGTGGCAAAATTAATCTCGGGGTTTTCTTCCAACACAACAAGTTCCTCCATTCCCTACTAGAAAGCGCTATAGTGCCAAGGAGCTAAGATATCTATCCTCCTTGACTTTGATATCACCCCAAGGAACAACAAAATTTGACATGCAAGCTGCCCTTTGGGCGTCCGATAACAAACCTTGAACTCGGCACCCAAGGCCATACGATATCATTATTATTATTATTTCATGATATTTCATTTTTTCATCCTCCCTTTCTTCTTCTTCTTCTGCTTTTCCTTCATCATCATCCTTCTCTTTTCCTCCTTTCTCGACATACTTCTGTGTGGGCATGCTGACTCAGTGGCCTTCTACCAAAGTAAATACCGTGTTCGATTCCCGGTTAATCCACGTGGTATCTTGTAGTGAATTGTCACGCCCTGTGGTTCGGATTCCACGTAGAAAGAAGGATTCTTCATTCTTCTATTTCCCTTGTCTTCTCCTTGCTCCTCTGTCTCGTTTTTCTCGTCATTCCTCCCTCCCCCCTCTCTGCCCCCTCGCCAGGGGCTCACATCAAATGGGACGTGGGTTGGCGACCACGGGACCCCAGTTGAGTCCGGCATTGCTTTCACTTACTTTTGGGCTCCTCTCTGTTATCTTTCCTGTCGGCCACCCTTGATCAACTCTTGTTCTCTTCCGACTCCGACGGTATTGGGGTATCCGTGGCCTAGGGGTCTCTTCCTTTCCCGCCTTAATTGGCCCTTCTCTCATCTTTTCTGCTCCCTCATTCTCCGAGGTGTCAGACCTCTTCTGTTCTCTTCCTATCTCCTGCCTTCTGCTCAAGGCCTTAAAGGAGTCAGGGTGTGTGTAGCCCCACCACTTCTGGTGCACCCTGGATATTGCTACACCCTCAGGGGCTCACGGCTGGTGGGTTTGGGAGTTGGCGACCCCGAGGGGTTCCTGAGCTGGGTCCGGTTTTCCCCCTCTCCACTTTTCTATCTGCCTTTCATGGCTCTCCTTCCTTCCATGTCCCCCAATCTTCATTCTTCGAGGGTTGAGGACATTTCTTTTCCTCCTGTCCACTGTTGGCCTTATTCTTTATTTGTTTACCATTTCTTCTTCTAGTTTGTAAGACAGTAGTTAATTTTCATAACATTCTCATCTCATATTTCACTATCACCCAAACCTTTAGGGGCCGATAACCTAGATGTTAGGCCCCTTAAAACAACAATTATCATAATTATCATCATCATTTTCTCGTCATCGTTGTTTGGTTTTCTTCTTCGGTTTCTGTCTTCTCGTGGTCCGCCTCGTTACGCAGTGGCTAGCATTCTTGGCTAACACCGCGGAGTCAGGCCTGGGTTTAATTCTAGTCTCTGCCAAGAAATTTTAATTCTGGTGTTAAGGGGCAATGGATTTCCATGGTTTCCCAATTTTACACCAGACAAATGCTGATATGGTTCCTAACTTAAGGCCACGGCTGCCTCCTTCCCAATCCTATCCCCAATTTACAAATACACACACCACTACAGCTGGCATAATAGCACAGGTTATCACACAAATTCCATACTTATATACACACCCTAAAATGACCGTGATATCGCAGCCTCCTATATAAGCAGCAACAACAACAACAACAACACTGACGCAACGCCGCCGGGGTGTCCGAATTTAGCCTCGAAAATCCCGGTACTCTTCATAGATGCATCGTAAATTTAACAAGTGTTGAACTTGCTTGTCCCGGATGAAGAAGAGTAATGTTGTGTCTTACGACAAGAGACTGCTAATTTGTGTATTCCTTTATTCTTCTTCTTCTTCCTCTGTCGATATTGGCCTGCTGAGGACCGCGTTGAACAATCGGCCGACTTGACAATATCTACTGTACTTCTCCTCCCAGAAATTCTTCATGCGTTCGCTGAGTCTCCTCCATTCTTCAGACCAGATGACCTTGGTTCTTGAGCTAGGTCTTTATCATTTCAAATGATCTTGTCGACTTCGTCGTTATGCTTTGAGTCTAACATTTGAGACGGAGACGGTTGCGTTACGGAAACGGAGACTGTGACGTCATGCAGCCGCGCGGGAAGCCTAAGTTAATGGGTAAATGACGACGAGGGCGTGACGTCATGCAGCCACGCGGGAAGCCTAATTTAATGGTTAATGGAGTCTGTTGAAAGAGTCCTGGGGCGTCGAGCGACCTGGGGCTTCAAGCGAAGCGAAAAGAATACAGGGTGACTCCTAAAGATATATACAAGACGCCAGATAAGAATACAAGGTGACTCTTAAAGAGGTGTACAAGATGGCAGAGAAGAATACAGGGTGACTCCTAAAGAGGTGTACAAGATGTCACACAAGAATACAGGGTGACTCCTAAAGAGGTGTACAAGATGTCACACAAAAATACAGGGTGACTCCTAAAGAGGTGTACAAGATCCCAGATAAGAAAACAGGGTGACTCGTAAAAAGATATACAAGACGCCAGATAAGAATATAAGGTGACTCTTAATGAGATGTACAAGATGGCAGAGAAGAATACAAGGTGAATCTTAAAGAGGTGCACAAGATGTCAGACAAGAATACAGGGTGACTCCTAAAGAGGTGTACAAGATGTCACACAAGAATACAGGGTGACTCCTAAAGAGGTGTACAAGATGTCACACAAGAATACAGGATGACTTCTAAAGAGATATACAAGATGCCATATAAGAATACAGCGTGCCTCCTAAAGAGGTGTGCAGGATGTCAGAGCAAAATACAGGGTGACACTTAACGAGGTGTACAGTATGTTAGATTTAATTCAAATACAGGGTGACTCTTAAAGGGGTTTGCAAGATATCAGATTCAAATAATGGGTGACCCTTAAAGAGTTGTAAATGATGTCAGACTCAAATACAGGGTGACCCTTAAAGAGGTGCCCGCGCGGGAAGCCTAAGTTAATGGGTAATGGAGTCTGTTGAAAGAGCCCTCCTGAGCCTTTCTGACATGTGCAGCATTTGTAGTATGCGTCATTTGAAATGATATAAAGTCTAGTCTCTCAGACTGACTGTAATTTTTTACTGAAACCCTTTAAGTTTATCAACCTTCCTTCAAAACAGTGATTTGTTAAGAATATTTTCTTGAGTGATGCCAACTTCTTTGAGATCTGCTCGTGTTTCCTCAACCCATTTTGTGGTGGACTTTAATTTGCTAATGTAAGTGAATATCCTTTTGGTTAACCAATTGTTGCTTATTAATAGTATTATTATTATTATTATTATTATTATTAACTGGACAAGTTGACCGCTAACGCGCTACTTCGTTCCTCGCTGGTATCGGGCGTCTGCTTTTCCGAGGTTTCCAATTTTCACCACCAGGCAATGGCTGGATGGTTCCTTGTAACTGGTCCAAGGCCGATTTCGATCCAAAAAAATACCTTAAATTAGACCCAAGTTAGCGGTTGCCTGTCACCATCCCCAGTTGTATCTGCTGACAAAGTGTGTCGATCTCCAAGACACTGCCTTTGTGGCGGTAGAGGAATGATCCCTCGCAGAGTCCGTGGCTGATGCCGAGCTTGGAGGATAAGCGATTTTAAAAATATGAGTACGGTATTCTTCTTATTATTAATAATATTGTTTAAAAAAATAAGAAGGAAGCTTGTAGGTTAACGTGACCGTTAATCTCGCAATCACGAGCCACGGGACCTCCTTTTACGTGGAATCCGTACTACAGGATATGGGATTTCACTTTGAAACTCTCACATGCATTGACTGGGAATCAAACCCGGTCCGTTTTGGTAATAGGCAAACAGCTTGACCGTTGCGACACAACGTCCCTCTTAAGAAATAAGATGATGATGATTATAATAATATTAGCGGTAATAGTAGTCTATTATATTCGTTCGGATGCATGCAAGAAATCACACTCCGAAAATATGAAAATGTCCTGGGCCCGATAGAAGGCAAACGGTTGAAATCTCGCGATCCGTAGAGGCCCTGAAGATGAAGATGAAGGAGGGGAAAATAATAATAATTGATACGTGCAAGGGCACGTCTCTACCATTTCAAACATGTATTTAATCAGGGACGCTGTTCTTGAAGTTTGAAACGACCGCCTGGTGACTTGCTTCCCATTCTGAACACGAGATGGTAGCGCCTGTCGGTCTTGGAGAGATTGCAAGTAGTTCCTGTGTCTCCCCAATAGGTGGTGTGGGCTTCGCCTTATTAAATTCGTTATACGCATGACATGATTAAAAGACAATCACATTCTTCGTCTTCAAACAAATGCTAGTGCATTCTTGATACCGCCAAAATTATGAACTTATTAATGACATTGTTGTTTTGATGTGTCTTTCTCTGATTGGACAATATTTATTTACATGAAGACAGTTCGATAAATGACGAGCGATTCTCCGCCATTTTTGTGAAGTCCATTAGAGGTCGTGAAGTAAACATCAAGCTAGTTGGTCGTAAAAGGTGTCTCCGCTGATGGGGGGGCGGTTGCCTCCCCCATCCTCTACCAAATATGCATATATTCAAGAAAAGGAAACGTCTGTGCTCCTAAGGATTTAGTTTCGTCTTTTCGCCGTGAAGATGAACAGTGGTATATTTAGTTTGACTGGGTAAAAGAAGAGAAGCTTCATGGGTGATCGAAAACGGCGCGTGTGCTCTCGTGGCCATTTTGAGGCAGTTCATATATTTTTTTTTTACACTATTTAAAATGTGTTAATTATTTTATTGTTACTGTGTCTCCACGGAGAAGGATGTAAGGTACGTTTTTTTTTAAATTTAATTTATCTAATTATCTTATTTTGGGAGCTCCAAGTTTGGCCGTGTACGAATGTTGATCTTCTGTTGTGTTCTCGCTTGTAGGCCAAAAATTTCTTTTTCGTTTTAATAACGTTTCCATATATATATTAAGTTTCTTATTTATTTTTTGTTTACCTTCTGGAGACACATTTATTAAATTATTTCACGTTTAAATTATTATTTATATTCCTTTGTCAATCTTGGGATTGACATTGTAATTTATTCATGATCCGGTGCATTTCTCGATTGTAATAGCATTTAGACCTAATTATTTTCCGCCGTCATTTTCTTTACGCTAATGTTTAAATTTAGTTTTATTAATTGTTTGCCGTAATTTCGACCTGGCATGGTTTTGGTGTGGCCATACCTTTGTTTACCGTGATGCATTGTGGTCTCGTTGTCAGTCCATTTGGCGCGGGTCTCCAAAGCATACGTGTTTTCTGTTAGCTCAATATTTTTTTTTAAAATTGTAATCTTGTTGTTGTTAGTTTTGTGTTTTCGGATGTAAAATGTCCTTGTGTGTTTCGCCGGCGAGCATATCATTTATTTTTTTTATTTTCTATCCCATTTAAATTTTTTTTAAGTGTAATTTAATTTCAATCCTTATTTTTTTTTTGGCGTGGCCTCAACATCTGCATGTCGGATCGTGATTGCATTACCTTGCAATTCATCAAGCCCGTTCTGAGTATGTTATGCATGTAATATTTATTTTAACCTTTGGGCTGTTAAATTTTATATTATTTTAAATTAAGTCTTTCGTCTTCTTGGCTTTGCAAGCAAGCATGTTAGGCGCTATCTGGCCTTCTTGTAAAATATTGGTGGTTGATGCATGTTCTTTCGCTGGTGAAGTTCTTATTTAAATTTTCAATTTTAAACCTTTTATTCTTAATTTTTTTTTTTTTAAATTTTTGGTTGTGGCATTATTTCACCGACGGCAGTTCCGTTGGTTTTTGGGGGATGTTTGTACGATAGCCTGTGTGTGTTGTCCCCTTATCCATCTTCCTTCCACTCCTTTGGAGCTCTTCTGTCGGGACATGTCATCTGGAGGTGATGTTGCTGCGGAAGTGACCCGGACCCCTGAATACAGGTAAGTTGGCCCATCCACGTTTCCCGTACGCGTCCCATTCTGGTAAGCAAAGCGTTGGTTATCGAGAAGCCGACGTGCTGCTGGCCAGTGCCGTCCAATGCTAGGGGGGGTAGCATTTTGGTAGCAGATCCCGCTCATGTTCACTTCCGTAACTATCCCCTCCCCAGTACCCACAGGCTGTTTTATGGACCCCTCTAATACTGATGGGTCAGTTGTTGGTGGGATTTTGTCAGGAAAATGTACTTAATGTTATGTTTTGCTAATCCTTATCGTTTATTGTGTTTCATGTTGCCTCTGGATATCCATGTGGTATGCTGGATGTAAGGTGTCCTGTTTTTAAACGAGGCGTTTACCCCTGTATTTTACCCTGTTTGTGTGCAACATCCCCAATGAAGATGCAGCTCGGTGAGTGACCGACATGTGTTCTTGGCATGGGAAATGGGATTTCTTAATGTTCTGATAGCCTATATGCTGCGTGTGAAGGAATCCTGGAGCCCCGTCGGAAGCTGGTAGCCTGATTGTTTGTGCCTATTTTGTGATTTAGCTCCCTGTTCTCGAGCCAAGCAGGTGGTGACGTGTGCAGTTCTGGACAGCATGGTGCATGATTTGGTGTAGTAGGGTGGCTGTGTTTGAGTGTCAGCCTAATCTTTGGTGATGGTAATTGCTGGTTGTGGTACTGTTGTGAAAGTGTAAACTGTCCTTGTTATTCCTGAAAATTTTGTTTCTTTCTATATTGGTTGTCTGCATTCTGTGTTTTCCAAAATGGCCGACAACAATAGTGTTTTCAATTTAATTGACTTAAGCGATAACCTTGTGAATTTGGAGAGTTCTTCTGGGGTTGAACGTGAGTCACCTCTCTTTACTAGGTCTGAGGTTTTGGGATCGATTACCAGTAGTAGTTTGCCTGCCCCTCTGTTGCCTGGCGCTGGCTCGTCCATACCACTTAACCCTGCATACGGTCATTCTTCTCATGTTAGGTCACCTAATGATTTCCTGGGTCCTGCCGACCCATTGCATCCCAGTTCTTTCTCTAGTAATATTAAAGTTTTGTCGCCTGTAGAGGGTGTGCGAGCGGGCTACCCTGGTAACAATATCTCTATTCCTAATGCTACGTTCTCACCTACCGTTAATTATGGGTCGATTCCTCATCCTATTTCTGGTTTCTTAACTAAGTTAAAGCATTTCAACCTTGATGACGTTACCCAAGTGGTACAATTTTTAAAGCAAGTGGTCGAGTTGGGCAACCATGCCTCGATTTTTGGGATGTCGGAAGTTCAGATTTTCCAACTCTTGTATCCTGTTGCATCCGGTATGCTGCGCGATAAGCTTGTTGAAGCTATCCACCTCCGCATGTCCTTGGCCATGTTTATTAGGGAAGTGTTGTGGTTTTTTGTCCCTGCGAGCGCCCTAAGTGCTCTCGAGCATAAGTTCCTTTATCGTGTCCAAAGGCTGGACGAGTCCCTTAGCGACTATGTCAGCGACATTAAGGTGTATGCCCAGGTTTTTGCATCCCCTTTAACCGAGCGACAGTTGGTGTCATCAATTGTGAATGGGTTTTCGCCTCAATATAGGTCATACATGACTATGTGTACCAGGCCTTCGTCATTCGTCGAGCTGAAACAGGTCGTTATAGAGGCTATGGCTGTGAAGCATGCAGATTCCCTTCGTGTAGCTAATGTTCCTCCTCCTTCCTTGATGGCTTGTCCCCCTCCTTCCTTGATGTCTCGTCCCCCACCTAAGGTTATGTTTCATCCTCGACCCAACATTAAGTGCCACTCGTGCGGTGGAGTGGGACATGTCAAGAAGGTGTGTCCGAGTAACCAGGATGTGTATCGCCAATGACAGAACGTTGAGGAGACCAATTCGGGTGTTACTTCCAAGGATATTTCTGTGTGTAAGAATTTGGGAAAACCCTGTGAAGTTTCTGGTCGCCCTACCAATGATAGTCTTGATAACTCGTTGAAAACTAAATCTTCATGTGCTAATTCTGCTTATGTCGCTGGCCTACCTAACCTGTCGGTGAGCAATGGCGTGGCAAGTCAGCCTAATTCTAAACGTTGTATGAAACCTGTGGTTCGGGTGTCCTCGTCACCTACTTGTAATCGTGTTAGAGTGAGTAATGATTTTGGAATTTCTCCTGTGGCTAAAGGAATATCCCCGTTTATTGAAATTTGTGTTAATGACGAGCCCGTTTCTGCGTTGCTTGATTCTGGTAGTGTCGCATCCTTTATAAGCGAGGACTGGTTTTTATCTATGAAGAGTGTTTGCAAATTTCCTGAGTTAGAGCCTAACAATGAATCTTTTATTTCGGCAAATTGTTCAAACTTAAGTATTTTGGGTAGTATGACAGTCAAAATTCATATTCTAAATTTTTCTTGGAAATTTAAATTTTTGGTTGCTAGAAATCTTTCTTGTGCTGTGGTCATTGGAGCTAATTTCATGTCACACGTTGGTATGCTTCTTGATTTAGGTGCTCGCAACTTATGGTTTAAGTTTAATCCACAGAGTAAATTATCGTTTAACCCGCTTTTATCTTCTCCTGCTGTCAATTCTGTTAGTGAACCTATGACTATTGAGGATCTCGATCTGGAAAATTTAACGAGTCTTCAAAGGGAGGCCATTAAGAGGTTATGTCAGGAGTATGGCGATGTATTTACTGACAAGCTGGGTGTAACCCATTTGATGGAGTACAAGATTGAGCTAACCGATTCTGTGCCGGTGCGTTCCAGCCCGTATCGCCTTGCCCCGCCCAAGATGGCTGAACTTCGTAAGATTATCGATAAGATGTTAGAAGAAGGTGTAATCCAACCCTCTATCTCTGCCTACTCATCCCCTGTATTTCTTGTGCCAAAACCTAACGGTGGTTTTCGGCCGGTGGTCGACTATAGGGCTCTTAATCAAAAAGTTGTTTTGCAGTCCATTCCTTTGCCCGACCTTCACACATGTTTTAGTTGGTTTCGCAACGCGAAGGTGTTCACGATCCTCGATTTAAATTCTTCCTACTTCCAAATTCCCCTCTCTCCTGAATCCAGGCATGTTACTGCTTTTTCCACTGACTGGAACCTGTTTGAATATGCCCGTGTCCCGTTTGGCCTATCCACCGGAGCCGCTGTGTTGAGCAGACTTCTGGACAAGGTATTTTCAGAAATTAAATTCAAGTTTGTGTACCACTACCTTGACGATGTGGTGATCTATTCCGAGTCCTTCGAGGAACACGTTGGTCATCTGAAAATTGTACTTGATCGGTTGCGTGACGCTGGACTTACCGTCAAATTGTCCAAGGTTTCCTTTGCCAAGCCCAAAATTTCCTTCTTGGGTCATATTGTTTCTGAATCTGGTATCTCAGTGGACCAATCTCGTACGCAGGCCATCAGAGATTTTAAACCACCCAAGAACGCCAAGGGTGTTGCTCGCTACATTGGAATGGTCAACTTCTTTCGCAAGTTTATCAGTAACTTTGCCGACCGGGCTGCTCCTCTAAATCAATTACGCAAAAAGGCTGTGAAGTTCGAGTGGGGTCCCTCTCAGCAAGCAGCCTTCGAAGATCTTAAGCTTGCGCTCTCTAACGCCCCTGTGTTAGCCATTCCGGATTTTGGGAAGCAGTTCATTGTGCAGACTGATGCGTCTGGTCGTGGTGTTGGTTGTGTCCTTCTGCAGGAATCTGATCTGGGTCGGCAACCCATTGCATACGCTTCTCGTACCTTAACGGACGCAGAGAGGAAGTATTCTATTTACGAACTTGAGGGTTTAGCTGTGTTGTTCGCTCTAGAAAAATTCCGTATGTATCTTGAGCACACCAAGTTTCTCCTTGAGACCGATAACCAAGCCTTGAGCTGGGTCTTAGGGAAACCCCGCAAAACTGGTAGAATTGCTAGGTGGGCAACTAGGATTCTGTCGTTCCAGTTCACTGTCCAACATATTCGTGGGTCCGAAAATGCGGTAGCTGATTCTTTAAGCCGCATGTACGAGGAAACAGCTGAAGAGGATGTTCAGGAATGTGAACCTGTAAACCTTGTATCTGCTGTAAATTGTGTCAATGCCGTTCTTAGCAATTCCCCTGTGCTTTTTGAAGATGTGAGACGATTCCAGAAAGAAGATCCCTCCTTATCTAGCCTTATTGACCGAATCAATTCTGGTGAAGTGATCAAGCCCTACTCTCTGAAGGACGGTGTGTTGTGTTGTTCGTCTCGTCATGACCGCCTACCTAAAATTGTGCTCCCGGCAATCCTCATTCCGGAAATCTTTCGTTACTATCATGAATCTCCTATTGGTGGCCACCTAGGAGTATTCAAGACCCGAGCTAAAATCAGACAGTTTTTCATTTGGCAAGGTATGGATGGCGACATCAGGAGGCTCATTAGGAATTGTGCTGCATGCAGTATTAGCAAACCTCCGGTTTCTACTAAGGTTGGCCTATTGTCATCTGAACCAGCATCTAGACCCATGGAGAGGCTTTTTATCGACCATGTTGGACCGTTCCCTCGCTCTGGTCGGGGAAACCAATTTGCGCTTGTTTGCACTGACGGTTTCTCCCGGTTTAGTTGGATTTTCCCCACCAGACAGGCTACGACCAGTTCCGTCATAAAGTGTCTTAATTCCATCTTCTCGTCTTTTGGGCCGTGTCAGTATCTGGTGTCAGATAATGCCAAGTGCTTTGTATCTCATCAGTTCCGTCAATTCTTGTTTGATTATGCTATTTCGCACGTAACCACCACTCCCTATTTTCCTAACCCGTCTCTTGCTGAGCGAGTCAATCGTAATCTCCGTTCTGCTCTGATTGCTTTCCACCACGACGACCATTCCAAGTGGGATTCTAATTTGCATTGGCTCAATTTTGCTTTCAACACCGCCGTGCATGAGAGCACGCAAGCTACCCCTTTTTCGCTAATGTTTTCCTTTACGGCTAATTCTCCGTTGTCTAATCTGTGGAACCTGCACGATCTCCTTCCTGACAGTTTCACGCCCGAGGATATGAGGGCGAAATTCGACAAGGCTAGAGAGAATATTAAGGTATCCCATGACCAACTTGCCAGGCGACACAATGCCTGTCGCAAGCCAGCTGATTTGGAAATTGGTGATGTTGTGTACGTCCGCAATTTCGAGCCCAAGGGCGTCAGTAATCTTGTCTCAAGCAAGTTAACCCCTCGTTTTAAAGGTCCATGCTATGTAGAGGCATTCTTGACTCCTGTTACTCTTCTTGTTCGAAACCCTAAGGCCAACAAAATTTCTAGAGTGCATCTATCACACATTAAACGAGGTGGAGACGTTTCTAATGAGGAAATGCTACCATAAATTTTGTAAAACAAATTTTGTATAATGTAGAGTATCCCTAACCTTCTTTGAAGCCTTCAAGCCTCTGTTCCTTGTGGAATTTTGAATTTAATTGGGTTTGAAAACTCTGGTGGGATACAAACTGTATTGTTGGGAAGTTCCCATTGTAATGGTAAATTGTAAAAGTGTACCTAATTTTGATGTTTCATAGGAGATGCTAACATGTAAGTTGGGCTCGGTGGGAGACCTAACTCATGGTAACCTTGTATTCCTGTTCCCTTTGGGAATTGTAGTGGTCATTCCTCTACCGTAGTTCCTTCGAAATGTAAAGTCGTCTAACTCATGTAATCTTGTAATGTACTTCGAATCTGTAAAAAAGGTAAACTTGTTAATGAAATTTTGTAAGCACGGATCTAGGGCCTAGTCAAAAATTTTCTTCATTTAAATTCAACTTGTTTCTCTTTGTAAAATGTAGTAAGATATTGTAAATTCTGTAATACTTTTTTGAAACTAGATTAACTTCTATTTTTGTAAATGGCTGCCCACGCGTCGAATCGTATCTTGCACATTGCTTCATCCTACTTCGTCTAAAACGACCTACATTGGACTTGTTGAAAATTTTTCCTAACGTGTCTCGGACTCTGAAAGCACTGCTGGTGCTGGTGTACTGCGTTTCTGAAGGTTTTTGGACACAGTGAAGCTGTTAACTAAGTGGTTTGCGAGGTGATCAATTATCCCTTCACTGATAATCTGACCCTGCATTCTTCCTAACCAAAACGATGCGGTTTCATCCATCAATTGGAGTTAACTGGTGAACATTATCTTCGGGAAGCATCTCTGGTGAATCGACAAGTTAAGGAGGACTGTCTATGCCTTGGCATATTCGTGAACGGTGTTCACGCTTAAGGGAGGGAGACTGATACGTGCAAGGGCACGTCTCTACCATTTCAAACATGTATTTAATCAGGGACGCTGTTCTTGAAGTTTGAAACGACCGCCTGGTGACTTGCTTCCCATTCTGAACACGAGATGGTAGCGCCTGTCGGTCTTGGAGAGATTGCAAGTAGTTCCTGTGTCTCCCCAATAGGTGGTGTGGGCTTCGCCTTATTAAATTCGTTATACGCATGACATGATTAAAAGACAATCACATTCTTCGTCTTCAAACAAATGCTAGTGCATTCATGATACCGCCAAAATTATGAACTTATTAATGACATTGTTGTTTTGATGTGTCTTTCTCTGATTGGACAATATTTATTTACATGAAGACAGTTCGATAAATGACGAGCGATTCTCCGCCATTTTTGTGAAGTCCATTAGAGGTCGTGAAGTAAACATCAAGCTAGTTGGTCGTAAAAGGTGTCTCCGCTGATGGGGGGGCGGTTGCCTCCCCCATCCTCTACCAAATATGCATATATTCAAGAAAAGGAAACGCCTGTGCTCCTAAGGATTTAGTTTCGTCTTTTCGCCGTGAAGATGAACTGTGGTATATTTAGTTTGACTGGGTAAAAGGAGAGAAGCTTCATGGGTGATCGAAAACGGCGCGTGTGCTCTCGTGGCCATTTTGAGGCAGTTCATATATTATTTTTTTACACTATTTAAAATGTGTTAATTATTTTATTGTTACTGTGTCTCCACGGAGAAGGATGTAAGGTACGTTTTTTAAAAAAAATAATTTATCTAATTATCTTATTTTGGGAGCTCCAAGTTTGGCCGTGTACGAATGTTGATCTTCTGTTGTGTTCTCGCTTGTAGGCCAAAAATTTCTTTTTCGTTTTAATAACGTTTCCATATATATATTAAGTTTCTTATTTATTTTTTGTTTACCTTCTGGAGACACATTTATTAAATTATTTCACGTTTAAATTATTATTTATATTCCTTTGTCAATCTTGGGATTGACATTGTAATTTATTCATGATCCGGTGCATTTCTCGATTGTAATAGCATTTAGACCTAATTACTTTCCGCCGTCATTTTCTTTACGCTAATGTTTAAATTTAGTTTTATTAATTGTTTGCCGTAATTTCGACCTGGCATGGTTTTGGTGTGGCCATACCTTTGTTTACCGTGATGCATTGTGGTCTCGTTGTCAGTCCATTTGGCGCGGGTCTCCAAAGCATATGTGTTTTCTGTTAGCTCAATATTTTTTTTTTAAATTGTAATCTTGTTGTTGTTAGTTTTGTGTTTTCGGATGTAAAATGTCCTTGTGTGTTTCGCCGGCGAGCATATCATTTTTTTTTATTTTCTATCACATTTAATTTTTTTTTTAAGTGTAATTTAATTTCAATCCTTATTTTTTTTTGGCGTGGCCTCAACATCTGCATGTCGGATCGTGATTGCATTACCTTGCAATTCATCAAGCCCGTTCTGAGTATGTTATGCATGTAATATTTATTTTAACCTTTGGGCTGTTAAATTTTATATTATTTTAAATTAAGTCTTTCGTCTTCTTGGCTTTGCAAGCAAGCATATTAGGCGCTATCTGGCCTTCTTGTAAAATATTGGTGGTTGATGCATGTTCTTTCGCTGGTGAAGTTCTTATTTAAATTTTCAATTTTAAACCTTTTATTCTTAATTATTTTTTTTTAAATTTTTGGTTGTGGCATTATTTCACCGACGGCAGTTCCGTTGGTTTTTGGGGGATGTTTGTACGATAGCCTGTGTGTGTTGTCCCCTTATCCATCTTCCTTCCACTCCTTTGGAGCTCTTCTGTCGGGACATGTCATCTGGAGGTGATGTTGCTGCGGAAGTGACCCGGACCCCTGAATACAGGTAAGTTGGCCCATCCACGTTTCCCGTACTCGTCCCATTCTGGTAAGCAAAGCGTTGGTTATCGAGAAGCCGACGTGCTGCTGGCCAGTGCCGTCCAATGCTAGGGGGGGTAGCAATAATAATAATAATAATAATAATAATAATTATTATGATGATGATTTTTCATCCCATTTAATTACTGCGGCTTTGCGAGATGCCGCGTCGGGTTTCCCTGTATTTTGCCCTCAAAATCCTGGAACTTTCAGAACACGCCTCGCATGTTTAACGTTTTTATTTTCGATATCGTTTTACCCTCCAGGGTTGGATTTCCCCACGAACTAAACGAGGGATACCACCTCTACCGCCAATGAAGGCTGTGTCCTCGAGCTTGAGACTCTGAGTCGAGGGATATAACTGGGGAGTGTGACTAGCACTTCGCCCAGGCAGCCTCACCTGCAAAGCGAACAGGGCCCCGATGAAGGGATGGGAAGAGTGGGAGGGACAGACAAGGAAGAGGGAAGGAGGCGGCGGTGGCCTTACGTTAGGTACCATCCCGGTAATTGCCCGAAGACGAAGTGGAAAACCAAGGAAAACCACTTCGAGGGTGGCTGAAGTGGGAATCAAATCCCCTCTACTCATTAGGACCATCCGAGGCTGAGTAGACCCCTCATACCACATTTTCAAATTTCGTGGCAGAACCGGGAATCGAATCTCAAACCTCGGACCTCAGTGGTGGCAGCTAAGCATGCTGAGCACTACACTGCGGAGGCGAGGTCGCATGTTTCATGTGTTTAACTTGCTTGTCCCGGACGAAGGAGAGTTGAGTCTTACGACATGAGGCTGGCAACTTGTTTACTGCGAGTCTACAATATTTGCTAGCGCCAACTTGCAGGAATAAATAAAGCACTTTCACTGGGATACTGAACCTCTAACAGATACTCGCTCAACTTTCCAGCTTTAAACTGCCATAATATATCTCACTTGAGGACCAAACTTTCCTACAATCCTTGAACATTATCTACCAACTTTCCACCTTTCAAATCCCCTTACTGGTGTTACACTCAAAAAATATAGCTCATAGCAGAGTTTATGGCATGACTTAAAGCCACGTAATAATATTTTACTTTGCCAACCGCGGTGGCTAAGAGCGCTAAAGCACTAGCTCGTGTCTCGGGAGAGCGTGAGTTCGAATCCCACCTCGGTTTCCCATTTTCACCACCAGGCAAATGCCAGGGCGGTTCCTTTCAATAGGTCCACGGCCGATTTCCTTCCAAAATCATTTCCCTGACCCATCCTGAAAATCAAATAAATGGCCATCCTGTATTAATAAAAATTTTAAAAAATATTCCACTTTCATCTTATTCTTATCTTTCCTCTTCTCTTCCTTTATTATCACATTCCCCCTCCCGCGTCGCTTCCTTTTCATGTGTAACATCTTTCCACTCGGTTGCTGGATATTTTTGTGGGAGTGATTTTGAAAAACGGGACGGAAGTGGATCGGACGAAAGTGTGTAAGACGCACTGCCTGCTGGATCCCATCCCAGTAGCCAGGAAGGATGCGATCAGGCGGGCAGTGGTAAGAGGAAACAATGAGCGCGCGGTGTCGGAGATTGGTACCATGACGCACTGTCAGCCATGTGGAATTTATATCACATACGGATTACTTCAAGGTTTGGAGGCGCCATTACAGATATTCCTGCAATAAATCATCTTCAAGTTGTCGTTCTTTGGTGTATAACAGTCCATTATATAATATTTCCTGAAAACAATAAATTTATTAAAAGTCTGTATTTATCCCATTTTCATTTACGAAAAAAATAGGCATATAAATAAAGACTTAATAGCAGCCAATGGCCATGAATTACAGTACACTTAAGAGATCACCTTTTGTCCGTGTGTCTGTCTGTGTGTGTGTGTGCGTATGTGTGTGTGTCGCGTCCACCCCCCTTAATAAAATCTAAACGGCTGGAGCGATTTCAATGAAACTCGGTAAGTTCATAGCACTATTCCGGATGACTCCGACCATGCCCTTTAAATGTTGTCACGTCTCACCAATCCAACATGGCGGCTGTGCGAAATATTTCACCAACATTCAATATCTCCGTAACTATTACCGATATCACCCTGGAATTTTGTACGATGATAAAGGGAACTAATAAAAGTTCAACAAATTTGACTTTTGAAAACCTGGTAACTACAAAACCAACATGGCGGCCAAGCGAATTTGCAACATTTAAATAGACGTTTCTCGCAATTTAACCAGCCAAACGCAATGAAACTTGGTACAGTATATGTTTATACACACTGTAATGCACCGACATCTAACTTCGTTCATTTATTTATATAACCTCAAGATGGCGGCTGTGCGATATATTTCACCGGCATTCTATATCTCAGAAACTATTACCGGTATCACCCTTAAATTTTGTACGGAGTTAAAGGGCACTTCGTCCATGAGACTTTCAAAAGCCGATTCACTACAAAACGAACATGGCGGCCAAGCGAATTTGAAAGTTATAAATAGCCCTTTCTCGCGATCTAATTATCCAAACGCAATGAAACTTGGTACAGCAAATATTTATACACATTGGAATGCACTGGCATCTAATTTAGTTCAATTGTTTACATAATCTCAGGATGGCGGTTGTGCGAATCTAAAAATAATTTTAAAATTATTTTTTTATTTTTTTGTGTCGTAATCATGCGATTGAAGTGAAAGTTTGAATTATGAACCTGAGTAATAATTTTCCTTTAATGGTACATGACTCTATGGCCTATACATATAAGAATCTAACATGGCGACCATCCGGAATATTTAGACGGTTCTCAATATCTACGAATCTATTACAGCAATCAAACTGATTTTTTTTATGTTCGTACTGCTATTAACATAACTTCACCTATAGGACTTTCAGTAACCTGGTGAGCAAAAATCCAACATGGCGGCGAAGCGAAGTATAAATATTTAAATGGACGTTTCTCGCGATTTAACCAGTCGAGTGCAGTGGAACTTTGCACGTTAAATGCTTATACAAATGTTAATCCACTGGCATCTAATTTATTTCAATTGTTTTCATAACCACAAGATGGCATCTGTGCAAAATTTTAAAATCTCGTTTTTACTTCCTGTGTCCTAATCATGCGATTGAAGTCTGAATACCACACAACACAATAATCTTCATGTAACAGTACATAACTCTATGACCTACATATATAAGAATCCAACATGGCGACCATCCTAAATATTTAGTCGGTTCTCAATATCTACGAATCTACTACAGCAATCAAACTGTTTTTTGTATGATGATAGTGGAATTTAACATAAGTAGGATATATGAAAATAGGCTCTTGTTCTTCACGGAACTACTTGTTCAATCTCTGGATAAAAGTGATGGGCATCCACTCCCCGAGTAACTTTGCTCAATACTTTCAACTGAACGGTAAACGCTCATGCTAACTCTGGTGTCAACTGATTGAAACACAAACCACGTGTTCAAAATCTTCGTATCAGTATTTAAATGATGATATGCTTTAATATGAAACATTGTAACTAGTCGGCAAAGCCGGTATTAAGTTTCTGCACAATGGCTATACAGATATTAACCCACATTGCGGTAATGCAGTGATCCGGCCATGTGGAATGTTTACCACATATGGATTACTTCAAGATTTGGAGGTGCCATTACAGATATTCCTACGATAAATCATCTTAAAGTTGTCGTTCATTGGTGTAAAAATATTCATTACGGTATATCATTTTTGCTGAAAACAATATTATGATTTATTAAGAGTTTCGTTTTCAATATCTGGATAAAAGTGATGGGCATCCACTCCCCGAGTAACTTCGCTCGACACTTTCATACTGAACGGTAAAGCTCGTGCAAACTCTGGTATCAACTGATTGAAACACAAACCATATGTTCAAAGTCTTCGTATCAGTATTTAAATGACGATATGCTTTCATATGAAACATTGTAACTAGTCGGAAAAGCCAGTATTGTGTTTCTGCATAATGGCTATTCAGATATTAACTCAAATTGCGGAAATGCAGTCTTCAATATAATATATATATCGATGTTTTTATACGGGAATTGCTCTATCTTTTCATGGACCACTATAGGAATTCCATTTACTGTCAAGTAGTCGTATTCATTACGAATTTAAAACTCAATTCCACGCAGGAATATTATAAAAAAAAGGCAGAATATTAATGGAGCATAAAAAATTACTTCCATATTACTACCGGCACGTGAAAATAAGTAACTGTCTTGTACTCTAAATTTCTGTGGTTTTAATAGCTGCGTGCATAGCGTCTTGGTCTGCTAATCATGAGGTCTCAGGTTCGAACCCCAGTCCCGGCAATAGTTTTCGCTACCAGATTATCGATTTAAACGATATCTATCGTAACATTATGCGTCATTTTAACAGAATCTACATGAAATTACGATGTATCTAACTTTAATTACAATAGTTTGCACCAAGCAGGAGTTGGGAAATTTGATTGTATTGAACATTATTTCTAGTAGTCTATAGATAGGCTAGAGACTATGGTTTCATTCCTCCTCTTAATTTACAGTATAATAAGTGATGTTTGTTCAAACAAGTGTGACAGTAGCATATCTCCAATTCAATCTATACATTCATCATAGTACCAGTATGAAAACAGAGCGTAAGTTAACATTTTAAGAATGTCCAAGCTGTGTAGTATACGAGTAGGATAACATGTCAGATCACTTCACATCCCTACATTTCATCTCAATTTCATAGTAGGATAACATTTTTGGTTTTTTTTTCGGTAGCCTAACTTAATTTATTTGACTCTTCCCCCCCCCCCCCAAAAAAAAAAATTGTCATTTTTTTAGTGGGATTTTTTTCCTTTTTGGGGGACCTTTTGAGCCGGGGGCCCCAGGCAATTGCCTATTGTGCCTTATGGTTAATCCAGCACTGCCTGTTGCAAAGTTTATGGTGATATCCATGTATCGCCAGTCCCGTCACTGCACTGCGTATCGTAACGTTTGGTCCAGTCCAATTCCGATTGAGCATCGCGTCAGTTGTGTAAAATTCTGTCGGTATATCATTCCTCTTCTTTTGATTATATTATGTGTGTATGTGTGTATAAGCCCATGTTTTTTCCTTTGCTTTTGTATGTACAATATTATTTATCTCTCTCTGATTCGAGTAAATAAATAAATAAATAGATAAATAAATTCCTCTTCTGCTGTTTATTTTGCTTTACTTGTGATTCTTGTTGGGTAGCTGAAAGTAAGAGTTTAGTGCGTTGGTCTTCCACGAGGAAAGTTTCGTGCGCTAACTCATATGCAAATTTAGATCGAGTTATATAGAGAAGAGAAGGAATCTGATCACACTTGAAAAATTCTATCACCCGAAGCAGAGAAAGAAAGTTCACTAAAAAAAGAGCAAAATAACATTACGGTTCTCGACCTAAAAAGACCTAAGAAATCGAATGAAAGTATTCCTAAGTTGACAAATGTTGAAAATTTATTCGGCTCAAACAGGTCGAAAAACTTAGAAAAATTTCGGCCAGATATCTTAAATCGTAAATTTCTCCCTTATGCATTAAAATAGCTCCATTCCGTCAACTGATTATTAATCAGAACCACCAAATGCATGTATCTATTGCATATCAAGATCGTAGGTCTTGAAATGTAAATTTGAAATTTATTTTGCTAGATTGAGCCCCCGACCGGTTGCTACCAACGTTCTACCAACATAGCAAATTTCAGCTCTGTAGGTGGTCAAGAAGTACCCTTTGATTTATGATTCTTATGATGTGTATTATATTAATTTCGAAATTCCTAGTGCGGTTATTATTACTACTGTGTTTGTTCCAGCTTGGAGCGCCAGATGGCAGCATGAACGTTGGGAACGCCACAGTGCGATGGACATCAGTCCCCACTCACCCTCACTGGCTCCAGTTCCCTGACGCGACTCCCGCGGTACATCGGTTCATTGGGGCCCTGCTTCTCGCTATCGGAGTGGCTGGCTTGCTCGGGAACGCCCTCGTGCTCTTCGTCTTCACCAGGTCAGTCATTATTACCATTGTTACCAATATCAACTGGCATTGAGAGCTGGTAATAGGCGAATAATCCATTAATCGAATAGGCCTAACTTGAAGTGAATCAAAAGCAATTACTCGATTTAAACTCGGCAATTTTTCTAGGTTTGTGCCGTGTCTTGTGTGGGATTTCGCCTAGGACACCAAGCTGACTCAACAGCGGGCTCTTGGTGTCCCCGCCTGGACCAACCAACCATAACCTCCCTATGAAAGCTTTCAAAAAGATGGTATAACTTATTGGCTTTCACGGCCAGTGCATTTAAACTCAACAATTTTCTAGCTTTGTGCCGTGTGTTGTGTGTGGTTTCGCCTAGGACACCAAGCTAGCTCATCAGCGGGCTCTTGGTGTCCCCGGCCTGACCCTCACAGGAGTAGCGAACTGCGCGCTACCTCCCAACCCCTCTTAATTAATTCTAATTTTATTCGGCCTACCATTTTTAAAACTTTTTACTTTTGTCTTTATTTAAAAAAAAAAGCTACTTCGGTGGCGTAGTTGGTAGCATGCTGAGCGGCTGTGCTCAAGATCGCGGGTTCAAACCCGGCCGAAGTCGTCGGATTTATTAAGAGCATTAAAATCCATCAGTATGCCTTCCTTGGGAGGGGAAGTAAAGCCGCTAAACTTGTGTGAAGCTAAATTTCTAGGTTAGATTTCGTTGAAACGCTCTATCAAAGTACCAATGTTCACCACTAGGTGTTAGTGAGATCTGGTAGCGAAAGTTGGAACTACTTCAAATTGAATGGAACTTATAGCTCACACCCCATGGGTGTCCGCTTGAAGCAGCTACAGACTCTGGCAAGTCGAACATGTCCTCGGACACTCCCGGCACTAAAAGCCATACGCTTAATTTTTTTTATCCTGTACTTTAGGTCAAAGAGATAATATTTGGTGTTCAGTAATATTAACACTTCCAAATAAAATTTGTTGGTTTTTGGCAGAAAGATTCAACCATCAGCTTCATTGACAATATAAATTGTGGTTAATATATGGACCACTAACCTATAAATGGTTTAGCTCAACGCAGAGAAAACAAGTAGTCCCGTGACAAACTTATGAGCCTACTTTCCTTAAAATTATAAAGGCAATAGGTATATAGGGTAAACTCTACAGTCATTTGTACTCTGAGAGTTATTGGCACTGCTTGCATTTATTTGGATATAATAGTATTTTTACAACAATAACATTGCCACAGAGTGTTTTATCTTTCCATTCTATTACTCTTTGGCCCCTAAACTTCATCTTACTGCCACCAGGTGAACAGTATTGAAGTGAATGTTGGAACAAGTTGGTGTTGTTCATCACTGCTGATATTTTGTTGACATCTTACAGTTTTGTTAAGGTTACTAGTTCCTAACTTCGATGTTCGGATTTCAGTATACAAACTGCATTTTCAGGATAGGTGTGAAAACATGTTGAATACGCCTTAATGTATTTGTTCTGTGTTTATAAAGCACTCTAACCTATAATTATTCTGAATAATGGGGGTGCCGATTACTGTATTACAAATAACGATAAAATGCAGTACTTGGTACCCTGTACCAATAACTTACTGTGATTTTGGTTTTCACAGTCTTGTTCCATGTCTAAAGTCTTGAGCAATGCGTTTCAAGTGGGAAAGAATATTGTTCTACATGTTTGTATTAAAAGCAGGAGGCACACAAAATAAAAGAAAGGTACCTGACCAAGCTGCCAAGTACTGTCTGTTTGATCACTTAATATTTCATAACCGATTTATAATATGTTAAGGCTCTATATTTAGTTTCTTAATATTTATTATCAATATTCACAGTGGCGTATACTGGTCTGAAGATCTGGGCTACCACTGAGCTTAATATTACGCTAGACATGCTTTTGAACTGCCGTGCGAAAAGAGTTCATATTTGAAAACCCTTCCTTTGACCATACATTAACTTCACGACTAAATACTAACACGGCCAGCAAGACAGTTTAGAACTGCCAGATAACCTATTCCACCTAGCATATGTAGATGATGTGAAATGACGAGTATACACTGGCACACAATTGCAGTTCAGGTGTAGAGGCTTTGTCATATGTACAGTATAATATGAACTTTCTCACTGTATGGACGACGGCTGAAAGAAACTTCTAACAAACTCTCTATTATACAGTCATTGGCAGGTGTTTGTTCCATAATCTTCTTACAAATTCACAATTGGCACAGTTAAAACAAAACACTACATAAAGATTCTTCAGCATACACACACTTAAATAAATCACACATCGAAAATACTACAACTTCTAAAACATATTCACATCTTTGCGAGCGGGAATGTATATTTATTGTAGGCTCTTTGTTGCTTTAAACGCTTATAACTTCAGAGAAACCACTGGCTGTAGCGGCAACTCGCTCGCTATGAGCGCTGTGCCTGCACGGAACAAGGGTGGGTGCGGAGAGATGGGGAGAGCGGCGTAAGGCTGCCGCGTTCTTGGTCGGTTTCTAATGCGCTGCCGCCTTGACTACCCACTAACTATTATTTCTTTCGATAAAGAAGAATGTGCATGAAAGTCACGATTGTTTGAATGCTTTGTTGAAACTGTAATAAAGTGTCATTTATTTTTATTGTAATTTTCTTGGGCTACCGCCGGTAGCCCCGGTAGCCCTAAGAATACGCCCCTGAATATTCATAATGTACAGAACATGAGACCAAAAATATGAGGCAGCAGATTTTCTGTTTTAATTTTTTGATTTGTTGCTTAGTGTCCTTGAGGTGCCAATAACTGTACAGTTTACCCTATCAACAGTTGCCAAACCTGGTGACTCTAAATATATATTCTTAGTTCCATCTCTTAAGATACCCAATGAGCATGCAACATTTGGTTGAGGTCAAATTGATATTATGCACGTTACATGTATTTATGCACGTTACATGTATTTAAATATTGAATTCATCAGCATGAGCAGAATCATGTTGGCAGTACTATCGTATATCGGTTACTGAAAATTAACCTACATTTGCAGGTACTATGTATGCAAAGTTTAGAACTTTTGGCCTGCATACTTTCTGAAATATCGAGATTAGGATAAAAATATATAGAGTGCATTTTTCAACAGTTGGCAGCCATGTTGACACTAAAGAAAATGCACATTCACATCTGCTCTGGTGCGCAAATCACATACCAAATTTGGTAGAAATCCAATAGATAGTATGGAAGTTACGTGCATTTAAAGATTGGACCTATTAGCAGGCATAGAATCTTGTTGGCAATACTCTCATGTATGGGCTCCTGTAAATTAGTCTTATGTAATATTATGTATATGTGTGTCAATTTTGGAACAATTCCCATCCATATCTTCCGAGATATCCAACATAGACCTCAACTTTCAATTGCGATTTTTCAGCAGTTGGTAGCACTGACGTCATTTTCAAATATGGCCGTGGGATATTTAGCCATAGGTCTTTACTCATACCAAATTTGGCTTTGATAGCTGCAGCCGTTTAGGAGTTGATAGGAGGGGACACACACACACAGACAGACACAGACAGACAGACACAAATTTGCCCGGATCGATCTCATAAGTATACTTCTTTTAGCCCACTTTTCACATTTTGCAAAAATGAGGAAAAAGTAGACTTATGAGATCGGGCAAATGTCTGTCTGTCTGTCTGTCTGGCTGTGTGTATGTCCCCCCCCGCTATCAACTCCTAAACGGCTGCAGCAATCGAAACAAAATTTAGTAGGGGTAAAGATCTATATCTGAATATCGCACGGCCATATTTGAAAATGATGTCAGTGCTACCAACTGATAAAAAATCGCAATTGAAATTTGAGCTCCATGTTCGATATCCTGGAAGGTATGAATGGGAGCTATTTCAGAAATGGCACACGTATAGATAATAATATTTCAGTTTAATTTCCAGGAGGCCATACATCGCAGTGTTGCCAAAATGATTATAAGCTTGCTGATAGGTCCAACTTTTAAATGCATATAACTTCTACAATATCAATTGGATTTCAACCAAATTTCATAAGTGGTATGTGTATATAAACAGATATGACTGTGCGTATTCTTAAGAGCCACCGGGGCTGCCAACTGTTAATAAATTCTCTCATTTTTTAAATCCAAATACCCATATATCAGAAAGTATGCAAGCCGAGAGCTTTAAACTATGCACACGTATAGTATCTGACATTCTATATTAATTTGGAGTAACTTATATACGTCAGTGCTACCAACATGGTTCTAGGCCTGCTGAGAGGTCCAACTTTAAATACATGTAACTTCTATACTATCATTTGGATTTCAACCAAATTTCGTGTGTGCTATGTGTACCATAACAGATATGACTATGCCGATTATTAAGAGTAACCAGGGCTGCCAACTGTTAATAAATACTGTCTCTATTTTTGTTGCCCAAATATCAATATATCAGAAAGTATGCAAGCCAATAGCTCTAAACTTTGCACACGTATAGTAGCTGGCATTCTAGATTAATTTGGAGTAACTAATATAGGCCTACGCCATTGCTGCCAACAAGATTATAAGCCTGATGATGGGTCCAATTTTAAAATGCATGTAACTTCTCTACTATCTAATGGATTTCATTCAAAATTGACACAACAATAGATCATATTATTTCAGATTATTTCTGACCAATACATGTATGTCATTGTTGCCAACATCATTGTACGCGCACTGTTAGATCCAATGTTTTACTGCATGTAACGTCCATGCTATCCATTGGACTTCAACCAAATTTTGTATTCTGTACCTTAAGAGATGGAACTAAGAATATATTCAGTCACCAGGGCTGCCAACTGTAGTTCTCTATTAGGTTACATTATGCCAGGTATACAGTATTTCGAACTAATTAGAAATGTCGATATTACCCACTTAATTTCGTCATTATCCTAGATAGATCCATATAGATTAATCATTGGCATGAGTCTTAAATTTTAAGAAAAGTAGGCTCTTTAGTTCGTCACGGAACTTATTGTTTCAAAATGTGAAAAGTAGGCTAAAAACAGTTAAAATACCGTTGTCCTGAGATGTCCTAAGCGTAACAAGAATAAGAATAAAATATCCATGAATCCGGTCTAGCTGAGGAATTTGAACTTTTGCTGGAGTTCAATTACTTAGCCGTGTAAGCCAATATTTCATTTGTTATGTACCCCGAGTGTCGCACCGGTGTGTGGAGCCTTTACGCGTGCACCTGCAAGGCTCGTTAGGAATACCGCAGTTGGGAGTTGCAGTGTAATGGCTGTTAATAAGGTCTGGCGGATGGAGACCAGCAGAGTGACAAAACACTGCAGTGAAGTGGTAAACAGTGTTGCCAATTTATGTTTAAAAGAATATCACCAGCCATTAGTCAAAAGTCGCTAAAATTCTATGTTGGTTGGTTTGTTCCTTAGTTTATGGGCTGCGACAAGACGCTCATGTAGCCCCGTGTACTTTTGGGTGTGTGTAGAATCGGTCTAATAACCAGTGTTAATTGTGATGACTGGTTAGTGTGTGTTATCTGTTTTAATTCAATCCACTAGATGGGGGCTTCATTCCATTCCCTGACCCAGTCGGTCGACTGGAAGCAGGCTGTGGATTTTCACATAATTCTTTCTTTAATGTGTTCCTTGGTTCAATAGCCTCAGGCATTGTTTGATTTTTTTTTTAGTCTTCTCACTAGAAGTAATTCTATGGGCTTGAGTGAACTCTGCATTTACTCACACTAGCGCTCGTAATGTTAAAAAAGGCAAACCTCTAATCTAATCGACCGGATATGGTTGAGTTTCCGGTGAACAATCCTCAGTCTATCGCGTGTCATCGTGCCGGCAACTGGTTTACTGTGCCCTTTACGTGTGTAAATAGCGGCTTCGGTGGCGTAGTCGGTAGCATGCTGAGCTTCTATGCCCAAGATCGCGGGTTCAAATCCGGCCGCAGTCGTCGGATTATTTAAGAGCGTTAAAAATCCCTCAGTATGCCTTCCTTCGGAGGGGAAGTAAAGCCGGCGGTCCCATGTCATAGATGTATGGCATGTTAAAGAAATGTCCACTAATTACACCTGAGTGAAGCTAAATTGTATAGGTTAAGAATATAAACAACGCTCATAGGTTCCTACGTTCGTCGCCAAGAGCCGACTGCGGTGGCGTCTGGTAGCTAAGTTCTGAACTAGTAGTCGTTGACGGTAGCGTTTGGTGGCAAAAGTAGGAAATATTTGAAAAATTCAAAAGTCTGCTGTCCTTACTTGAATTGAAAAACAGATACACACACTAATGCAGCCATCACAATTAACACCGGTTATCAGACAGATTCTACACACACCCAAAGTACACGGGGCTACATGACCGCGTTGTCGCAGCCCCTAAACTAAGGAACCAACCAACGTTTGTAAAAGTGGAGAAAACAACGAAAATTAATAACAAATGCACCAACAAAAAGATTCAGCGATGAACCAGATTCGCTGACCCCGTGGTGTTGGGGTAATGCGCCTTCCTCGCAGCGGAGGCCCTGGGTTCGATTCCCGGCTCCATTAGAGATTTTAGAAACTGGCCTAAGGGCTGGAACTGGATGCACTCAGCCTCCTGAGGACAATTGAGTAGCTGTCTGAGAGTGAGGCAGTGCCCCGGACTAGGAGAACAAGATTAACGGCTGAGGGTACCCGACGCGCTAACCACTCATCACCCCATAAATCTGCAGAACAAATGGCAGGGCAGCGGTCGCTTGGTAGACCTAGGTCCTTCATGGGCTGTACTGCCACGGGGTTTGGTATGGATTAACCGGTTTAGAGTCAGTAATCGGACGAAAATATAATCGACAGAAAACGAGAAGATAGTGTCACGAACAGAGAAACGACAACGTAATACACCAAGTCAGTCTCCCCTAAAGCACGCCACGCTGTAGTGACAGCGCTTAGCGGGTGTTGTTGTTTGGTGAATGGGGCTGGGCAAATCAGCGCGCGTCAGGTGGCGTACCGGTATGAAAACGAATTATATTATACAGTATTCTGCCTAGTGGCAGGTCCATGTCTTCGTTCGTGAGAATTTCTGATGCCAATGTTCCCGGTGTTCGGGTTCTTCCTTCAGTCTGCTGTAACTCCTTCCATCTTTCATATCATCTAGATGTTGAATTCTTCTTCTTTCCCGTCCTGTCGTTCCTTTGATCTTCCCTTCAATGACGTCGTGCTTGAGCCCCTCATGTCTAAGTATGTGCCCGATCCAGTTGTCCTTCCTCTGAAGAATTGTATTCAGAAAAGTTTTCTTCTCACCTACTCTTCTCAGTACAGCATCGTTTGTCACCCGATCTGTCCACTTGATCTTCTCTATTCTCCTCCAGCACCACATTTCAATCCTTTATAAGAATTCGTTTTTCCTTTTTTCTCATTGTCCACATATCTGCCCCGTACAGTGCAATGCTCCAGATGTAACACTTAACCAATATCTTTCTTAGTGCTAAACTCAACTTGCTGGTGACCAGAGTCCTCTTCTTGTTGAATGCGTCTTTGGCCATGGCGATTCTGGCGCGAATTTCATTTGTGCATTGAGCATCTTTTGTCAGCAAGCTTCGCAAGTACTTGAACTGCTTCACATTCTCCAATTCTTGATTGTCGATAGTTATCCTCAGAACGAAAACGAATACTAATAATAATAATGCCAATTTTGTGTACAGACAGAAATAATAGTTTTATTGCGCTGCTGATTTTGCACTAATTTACAACATTCATTGTTTATTTTTGGCATTGCTTTGAAGCCACTAATTTTCCGATATTTAAAACAATCGTTTTGGCAGTTGCAATCGGAAGTATAGCTTCCAAGGGAGCATCAGACAAACTTGACCTTATTTTTGTTTTTGTTTTGTTAATATTCATAATTGAAAACATTTGTTCACAAGTAAACGTTGTTCCAAACATAGCAACAAATTTCGAGGCAAGTGAATGAATCCTCGGGAATTCCTGTTCCTTAACGTCTTTATAAAATGAAATCAAATCTCTATTGTAATGGTAATAGTGGTGTGTCAAAATCGATCGCACTGTAGTTTTATCAGCTTAACTTTGAGACTTCTTGGGGCATACTCTGGGCACACCGAAAAAGGCATCATAATAACTTTGAGTGCCGGTTTTACTTGTTTTATTTCTTCAAACCTATCTTCAAATTATTTATGTTCGACCCTCACTATTACGTGTCAGAAAACTGTATCATAATGATGGTCGTTATAACACTGTTTTCCATTATGATACAGTTTCTCCAGCCAATCAGAGCTCGTTCATTGAACAATTAGGTAACAATACCTTCGCGCATGCGCTCAAAATCCAACATGTCGGACATAAACACAACATCGAACTATAATAAATTACCGACATGGAATACGCACCGTCCATATGTTCGCGTAAATAAACTGGCGAATATGAGACAAGCAATAGCACTGTACCTTAAAATCACCAACGCTAATTTCTGCACAGCGCATTGTCATCAAATGACACCGGTGACAATATTACTGATGGACGGCAGATGTAAACATAAGGCTGCATATGGCATTGCAAGCACACAGAGCGCATGCGTCGGTCGTTCAAAGATCTTGAAAGACAGAGATATAACACCCAACGCTCGCTCTGCGATCACAAAATTCAAGTACCGTAGCTGACTCTCAACAGATATTTATGAATATTTATGTTAAAACATATAATAAAGTCATAATTATCATCAAATATAAACAGTCGTATGCAACTCGCCTATAATGGTAATTAAGACACTCGTATGGAAATTATAAAACTCGCATACGCTCGTTTTATAAAAAATACTCGTGTCTTAATTATAGCCATTATAGGCTCGTTGCATAATGTACTATTATGCAATGACGTTAACACTTATGAGTACTCACTTATGTGTTCTTAAGTACTCACATTCAAGGATTTTAGCGAGGGGAAAATTGTCCCAATTTTCTTCTTGAAGCTGACTTTTAAAATGCACAAGCTGCAATTTGAAACTTTCAATGCGAACACACATAGTACTGATAAAATTATTTTTGCCTTGCAACGAGATATTTAAATCATGAAAGTGAGGTCAGATATCCATTGCTCATCATCTAACCACTACACGGGGAGGAAAGAGGGGAGGGAGTGGAAAAGCACCGGTGTCGCTCGGTGCGGCACAGGGGCGCGCAAACACTAAGTGCTTACGTTAGCGTGGCCTGTCCTAAAGGAATATTGTCCAAGGAAGGTCTAATTTATGACATTATAGCATGTTTTCAACATTGAGTTGGAGGCAGATGACCTCGTAGTTCCGCTCCTTAAAATAACAATAACTAACTACTGTATAATAATGATATCGTATGGCTTCGGGTGCCGGGTGCAAGCTTTGTTATTTGACACCCAGCGGGCAGCTTGCATGTCAAATTTCGTGGTTCCTTGGGACGCTATGAAATTCAAGGAGGTTAAATATCTAAACAGCTTGACACTATAGCGCTTTCTAGTAGGGAATGGAGGAACGTTCTGCTGGCGGAAAATCCCGAGTTTAATTTTGCCATTATGAACACGGCCTACTGAATTCAAATGGGTTCTTTAACATGCCAACATAGTATGACATGCATGTCGTGATTTTTGTCGCCTTTCAAAAAAACCTTACCACGGCCAGGAGCGAACCTGCAAGCTTGGGGGGTTGGTACTCCGATACGTTAACCACTCACCCACCGTGGCAAACACTAACTAAGATTGAGTTGCTTGTCTGAAGTGCTACCTACCGTGGATTTTTGTTACCATTCGAACGCAAACCCGTCCACCACAGATACGAAAAGCTAGTGCATGATAGAGTGAGATTAAGAGCTCTTATGCCCCATTATTCTCTAATACAGTTAGATACCGTATTTAGATCAGGGAGTATTTAATATCAACCTACTCATGTCTGACATATTGTATGATAAGTTGGAGACGTTCTCTGTATTGTACGAGGGACGTACTATATTGTAATACACTTTATTAGCCTACTTTTCACGTTTTGTAAAAAATTAGGAAAAGGTAGACTTATGAGATGATCAGGGCAAATGTGTGTCTGTCTGTCAATCTGAGTGTGTGTCCCCTCGTATCAACTCCTAAATGGCTGCAGCTATCGAAACCAAATTTGGTAAGTGTAAAGATCTATACCTGAATATTTCAAGGCCATGTTTGAAATTGACGTCAGTGCTGCCATCTGCTGAAAAACCACAATTGAAATTTTAGCTCCATGTCCGATATCTTGGAAGGTATGCATAGGAGCTATTTCAAAATTGGCACACATGTACATAATAATATTACAGTTTAATTTCCAGGAGACCATATATGACAGTGTTGCTAAAATGATTCTAAGCCTGCTGATAGGTCCAATTTTAAAATGTATGTAACTTCTACACTATCAATTGGATTTCAATCAACGTTCGTATGTACCATAACAAATATGACTGTGCGTATTCTTAAGAGCCACCAGGGCTGCCAACTGTTAGTAAATACTCTCTCAATTTTTAAATCCTAATACCAATATATCAGAAAGTATGCAAGCCAACAGATCTAAACTTTTCACACGTTTGGTAGGCTACCTGCCATTCTAGATAAATTTGGAGTATCTAATATTCGTCAGTGCTGCCAACATGATTCTAAGCCTGCTGATAGGTCCAATTTTTTAATACATGTAACTTCTATACTAGCAAATGGATTTCATCCAAAATTGGCACAATAGATCATAATATTTCAGATTATTTCTGACCAACACATGCATGACATTGTTGCCAACATGATTTTACGCACGCTTATAGATCCAATGTCTAACTGCATGTGACATCCATGCTACACATTGAACGTCAACCAAATTGTGTATGTACATTCTATACCTTCAGAGATGGAACTAAGAATAGATTCAGTCACCAGGGCTGCCAACTGTAGTGCTCTATTAGGCTAGACCAGGGGTGTCAAACTCAATTTTTCAGAGGGCCATATATTAAATTTAGAATGTGTAGGCGGGCCAGATTCAAATTTAAAAAAATGTACTGAATTATTATAACATTTTATTTACTTAATTATATAGTATATAATATACGGTTGTTAAAAATCATATCAAAGTTATAAAAGAGGGTAATTATTTTGAGCTCGAGGATACAGATACCTGACTTCTCTTGTTTTTGACAAGCTCATTGATGTCAGGTATCATATTCGTTGTAATTATTTTAAGTCTTGTGCGATGTTTGTTCTTATTTATTTTCATGACAGAAAACATCTGCTCTCATAAATAGGTGCTACCAAACATGCACAGAATGCGTGCTGCATGCTTTTTTAATTGCGGCTTGTTATCCAAACTCTTGAAATATTGTGTATAAAATGTAAGAGCGTTAAGCTCTTTAAATTTTTCTTTCAAAATACTGTTTGATTGAAGATCTATCAACTCCATTTGCAAATGAACTGGTGCCTGTGAAGCTTCAAAATTGAATGGATTGTTGAAAATTGGGAATTCCATTTCATTCATTTTGTGGAAGTCTTCAAAACGATTGCTGAATTCCGTGATCAGATTTTGCGGAAGTTGAGAATATTGATCCAATTTATTTTGGTTCACCGTACCAAATGATTTTAAATGAGGGAAATGATCCAAAGTTTGATTTTTTACCTGATTTTCCCACAGCCTCAACTTTGTTTCAAAGGCTTGAATACATGAATGCATTTGAGTGACAATCAGATTTTTACCCTGTAACTTTACATTCAGATCAGTCAAGTGTTTATTCACATCTACTAAAGAGGCACAATCAACCCACAAGCCATTGTCATAATCAATTGGGTTGCCTTTTTCTAACATGAAAGCTTGAATAGGGTCACATAATGCAAAAAATCATTTTAAAACTACTCCTCGACTGAGCCAACGAACTTCGGTGAAATAAGGGACATCAGAAAACTTTTCGACCAAATCTTGTAAAAACTGCCTGAACTGTCGGTGATTTAGTCCTCTGCTCCTTATAAAATTTACTATTTTAATTATAGGGTGCATGACATGGTCCATTTTTAAATGTTTGGATGCCAATGATTCCTGATGAATTATACAGTGAAATCCCACAAAATTCCCTGCTGTTTTCTGTTTTAACTTAGTTACAACGCCCGAATGTTTGCCAGCCATGGCAGGAGCGCCATCCGTAGTTGTGCTGCTAAGTATATTCCAGTCGAGTTCATATTCTGCTATCAAATGCTCAATTGCAGAATAAATATCATTTGCTCTTGTAGTACCTGTCAATGGGACGCACTTTAATAGTTCTTCAGTTATTTCAAAGTTACTGTTAATACCTCGTATAAAAACAGCAAGTTGAGCTGTATCCTCAGTATCAGTGCTCTCGTCAACATCCAGTGAAAAGTTTGTAAATTCCTTAATTTTTTCTCCTTCAGCTGAAGAACCAAATTTTGAGATAAATCATTTATTCTTGAAGCAACAGTGTTTCTTGACAGCGAAATATTTTTAATTATTGACTTTTGAAATGGAAATGAAACATCGGCCACTTTCAACATGCAGTATTTAATAAACTCACCATCAGTGAAAGGTTTTGATCTCTTCGCGATTTCTAATGCAATAATAAAACTTGATTTCAGGGCATCTTCGCTCTCAGTATTAACTTTAGTAAACATCGATTGTTGACCTTGAAGTTTAGATTTTAAAGATGACAATGTGTCCATTCTTATTGTTTCAGTGTGACAATCGAATTTTGATTTATGATTCGTATCATAGTGTCTCTTCAAGTTAAACTCCTTACAAACAGCAACTGTTTGATTTGCAAATCAAATACAGTGGTTTACCTTTCCATTCTATGAAAAAATATGCAATTTCCCATTTAGACTGAAAAACTCTGCACTCACTATCAACTTTACGTTTTTGTGACATTATGCCAAAATCGTAACAATTATGGAACTCGACACAACAATTATGGATATCGCATGCGCACGACACAAACTAATGAACAATACCTTCACAATCACTGGACTTCACAATCACTATGTCGCAGTACAACTAAATTAACTAAAATCTTTCTCCGACCGTATCGCTTCGATTACTCGACTCAACTGACTAACGTCGTGCCGACGCACTCCATTTATATCATTAAGGAAGGTTCTAGTCTAGACTCGAAGCGCGTGGAAGATTCTAGTCTTCGTGGTTTTTCCGCTTGTTGCTAAGAGATGGCTACCTCTCTCGCTTGTCTAGGCACGCGCTTCCCTTGAAATTACTTATAAATGTTGTAGTGTGCGCACTTTAAAACTTCCGTAGAGGACTCGAGTGAAGTCATGATTCTTCTGTCTGTCACACATTGCGATCGCTGGCCGTATCTTTGACATCCCTGGGCTAGACTATGTCAGGTATATTTCGAACTAATTAAAAATTTCGGTAATACCAACTTAATTTCGCCATTATTCTAGATAGGTCCATATAGATTAATCATTGGCATGAATCTTAAATTTTAAGAAAAGTAAGTTCTTTAGTTCGTCTGGGAACTCCTTGTTTTTTGTACGTCCGTGTATGGTTCACATTTCACTTTTGAAGGTGATGACGTGTAACTGGTGTCTTTTTCCACCATTTGGTAGAAGCACACTTACAGAGGCCAACGAATGTACTCGTCATAGCCGACTTGATAGCTAAGCTTGTGCCTGGTAATGAAACATGGCTCCATTTCTATGAGCCACTAACGAAACAACAATCGATGCAATGGAAGCTAAAGAAATGTCGAACAGTGCCATTAGGTGGCAAGCGATTGGTGACAGTGTTCTGGGATACAAATGGCATCATCTTGATTGACTGGCTGGAATTGGGGGCCACGATTAACAGTGCAGCATACGTGGCAACCCTTAAGCGCTTACGTTGTTCCATTCAAACTAAGCGGCCAGGAAAATGGGATAAAGGTGTGCTTCTGCAACATGATCGCTGCCATTGATCAAATGGGATTCACTGTGCAGCCACTATACTCTCCCGACATGGCACCAAATGATTATCATCTGCGTGGTCGCCGATTTGCAGAACTGGACACAGCTGTTAAGGAATGGGTACGCAGCACACCGATAGAATGGTTTCAGTAAGGTCTGGAGAGACTGACACATCGATGGCAAAAGTGTATAAAGTTATAAGGAGATTATGTTGAGAAGGTGGACGTAACAACTGATGTGTAATATACTTCATTTGGGTAGAAAAAAGTAAAATGTAAAACAATACACTACGCCCCTCGTATATTATATTTTATGAACACAGTTTCCATAACAAGCATGCACTGACTCAAGCAGGAATGCTAATTCACAACGTGCAAAACAATACTTTTCATTTGAATTCTCAGTAATGTATAATGAGTTCTCAGAATAAATATCTAACATCTGCCGTACAGTAGAATTAAAAATCACACATGCTATATAATGCAGCGCCTGACCGGTCCAGTTCAATGTTTTTTTCTTTCTTGTCAACCGTGACTCTCAAGCTTCGCACGGCCAAGGTCGCATCTCAACACAACCATTCCAACCTTCGTTTTGTCCAATCCATTGGTGTTTGACAATTGTTACAGCCTAACACGTCGAATCCAATGGTTTTTGACAATGGTTACAGCCTAACACGTCGAATCCAATGGTTTTTGACAATTGTTACAGCCTAACACGTCGAATCCAATGGTTTTTGCAAATGGTTACAGCCTAACACGTCCAATCAAATGGAGTTTTGACAATTGTTACAGCCTAACACGTCGAATCCAATGGTTTTTGACAATTGTTACAGCCTAACACGTCGAATCCAATGGTTTTTGACAATGATTACAGCCTAACACGTCCAATCCTATGGAGTTTTGACAATTGTTACAGCCTAACACGTCGAATCCAATGGTTTTTGACAATGGTTACAGCCTAACACGTCGAATCCAATGGTTTTTGACAATTGTTACAGCCTAACACGTCGAATTCAATGGTTTTTGACAATGGTTACAGCCTAACACGTCGAATCCAATGGTTTTTGACAATGGTTACAGCCTAACACGTCGAATCCAATGGTTTTTGACAATTGTTACAGCCTAACACGTCGAATCCAATGGATTTTTGACAATGATTACAGCCTAACACGTCCAATCCAATGGTTTTGGCAATGGTTACTGCCTAACTCGTCCAATCCAATGGTTTTGGCAATGGTTACAGCCTAACTCGTCCAATCCAATGGTTTTGGCAATGGTTACAGCCTAACTCGTCCAATCCAATGGTTTTGACAATGGTTACAGCCTAACACGTCCAATCCAATGGTTCTGGCAATGGTTACAGCCTAACACGTCCAATCCAATGGTTTTTGACAATGGTTATAGCCTAACACGTCCAATCCAATGGATTCTTGACAAAGGTTACAGCCTAACACGTCCAATCCAATGGTTTTGGCAATGGTTACAGCCTAACTCGTCCAATCCAATGGTTTTGACAATGGTTACAGCCTAACACGTCCAATCCAATGGTTTTGGCAATGGTTACAGCCTAACTCGTCCAATCCAATGGTTTTTGACAATGGTTATAGCCTAACACGTCCAATCCAATGGATTTTTGACAATGGTTACAGCCTAACACGTCCAATCCAATGGTTTTTGACAATTGTTACAGCCTAACACGTCCAATCCAATGGATTTTTGACAATGGTTATAGCCTAACACGTCCAATCCAATGGATTTTTGACAATTGTTACAGCCTAACACGTCCAATCCAATGGTTTTTGACAATTGTTACAGCCTAACACGTCCAATCCAATGGTTTTTGACAATTGTTACAGCCTAACACGTCCAATCCAATGGATTTTTGACAATGGTTATAGCCTAACACGACCAATCCAATGGATTTTTGACAATTGTTACAGCCTAACACGTCCAATCCAATGGTTTTGGCAATGGTTACAGCCTAACTCGTCCAATCCAATGGTTTTTGACAATGGTTACAGCCTAACACGTCCAATCCAATGGTTTTTGACAATTGTTACAGCCTAACACGTCCAATCCAATGGTTTTTGACAATTGTTACAGCCTAACACGTCCAATCCAATGGTTTTTGACAATTGTTATAGCCTAACACGTCCAATCCAATGGAGTTTTGACAATTGTTACAGCCTAACACGTCCAATCTAATGGTTTTTGACAATTGTTACAGCCTAACACGTCCAATCCAATGGAGATTTGACAATTGTTATAGCCTAACACGTCCAATCCAATGGAGTTTTGACAATTGTTACAGCCTAACACGTCCAATCTAATGGTTTTTGACAATGGTTACAGCCTAACACGTCCAATCCAATGGTTTTTGACAATTGTTACAGCCTAACACGTCCAATCCAATGGTTTTTGACAATGGTTACAGCCTAACACGTCCAATCCAATGGAGTTTTGACAATGGTTACAGCCTAACACGTCCAATCCAATGGTTTTTGACAATGGTTATAGCCTAATACGTCCAATCCAATGGTTTTTGACAATGGTTACAGCCTAACACGTCCAATCCAATGGAGTTTTGACAATGATTACAGCCTAACACGTCCAATCCAATGGAGTTTTGACAATGGTTACAGCCTAATACGTCCAATCCAATGGTTTTTGGCAATTGTTACAGCCTAACACGTCCAATCCAATGGAGTTTTGACAATGATTACAGCCTAACACGTCCAATCCAATGGTTTTTGACAATGGTTACAGCCTAACACGTCCAATCCAATGGAGTTTTGACAATGGTTACAGCCTAACACGTCCAATCCAATGGTTTTTGACAATGGTTACAGCCTAACACGTCCAATCCAATGGTTTTTGACAATGGTTATAGCCTAACACGTCCAATCCAATGGTTTTTGACAATGGTTACAGCCTAACACGTCCAATCCAATGGTTTTTGACAATGGTTACAGCCTAACACGTCCAATCCAATGGTTTTTGACAATGGTTACAGCCTAACACGTCCAATCCAATGGTTTTTGACAATGATTACAGCCTAACACGTCCAATCCAATGGTTTTTGACAATGGTTACAGCCTAACACGTCCAATCCAATGGAGTTTTGACAATGGTTACAGCCTAACACGTCCAATCCAATGGTTTTTGACAATTGTTACAGCCTAACACGTCCAATCCAATGGAGTTTTGACAATGGTTACAGCCTAACACGTCCAATCCAATGGTTTTTGACAATGGTTACAGCCTAACACGTCCAATCCAATGGTTTTTGACAATGGTTATAGCCTAACACGTCCAATCCAATGGTTTTTGACAATGGTTACAGCCTAACACGTCCAATCCAATGGTTTTTGACAATGATTACAGCCTAACACGTCCAATCCAATGGAGTTTTGACAATGGTTACAGCCTAACACGTCCAATCCAATGGAGTTTTGACAATGGTTACAGCCTAACACGTCCAATCCAATGGTTTTTGACAATGGTTATAGCCTAATACGTCCAATCCAATGGTTTTTGACAATTGTTACAGCCTAACACGTCCAATCCAATGGAGTTTTGACAATGATTACAGCCTAACACGTCCAATCCAATGGTTTTTGACAATGGTTACAGCCTAACACGTCCAATCCAATGGAGTTTTGACAATGGTTACAGCCTAACACGTCCAATCCAATGGTTTTTGACAATTGTTACAGCCTAACACGTCCAATCCAATGGAGTTTTGACAATGGTTACAGCCTAACACGTCCAATCCAATGGTTTTTGACAATTGTTACAGCCTAACACGTCCAATCCAATGGTTTTTGACAATTGTTATAGCCTAATACGTCCAATCCAATGGTTTTTGACAATTGTTACAGCCTAACACGTCCAATCCAATGGCGTTTTGACAATGGTTACAGCCTAACACGTCCAATCCAATGGAGTTTTGACAATTGTTACAGCCTAACACGTCCAATCCAATGGTTTTTGACAATTGTTACAGCCTAACACGTCCAATTCAATGGAGTTTTGACAATGATTACAGCCTAACACGTCCAATCCAATGGTTTTTGACAATTGTTACAGCCTAACACGTCCAATCCAATGGTTTTTGACAATTGCTACAGCCTAACACGTCCAATCCAATGGAGTTTTGACAATGATTACAGCCTAACTCGTCCAATCCAATGGTTTTGGCAATGGTTACAGCCTAACACGTCCAATCCAATGGTTTTTGCAAATGGTTACAGCCTAACACGTCCAATCCAATGGAGTTTTGACAATGATTACAGCCTAACACGTCCAATCCAATGGTTTTTGACAATTGTTACAGCCTAACACGTCCAATCCAATGGTTTTTGCAAATGGTTACAGCCTAACACGTCCAATCCAATGGAGTTTTGACAATGGTTACAGCCTAACACGTCCAATCCAATGGTTTTTGACAATTGTTACAGCCTAACACGTCCAATCCAATGGTTTTTGACAATGGTTACAGCCTAACACGTCCAATCCAATGGTTTTTGACAATTGTTACAGCCTAACACGTCCAATCCAATGGAGTTTTGACAATGGTTATAGCCTAACACGTCCAATCCAATGGTTTTTGACAATGGTTACAGCCTAACACGTCCAATCCAATGGAGTTTTGACAATGGTTACAGCCTAACACGTCCAATCCAATGGTTTTTGACAATGGTTACAGCCTAACACGTCCAATCCAATGGTTTTTGACAATGGTTACAGCCTAACACGTCCAATCCAATGGAGTTTTGACAATGATTACAGCCTAACACGTCCAATCCAATGGTTTTTGACAATGGTTACAGCCTAACACGTCCAATCCAATGGTTTTTGACAATGATTACAGCCTAACACGTCCAATCCAATGGAGTTTTGACAATGGTTACAGCCTAACACGTCCAATCCAATGGTTTTTGACAATTGTTACAGCCTAACACGTCCAATCCAATGGAGTTTTGACAATGGTTACAGCCTAACACGTCCAATCCAATGGAGTTTTGACAATGGTTACAGCCTAACACGTCCAATCCAATGGTTTTTGACAATGGTTACAGCCTAACACGTCCAATCCAATGGAGTTTTGACAATGATTACAGCCTAACACGTCCAATCCAATGGAGTTTTGACAATGGTTACAGCCTAACACGTCCAATCCAATGGAGTTTTGACAATGGTTACAGCCTAACACGTCCAATCCAATGGTTTTTGACAATGATTACAGCCTAACACGTCCAATCCAATGGTTTTTGACAATGATTACAGCCTAACACGTCCAATCCAATGGAGTTTTGACAATGATTACTGCCTAACACGTCCAATCCAATGGTTTTGACAATGATTACAGCCTAACACGTCAAATCCAATGGAGTTTTGACAATTGTTACAGCCTAACTCGTCCAATCCAATGGAGTTTTGACAATGATTACAGCCTAACACGTCCAATCCAATGGTTTTTGACAATGGTTACAGCCTAACACGTCCAATCCAATGGTTTTTGACAATTGTTACAGCCTAACACGTCCAATGCAATGCAGTTTTGGCAATGGTTACAGCCTAACACGTCCAATCCAATGGTTTTTGACAATGGTTACAGCCTAACACGTCCAATCCAATGGTTTTTGACAATGGTTACAGCCTAACACGTCCAATCCAATGGTTTTTGACAATGGTTACAGCCTAACACGTCCAATCCAATGGTTTTTGACAATTGTTACAGCCTAACACGTCCAATCCAATGGAGTTTTGACAATGATTACAGCCTAACACGTCCAATCCAATGGTTTTTGACAATGGTTACAGCCTAACACGTCCAATCCAATGGTTTTTGACAATGATTACAGCCTAACACGTCCAATCCAATGGAGTTTTGACAATGATTACTGCCTAACACGTCCAATCCAATGGAGTTTTGACAATGGTTACAGCCTAACACGTCCAATCCAATGGTTTTTGACAATTGTTACAGCCTAACACGTCCAATCCAATGGAGTTTTGACAATGGTTACAGCCTAACACGTCCAATCCAATGGAGTTTTGACAATGGTTACAGCCTAACACGTCCAATCCAATGGTTTTTGACAATGGTTACAGCCTAACACGTCCAATCCAATGGAGTTTTGACAATGATTACAGCCTAACACGTCCAATCCAATGGAGTTTTGACAATGGTTACAGCCTAACACGTCCAATCCAATGGAGTTTTGACAATGGTTACAGCCTAACACGTCCAATCCAATGGTTTTTGACAATGATTACAGCCTAACACGTCCAATCCAATGGTTTTTGACAATGATTACAGCCTAACACGTCCAATCCAATGGAGTTTTGACAATGATTACTGCCTAACACGTCCAATCCAATGGTTTTTGACAATGATTACAGCCTAACACGTCAAATCCAATGGAGTTTTGACAATTGTTACAGCCTAACTCGTCCAATCCAATGGAGTTTTGACAATGATTACAGCCTAACACGTCCAATCCAATGGTTTTTGACAATGATTGCAGCCTAACACGTCCAATCCAATGGAGTTTTGACAATGGTTACAGCCTAACACGTCCAATCCAATGGAGTTTTGACAATGGTTACAGCCTAACACGTCCAATCCAATGGTTTTTGACAATGATTACAGCCTAACACGTCCAATCCAATGGAGTTTTGACAATGGTTACAGCCTAACACGTCCAATCCAATGCAGTTTTGGCAATGGTTACAGCCTAACTCGTCCAATCCAATGGTTTTTGACAATGATTACAGCCTAACACGTCCAATCCAATGGTTTTTGACAATGATTACAGCCTAACACGTCCAATCCAATGGAGTTTTGACAATGGTTACAACCTAACTCGTCCAATCCAATGGTTTTAGACAATGGTTACAGCCTAACACGTCCAATCCAATGGAGTTTTGACAATGATTACAGCATAACACGTCCAATCCAATGGTTTTTGACAATTGTTATAGCCTAACACGTCCAATCCAATGGTTTTTGACAATTGTTACAGCCTAACACGTCCAATCCAATGGTTTTTGACAATGATTACAGCCCTACACGTCCAATCCAATGGTTTTTGACAATTGTTACAGCCTAATACGTCCAATCCAATGGAGTTTTGACAATGGTTACAGCCTAACATGTCCAATCCAATGGAGTTTTGACAATGATTACAGCATAACACGTCCAATCCAATGGTTTTTGACAATTGGTATAGCCTAACACGTCCAATCCAATGGTTTTTGACAATTGTTACAGCCTAACACGTCCAATCCAATGGTTTTTGACAATTGTTACAGCCTAATACGTCCAATCCAATGGAGTTTTGACAATGGTTACAGCCTAACACGTCCAATCCAATGGAGTTTTGACAATGGTTACAGCCTAACACGTCCAATCAAATGGTTTTTGACAATTGTTATAGCCTAACACGTCCAATCCAATGGTTTTTGACAATGATTACAGCCTAACACGTCCAATCCAATGGAGTTTTGACAATGGTTACAGCCTAACTCGTCCAATCCAATGGTTTTTGACAATGGTTACAGCCTAACACGTCCAATCCAATGGAGTTTTGACAATGATTACAGCATAACACGTCCAATCCAATGGTTTTTGACAATTGTTATAGCCTAACACGTCCAATCCAATGGTTTTTGACAATTGTTACAGCCTAACACGTCCAATCCAATGGTTTTTGACAATGATTACAGCCTAACACGTCCAATCCAATGGTTTTTGACAATTGTTACAGCCTAACACGTCCAATCCAATGGTTTTTGACAATGATTACAGCCCAACACGTCCAATCCAATGGTTTTTGACAATGATTACAGCCTAACACGTCCAATCCAATGGAGTTTTGACAATGATTACAGCCTAACACGTCCAATCCAATGGTTTTTGACAATGGTTATAGCCTAACACGTCCAATCCAATGGCTTTTGACAATTGTTATAGCCTAACACGTCCAATCCAATGGTTTTTGACAATGATTACAGCCTAACACGTCCAATCCAATGGTTTTTGACAATGGTTACAGCCTAACACGTCCAATCCAATGGAGTTTTGACAATGGTTATAGCCTAACTCGTCCAATCCAATGGAGTTTTGACAATGGTTACAGCCTAACACGTCCAATCCAATGGTTTTTGACAATGATTACAGCCCAACACGTCCAATCCAATGGTTTTTGACAATTGTTACAGCCTAACACGTCCAATCCAATGGTTTTTGACAATGATTACAGCCCAACACTTCCAATCCAATGGTTTTTGACAATGATTACAGCCTAACACGTCCAATCCAATGGAGTTTTGACAATGATTACAGCCTAACACGTCCAATCCAATGGTTTTTGATAATGGTTATAGCCTAACACGTCCAATCCAATGGTTTTTGACAATTGTTATAGCCTAACACGTCCAATCCAATGGTTTTTGACAATGATTACAGCCTAACACGTCCAATCCAATGGTTTTTGACAATGGTTACAGCCTAACACGTCCAATCCAATGGTTTTTGACAATGGTTATAGCCTAACTCGTCCAATCCAATGGTTTTTGACAATTGTTATAGCCTAACTCGTCCAATCCAATGGTTTTTGACAATGATTACAGCCTAACACGTACAATCCAATGGTTTTTGATAATGGTTACAGCCTAACACGTCCAATCCAATGGAGTTTTGACAATGGTTACAGCCTAACTCGTCCAATCCAATGGAGTTTTGACAATGGTTACAGCCTAACACGTCCAATCCAATGGAGTTTTGACAATGGTTATAGCCTAACACGTCCAATCCAATGGAGTTTTGACAATGGTTACAGCCTAACACGTCCAATCCAATGGAGTTTTGACAATGATTACAGCCTAACACGTCCAATCCAATGGAGTTTTGACAATGATTACAGCCTAACACGTCCAATCCAATGGTTTTTGACAATTGTTATAGCCTAATACGTCCAATCCAATGGAGTTTTGACAATGGTTACAGCCTAACACGTCCAATCCAATGGAGTTTTGACAATGATTACAGCATAACACGTCCAATCCAATGGTTTTTGACAATGGTTATAGCCTAACACGTCCAATCCAATGGAGTTTTGACAATGGTTACAGCCTAACACGTCCAATCCAATGGTTTTTGACAATGATTACAGCCTAACACGTCCAATCCAATGGAGTTTTGACAATGATTACAGCCTAACACGTCCAATCCAATGGTTTTTGACAATGGTTACAGCCTAACACGTCCAATCCAATGGAGTTTTGACAATGGTTACAGCCTAACACGTCCAATCCATTGGTTTTTGACAATGATTACAGCCTAACACGTCCAATCCAATGGAGTTTTGACAATGATTACAGCCTAACACGTCCAATCCAATGGAGTTTTGACAATTGTTACAGCCTAACACGTCCAATCCAATGGAGTTTTGACAATGGTTACAGCCTAACACGTCCAATCCAATGGAGTTTTGACAATGGTTACAGCCTAACACGTCCAATCCAATGGAGTTTTGACAATGGTTACAGCCTAACACGTCCAATCCAATGGAGTTTTGACAATGGTTACAGCCTAACACGTCCAATCCAATGGAGTTTTGACAATGGTTACAGCCTAACACGTCCAATCCAATGGAGTTTTGACAATGGTTACAGCCTAACACGTCCAATCCAATGGAGTTTTGACAATGGTTACAGCCTAACACGTCCAATCCAATGGTTTTTGACAATGATTACAGCCTAACACGTCCAATCCAATGGTTTTTGACAATGGTTACAGCCTAACACGTCCAATCCAATGGAGTTTTGACAATGGTTACAGCCTAACACGTCCAATCCAATGGAGTTTTGACAATGATTACAGCCTAACACGTCCAATCCAATGGAGTTTTGACAATGATTACAGCCTAACACGTCCAATCCAATGGAGTTTTGACAATTGTTATAGCCTAACACGTCGAATCCAATGGTTTTTGACAATTGTTACAGCCTAACACGTCCAATCCAATGGTTTTTGACAATGCTTACAGCCTAACACGTCCAATCCAATGGAGTTTTGACAATTGTTACAGCCTAACACGTCCAATCCAATGGAGTTTTGACAATGATTACAGCCTAACACGTCCAATCCAATGGAGTTTTGACAATTGTTACAGCCTAACACGTCCAATCCAATGGAGTTTTGACAATGATTACAGCCTAACACGTCCAATCCAATGGTTTTTGACAATGGTTATAGCCTAACACGTCCAATCCAATGGAGGTTTGACAATTGTTACAGCCTAACACGTCCAATCCAATGGTTTTTGACAATGGTGTTTTAGATCCCTAATTTGGGGGTGGATCTAAAAGGGAGAGTTATTGTACTAATTTATGAGGTTGTGCCTAAAGAAGGGTAGCCTCCCTTGGCAGGGTAAGCTGACCAGTGTAGAGTGTTGTGGTGTGCTAGGAACTAGGGGGCGTTCCTATAAATAATGTAGTAGTGTTTGAAGGGATGGGATCCAATACAAGGGTCACCGTGCTAGTCGCTCAGCTGACTGCTTATTATGTAATTGAATCTGCTCGTATCAGCCGAGTGGCACGTGCTGCTTGCTTGCAGCCGGGCCGGCTCGGGAAACACAAAAGTACTTAAGTTAGCGCTATTAGACTACCGTCTGTCACGTCTTACCGTGACGGGAGTAAGGAAGGGCGTTGGGATGTAAAAAGGCGTATAAACAGTAAAGCGTGTGTAGAGTGTGGACCAAGTGTTTATTGGCCTGTTATTTTGAGTATGAGTCCCTTGTAGGGAATGAATTTATGTTCACAATGTAGTATAAGTTGTGGGTCACAGGTTACATAAGTAGGAACTCTGAACACGATTGACTGACTCACCTCGGTTGACACCAGCGTAGCCTCGGGCCGTCTCGATGAAGCACTGACAATGAAGAGATCCTTTGACCTCATTAGGATGCCTTCTTATACTCTCTGGCGTTATGTTGTCAGCATGTGTTGGCATTGCTGGCCCAGTTAATATTATGTCGGTATGTGTAACTATTGTGCAAGGACTGGGCTGCTTTTTAGAGTGGCAAGCTGTCCCTGCTAAGTTTTATGGATGTTGGGCCGGCTTTCCAAGGGTTGCCATTTAGGGGATTTAGCCAGATGCCGGGGGGATGGACTCCAAGGGGTGCATACCCCTGGGAGGCTGTACAATGGTTACAGCCTAACACGTCCAATCCAATGGTTTTTGACAATGGTTACAGCCTAACACGTCCAATCCAATGGTTTTTGACAATGGTTACAGCCTAACACGTCCAATCTAATGGTTTTTGACAATGGTTATAGCCTAATACGTCCAATCCAATGGAGTTTTGACAATGGTTACAGCCTAACACGTCCAATCCAATGGAGTTTTGACAATGGTTACAGCCTAACACGTCCAATCCAATGGTTTTTGACAATGATTACAGCCTAACACGTCCAATCCAATGGTTTTTGACAATTGTTACAGCCTAATACGTCCAATCCAATGGAGTTTTGACAATGGTTACAGCCTAACACGTCCAATCCAATGTAGTTTTGACAATGATTACAGCATAACACGTCCAATCCAATGGTTTTTGACAATTGTTATAGCCTAACACGTCCAATCCAATGGTTTTTGACAATTGTTACAGCCTAACACGTCCAATCCAATGGTTTTTGACAATTGTTACAGCCTAATACGTCCAATCCAATGGAGTTTTGACAATGGTTACAGCCTAACACGTCCAATCCAATGGAGTTTTGACAATGGTTACAGCCTAACACGTCCAATCCAATGGTTTTTGACAATTGTTATAGCCTAACACGTCCAATCCAATGGTTTTTGACAATGATTACAGCCTAACACGTCCAATCCAATGGAGTTTTGACAATGGTTACAGCCTAACTCGTCCAATCCAATGGAGTTTTGACAATGGTTACAGCCTAACACGTCCAATCCAATGGAGTTTTGACAATGGTTATAGCCTAACACGTCCAATCCAATGGTTTTTGACAATGGTTACAGCCTAACACGTCCAATCCAATGGTTTTTGACAATGGTTACAGCCTAACTCGTCCAATCCAATGGAGTTTTGACAATGGTTACAGCCTAACACGTCCAATCCAATGGAGTTTTGACAATGGTTATAGCCTAACACGTCCAATCCAATGGAGGTTTGACAATGGTTACAGCCTAACACGTCCAATCCAATGGAGTTTTGACAATGATTACAGCATAACACGTCCAATCCAATGGTTTTTGACAATGGTTACAGCCTAACACGTCCAATCCAATGGAGTTTTGACAATGGTTACAGCCTAACACGCCCAATCCAATGGTTTTTGACAATTGTTACAGCCTAACACGTCCAATCCAATGGTTTTTGACAATGGTTACAGCCTAACACGTCCAATCCAATGGAGTTTTGACAATGGTTATAGCCTAACACGTCCAATCCAATGGAGGTTTGACAATGGTTACAGCCTAACACGTCCAATCCAATGGAGTTTTGACAATGATTACAGCATAACACGTCCAATCCAATGGTTTTTGACAATGGTTACAGCCTAACACGTCCAATCCAATGGAGTTTTGACAATGGTTACAGCCTAACACGTCCAATCCAATGGTTTTTGACAATTGTTACAGCCTAACACGTCCAATCCAATGGTTTTTGACAATGGTTACAGCCTAACACGTCCAATCCAATGGAGTTTTGACAATTGTTACAGCCTAACACGTCCAATCCAATTGTTTTTGACAATGGTTACAGCCTAACACGTCCAATCCAATGGTTTTTGACAATGGTTACAGCCTAACACGTCCAATCCAATGGTTTTTGACAATGGTTACAGCCTAACACGTCCAATCTAATGGTTTTTGACAATGGTTATAGCCTAATACGTCCAATCCAATGGTTTTTGACAATGGTTACAGCCTAACACGTCCAATCCAATGGTTGACAATGGTTACAGCCTAACACGTTCAGATCAATGTTTTAGGTAGATCACATTAGAAAGGCTACGTATTCCAGTGGTACCATGTTTCGACTTCCGGAATATTTCGACATATCTTCGCGTTTCACATCCCCCAGACCCCAAAACCACCATCAATACAAAAGTTTCTATATAATTTATGTATGTAGTATATCACTTCTTTGTGGACACGATGACTACCGCAATTATGCACCAATCACTTTGCATTTTTTAGATAATATGTATCCCTTCAAAACCTCGATCGAGTTCGTTAATGGGCAAAGTCGGTCGAAGGAGGTGAAAAAGGGGAGCTTTTTTTTCGAAAAAGTGAGATATCGCTATAAGTCTCTTAATATTTGAAATATCGAATCCATTCAAAGTTCATACTATGTGTCGTAAAAGGGCCAAATATTTATATTTGTAAAGTGTTTTGATAGCACCAACCATTGACAAAAGGGATGGGAATAAGTGGGTTTTTCGGGAAACAAAAATCATATCTCTCTTAATAGGCACAATATCAAAACCGTATAAGATGGAAAATATTCCCCTAATAATTACCTAAAACGTTTGTCTGAAATAAATTTTGATATGACCCACTATTATGCCAAGAGATCAGCGAAATGATTTCGGAATTATAAGAAAATGCTAAGAGCCATTAGAGGTCCCCATGACAACGCCATTGCCCGAGTACACATTCATTTTTCCATCTGACTCTGTGGGAAGCGGCTTCGGTGGGGTAACTGGCAGCATGCTGAACTTCTATGCTCAAGGTCACGGGTTCAAACCCGGCCGAAGTCGTCGGATTTTTAACAGCGTTAAAAAAACTCAGTATGCCTTCCTACGGAGGGTAAGTTCCAACGTTCGTTGCCATTTGTTGGTTGTGGTGGCATCTAGTAGCCAAGTTCAAAGGTAGGTGTCGTTGACGGTAGCATTTGGTAGCAAAATTAGGAACAACTACTTGAAATTGACCGTCCGCAGTCCTTACCTGAATTACAGACTAATACAGTCATCACAATTAACTCCGGTTATCAAGACAGATTGTACATACACCCAAAGTTCACGGGGCTACATGACAGCGTTGTCGCAGCCCCTAATCTGAGGAATCAACCAATATCTCAGAGGGAGATACATCTTAGCGTGAAGAAGTAAAAGACCGTTAGATAGTACACATCAGTGTCGAAACCTTGCATAAGGACAGTGTGACCACAAGTATAAAAATGAACCTCAAATCACGAGAAGGTTACTTACTGTCCCCATAAGAAAATGAAATTTTAAAAATATTCATAAAAAGTCGAAAATCAAAGTTTATTAAGCTCCAATTCTAAAATAATTTCTCGCAATGATGTGAATAAAATGAGGTCTGATTCTTCTTCGAAAATCTCCATATTTTGCCTTGTTTGCCCGATGAAATCTACCTCCGCCTTCCGGTGTGCCGAGAGGGATTTTATGTATTAGATCAGCAACCAGCCCCGGCTTCGCCCGGTTCCTTTAAAGATTTATCCAGCGTAAGCTAAAAAGGTGCACAGACGGCTGGTTTTTCTTCGAGTCGATTCACTGAAATCGTTACTGCTCGACTTCCTTTGCTCATAAATGGTTTTCTACAGAAACCTTCCTTGAGAAATCCATTACATAATGGTGATAATCGCAACAAATTCCACCCAGTCGGTCTCGAGCTTAGCCGTTACATCCAAGAATCGGGAACTTAGATTTATACTATGTAGATATTATGGTGCACTGTCTCAGATTTTAAGGTCATCAGCTACCATTGGAACTACCGTATTTTAATTACAACCATAATTTGAAGAACTGTGGACTGCAATCGGTGCTCATATGTTGAGAAGACAGACAGATGTTGAGATGAGATTTGTCACAAACAGAAAGGAAATAAATTCAACTCTCCCTGGGATTGTGTACGCGCGCTTGGACAGAACAGGGAGGGGGCGAGCTATCAGAAGAAGCCCTTGAGGGCTTCGGTGGCGTAGTTGGTAGCATGCTGAGCTTCTATGCCCAAGATCGCGGGTTCAAACCCGGCCGAAATCGTCGGATTTTTAAGAGCGTTAAAAATCCCTCAGTATGTCATCCTTCGGAGGGGAAGTAAAGCTGGCGGTCCCATGTCATAGATTTATGGCATGAAAAAGAACCTTCCGCTAACTACACTTGTGTGAAGCTAACATTTGTAGGTTAGTTTGATAACGCTATGTTAATGGTATGGACTCCGTCTTGAGGAAAGAATTCATGTTGAAAATTAATAAATGTAAAACAAAAATATTGGAATGCAGCCGCAATAAATCAGAAACCTCTATGGACATCAAATTGGTAGGGAAGAAACTAAAGGAAGTAGGAGACTTCTGTTACTTAGGAATCAAAATAACCAGTGATGGACGAAGCAAAGAGGATATAAAAAGTAGGTTGGCTCAGGCAAGGAAAGCATTTCTTCAGAAAAGGAATCTGTTGACATCGAATATAGCTTTAGGTGTTAGGAAGTCTTTTGTGAAGGCCTTTGTCTGGAGCGTGGCGCTCTATGGAAGTGAAACTTGGACTATTGGTGCAGCAGAAAAGAGGAGAATAGAAGCGTTTGAAATGTGGTGTTACAGGAGAATGATGAAGATGAGATGTTTATATAGGGTTACAAACGAAGAGGTATTAAGACGACTGAAAGAGGAGAGATGTTTCTGGCGACTGCTAATGAAGAGAAGAAATAGGTTGGTAGGACACATACTAAGACACCCTGGAATAGCAAGCTTAGTTATGGAAGGAAGGGTCGAGGACAAGAACTGTAGGGGTAGACCAAGGTTAAAGTATGTTAAACAGATTGCCTCGGATGTAGGGTGTGGTAGCTATGTAGAGATGAAACGATTAGCTCAGGACAGGGAGGCATGGAGGGCTGCATCACACCAGTCATAAGACTGAAGACTCAAACAACATATTAGTTCCAACGTTCGCCTCCAGGTGCTGACTGCCATGGCATTTAGTAGCCGCGTCCGCAGTTAGGTGTCGTGGTCGGTAGCATTTGGTAGCAAAAGTAGGAACTACGTGAAAAACTTAATCGTCTGCAGTCCTTCTGCCTGAATCACAGATAACACACACTAATACAGCCATCACAATATAAACACCGGTTTCATCAAACAAATTCTACACACACCGAAAGTACACGGGGCTACATGACCGCGTTGCCACAGCCCCTAAACTAAGGAACCAACCAACCATCCCCCTCGAGCTGGCTATAAGGAGCGAAGAGGTAATTATTCCTGTCACAAGGCCCGGTATAACTGAACTACAGTAATTTCAAGGGTCAGTCAATGCTGGGGCACGAGCAAATTCTGGTGTATCGAATATTAGAATGGTTCATAGTAACCTCAGCTCTACACTGAACTACTAAAATGTAGAATACGTGGGAAGTTCAGGGAGTTACTGTCCCTACTGTACATTTATCACGAAGGATTTTTGAGAATTGGAAATCTAAAGGCGTACTTTCCATTAGACTCTGTACTCCGAATGAGACGATTGATCCAGTTTTCAATTGTATTTGTTTTTGACTCCTAAACTATTTGTAAACGATCGACAAGATCTCGTGTTTACGCACTGGTTGGTTAGTTCCTAAGTTTATTGGCTGCGACAACGCGGTCATGTAGCCCCGTGTACTTTGGGTATGTGTAGAATCTGTCTGATAACCGGTGTTACTTGTGATGGCTGTATTAGTGTGTTATCTGTTTTAATTCAAGGAAGGACTGCAAACAGTAATTTCAAGTAGTTCCTACTTTTGCTACCAAATGCCACCATCCATGACACCTAGCTGCGGACGTGGCTGCTAAATGGCATCGCAGTCAGCACCTGGCGGCGTACGTTGGAACCAATATAGCGTTATTTAACTAACCTACAAATTTTAGCATCCACAAGTGTAGTTAGTGGAAGGTTCTTTTTCATGCCATAAATCTATGGCATGCGACCGCCGGCGTTACTTCCCCTCCGAAGGAAGGCATACTGAGGGAATTTTAACGCTCTTAAAAAATCCAACGACTTTGGCCGTGTTTGAACACGCGATCCATTGGAAATCTAAAGGCTGAATGAGACGATTGATCCAGTTTTCACTTATATTTATTTTTGACTCCTAAACTATTTGTAAACGAGAAGTTCCGTGACGAACTAAAGAACCTACTTTTCATAAAATTTAAGATTCATGCCAATGATTAATCTATATGGATCTATCTAGGATAATTACGAAATTACGTTGGTAATATCGACATTTCTAATTAGTTCGAAATACTGTATAACTGGCATAATGTAGCCTAATAGAGAACTACAGTTGGCAGCCCTGGTAACTGAATATATTCTTAGCTCCATCTCTTAAGGTACAGAATACAAAATTTGGTTGAAGTCCAATGGATAGCATGGACGTTACATGCAGTTAAACATTGGATCTAACAGCGTGCGTAAAATCATGTTGGCAACAATGACTTACTTGTATTGGTCAGAAGTAATCTGAAATATGATCAATTGTTGTGTCAATTTTGAATGAAATCCATTAGTTAGTACAGAAGTTACATGCATTTTAAAATTGGACCTATCAGCAGGCTAAGAATCTTGTTTGCAGCATTGGCGTAGGCCTATATTAGTTACTCCAAATAAATCTAGAATGCCAGGTACTATACGCGTGCAATGTTTAGAGCTATTGGCGTGCATACTTTCTGATATATTGATATTAGGGTAACAAAAATAGAGACAGTATTTATTAACAGTTGGCAGCCCTGGTTACTCTTAAGAATCGGCATAGTCATATCTGTTATGGTACACATAGCACACACGAAATTTGGTTGAAATCCAAATGATAGTATAGAAGTTACATGTATTTAAAGTTGGACCTATCAGCAGGCTTAGAATCATGTTGGTAGCACTGACGTATATACGTTACTCCAAATTAATATAGTTTGTCAGTTACTATACGTGTGCCTAGTTTAAAGCTGTCAGCTTGCATACTTTCTGATATATTGGTATTTGAATAAAATAAATTGAAAGCATTTATTAACAGTTGGCAGCCCTGGTGGCTCTTAAGAATACGCTCAGTCATATCTGTTTATGTACACATAGCACATACAAAATTTGGTTGAAATCCAATTGATAGTGTAGAAGTTATATGCATTTAAAATTTGGACCTATCAGCAGGCTTATAATCATTTTGGCAACACTGACATGTATGGCCTCCTGGAAATTAAACTGCAATATTATTATCTATACGTGTGCCAATTTTGAATTAGCTCTCATACCTTCCAAGATATCCAACATAGAGCTCAAATTTCAATTGCGATTTTTCAGTAGTTGGTAGCACTGACGTAATTTTCAAATATGGCCGTGAGATATTCAGGTACAGATCTTTACTCCTACCAAATTTTGTTTCGATTGCTGCAACCGTTTTGGAGTTGATAGGACACACACACACACACACACAGGCAGACAGAGGACAGACAGACAGACAGACAGAGGGACAGACAGACAGACACACATTTGCCCGATCTCATAAGTCTAGTTTTTCCTCATTTTTGCAAAATGTGAAAAGTAGACTAGAAATCGACTAGATCTCGTGTTTCCGTATATTAAGTTGGTTGGTTGGTTCTTAAGTTTAGGGGCTGCGACAACGCGGTCATGTACCCCGTGTACTTTGGGTGTGTGTAGAATCTGTCTGATAACCGGTGTTAATTGTGATGACTGTATTAGTGTGCCGTATATTAAAAAAATATATTTACACATGTACTTTTTAAAATTAATTTTGTATCCATGATACCAACGTTAACCAAAGAACAACTAATGGTGTCAAGGTGTCAAATTGATCGTGTTAGTTAATTCGTTTTAGGACCTTGGGCGTGGGCTCATTTTGGTTTATAAACTGTGTTTCCGCTGTGACTGTAGTAATGTGTATGACTTCATTATTAGAGTTCGGGCGGCTTCGGTGGCGTAGTTGGTAGCATACTCAATTGCTGTGTCCAAAATAGCGGGTTCAATCCTGGTCGGATTTTTGAAGAGCGTTAAAATCCTTCAGTAGGCCTATGCCTTCTTTCGGAGTGGAAGTAAAGCCGGTAGTCCCATGTCATAGATTAATGGCATGTTAAAGGTCCTTCCCCAGACTAAACTTGTGTGAAGCTAAATTTCTAGGTTAGATTTCGTTGGAACGCTCTATATCAAAGTTTCAACGTTCACCATTAGGTATCGGTGACATCTGGTAGCGAAAGTTGGAACTACTTGAAATTGAACGAAACTTGTAGCTCACCCTATGTGTGTCCACTTGAAGCAGCTACAGCCTCAGGCGAGTCAAACATGTCCTCGGACACTCCCGGCCCTAAAAGCGATACGATAAATTAAGACATATTAACGCTTGGAATAGAGTAGGAGACCCGGGATATGAAATAAGGTACTATCCCAGCATTTAACTGGAGTGAGTGTGGGGAGAAGGTCCGCACTCAGGATACGGCGTTAGACTGTATTATTAACCATTAACTAGTCATCCTTAACGCGATCTGAAGTGAGGGTCGGTCTGGATGAATACTCGTTTCCACACCACCATGAGGTAGAGTACATGGCGCGTTTTTTTAGCGTGGTTTCCCCGGTAGGCCTAGTCCACGATTCATCTGTTAAATAATATATGACCCTCACGTTAGGTTCTGGTCCACAGTAATATTCAGCAACACTGCGTCTATTTCGTTGAAAACTGATCGTAACCGTTGAGTGTTTCCACTGGAGACTGGTCATCCATCGACTTTCTATGCTGAATATTCGCTGGTTCTCCCGTTAAAGAAGTTAATAATCACTATGCTTGTTCAGTCAGACTGAATACAAGGCACCAGTTGGTCTCCATCGACTGCCTTTAATAAAACATGAAGAGCTAAACGCTCCTTGGATCATTATAATTTGGGTGAAGTCTGTCATTTTCTTATGTTTAAAAATATTTCAACCATTTCAGTGTAATACTTCTTGGTTCTATTGCATGCCATGTGTACTACGAACAATGTTGCTGCACTCTCACCTCGGCAATAGTGTTCCAGTAGTGTTTCTGATTTATATTACAATATTAAGACCTGTGGTTATGTATGTATCGGAAGGATGGGTTCTCAATAGAAGAGAAGAAGACTGGCTGTGAAGATGGGAAAGGAAGATCTTTAAAAAAAGGAGGGGGCAGAGAGAGGGGAGGAAGGTTAGAGAATAAGGACAAATGTGAAACTACAGGAACTCTTCGGACAGGCAGATATTGTGGTAAAAATTAAGCAGGGGAGGATAATATGGGCAGGACACGTACAGAGAATGCCAGAATCGCGTAGTGTCAAAAAGGTGTTTACACGAAGACCGGATGGAAGAAGGAGAAGAGGAAGACCCAGCAGACGGTGGATAGATGACGTGGAAGACGACCTTAGGAGTCTGGGAATCAGGAACTGGAGATGGAAGGTGGAAGATAGAGATGAATGGAGGCAGGTGATAAAGGAGGCCAAGGTACTTCAGGGACTGTAAGTAAGTAAGTAAGTAAGTAAGTAAGTAAGTGTTTCTGATACTGTTAGAATTGATACCTTTCTTTTATCTCCATTTTCGTGTTCTTTTTTGATTTTTAAGCGACCAGCGCTTGCTGAAACAAATGGGAATTCACCTCTTTATTTAGTCAGTAAGGTTAGAGCAATACTATATTAGTTCACACACACATGATGGGGAGGGTATTGGAGGATAAAGTAGTCTCACAGCCAAGGGAGGTCCAGTTATGGGGACGTAACCTCCTCATTGACATGGCTGTGCTCCTGATACCTGCGACCGAGACTACACTTTGATGATGACCCCACTCTCTCTCACATACACACACACAAACACACTCCCCTTTGGACACACATGATGGGGAGGTTATTGAAGGAAACAGCAGTCTCACAGCCAATGGGGGTCCGGTTATGGGGACGTAACCTCCTCACTGACATGGCTGTGCTCCTGATACCTGCGACCGAGACTACACTTTGATGATGACCCCACTCTCTCTCACACACACACACAAACACACTCCCCATTGGACTCACATGATGGGGAGGTTATTGAAGGAAACAGCAGTCTCACAGCCAATGGGGGTCCGGTTATGGGGACGTAACCTCCTCACTGACATGGCTGTGCTCCTGATACCTGCGACCGAGACTACACTTTGATGATGTCCTCTCACTCCCATCACCAGACACACATGATATCTGTTAATAAACTAGACACTTACCGATTCTCAAAACACTTACTGGTCCTTAGTTCAATACTACCTCACCGAAGATGCTCATGAATTGTACTCTCCATCATTACAGTTGGCGATACTGACTGTTGAATCTATGAGGCACAGAGGACAGCTGGTTCTTGTACAGTAGAGCAACAGAAGATTCAACATAACACATGAGGAATGTCCAGGATGACTTATAAGATGATGTAGTTACTTTGATCTACAATTCAGTAAATGCCATAGCCATTCGTTAGCATGAATGCTAAAAGACCTGGATCAGATCAAGCAGGTTGGAAGTTTAACCTGGAAATTCACCGTAGCGTTGCTCGATGATTGGGTTATCTCTTGGCCATTCATCCGCACGTGAGGGATAAGTAGCTTATTATACTGTATTTGGTAAGAATTTCGATAGTGTGCACATTCTGGCAGTTTACACCGGCGACATGTCATTTATGATATAGCTTCAAATCCCCAGCAATGGAATTGGTTATACTGTATGATAATGTTCAATCGCTATGGTTACGCACGCATTGTTAGATGCATGGTTTGTTGAGTTCGTACCACGGTCAACTAAGTTAGTTATTGTTGTTTTAAGGGGCGGAACTAACGGGCAACTAAGATGGTTGGTTGGTTCCTCAGTTTAGGGGCTGCGAGATGCGGTCATGTAGCCCCGTGTACTTGGGGTGTGTGCAGAATCTGTCTGGTTTATTTACCATGGCTTTTAGTGCCGGGAGTGTCCGAGAACGTGTTCAGTTCGTCAGAGTCTGTAGCTGTTTCAAGCGGACACACATAGGGTGAGCTATACGTTCCTTTCAATTTCAAGTAGCTCCAATTTTCGATATCAGATAGCACTGGTACCTAGTGGTGAACGTTGGAACTTTGTTAGAGCATTCCAACGAAGTCTAACCTAGAAATTTAGCTTCACACAAGTTTAGTCTGTGGAAGGATCTTCTATAGACTACATGCCATAAATCTATGACATGGGACCGCCGGCTTTACTTCCCCTCCGAAGGAAGGCATACTAAAGGATTTTAAAGCTCCTAAAAATCCGACGACTTCAGCCGGTTGTGAACCCACTATCTTGGGCACAGCAGTTCAGCATGCTACCAACTACGCCATAGAAGCCGCTTTTATCTGTCTGATAATCAGTGTTAATTGTGATGGCCTTATTAGTGAGTGTTATCTGCAATTCAGGTAAGGACTGCAGACGATTAATTTCAAGTAGTTTCTACTTTTGCTACCAAATGTTACCGTCAACGACAACTAGTCCTGAACTTGGCTACTAGATTCTACCGCAACTGGCACCTGGTGGTGAACTTTGAAACTTAATAGAGCGTTAATCAAAATAATCTAACCTGGAAGTTTAGCTTCACACAATTGTAGTTAGCGGAAGGTTATTTTACATGCCATAAATCTATGACATGGACCCGTTGGCTTTACTTTTTAAAGCCCAGTGTAAGAATCATTTTTGAAGGCCTGTGTCTGGACCGTGATACTGTATGTAAGTGAAACTTGGACTGTTGGAGCAGCAGAAAAGAAGAGAATTGAAGCGTTTGAAATGTGGTGTTACAGGAGAATGATGATCAGATGGGTAGATAGGGTTACGAATGAAGAGTTGCTAAGATGAGTGGGAGAGGAGGGATGTTTGGTTGGTTGGTTCTTAAGTTTAGGGGCTGCGACAACGCGGTCATGCAGCCCCGTGTACTTTGGGTGTGTGTAGAATCTGTCTGATAACCGGTGTTAATTGTGATGACTGTATTAGTGTGTGTTATCTGTCATTTTAATTTAAGTACTGCAACTTAGAATTTTTCAAATAGTTCCTACTTTTGCCGCCAAGCGCCACCGTCAACGACTACTAGGCTAAGTTCACAACTCAGCTGCTAGACGCCACCGCAGTCGGCTCATGGCAACGAACTTAGAAACCTAAGAGCGTTGTTTACAATAACCTATCAAATTTAGCTTCACACAGGTGCAATTAGTGGAAGGTTCTTTAACATGCCATAAATCTATGACATGGGACCGCCAGCTTTACTTCCCCTCCGAAGGAAGGCATACCGAGGGATTTTTAACGCTCTTAAAAATCCGACGGCTTCGGCCGGGTTTGAACCCGCTATCTTGGGCATAGAGGCTCAGCATGCTACCGACTACGCCACCGAAGCCGCCGGAGGGATGTTTCTGGCGACTGCTAATGAAGAGAAGAGATAGGATGGCAGGACACATACTAAGACACCCAGGAATAGCAAACTTAGTTATAGAAGGAAGGGTCGAGGATAAGAACTGTAGGGGTAGACCGAGGTTAGAATATCTTAAACAGATTGCCTCGGATGTAGGGTGTGGTATCTATGTAGATATGAAACGATTAGCTCAGGAGAGGGAAGCATGGAGCGCTGCATCAATCCAGTCGAAAGACTCAAACAACAACAACAACAACAACAGCATAAGAATCACTGCCAACTAGAAGGAACAGCAATAGTGTGAATCTGTCACATGACCAAGCTGGTGCAAGGACGATTGATTACGACTTAAATCCCGTGTTTGAAGCTCCACTGAGAATTAAACAATAGGGCTAAATATATAACCAAATAGGAATTAATATCACTTAAATGAGGACAATGTGACGAAAGTCATAAAAATTGCTAAAATATGCATTTATAGGAACAGTAAAATTGTTATAAACGAGGCCAGGAGCCCATCATTTGCACTCATTTCTCAAATTTTGGGCAAAATGAGCCCAGGATATCAATATGGCTTCCTACCCTTTATAAGTCTTTGGGATACTATCTTCCCACCATGTATTTATAGAACGGTGTTATGGAGAGAATCCTCCCACCCCTTTCATTTCAAGCAGTTCCACATGCATCCACAGGCTAGCTGCACATAACTATTGAAAACCCATTACTTTAATGTATACGGTCATCAGAAACCAAAGGTGTGAAGCAAATATCCCAGTGGTCTCCACAGTGCACGTGCTAGCCAGTTCGGTTGTGTTGAGTGAAAGAAATGCATTGTTTTACAGAAGAAGGTGTTTTTATTGATGATAAGAGATTTTTAAACGTAGGTATATAATGTTAATAATGGTTTTGGTCACATGAGTAAATATATTTCAGCTATAATGGAAATAATTATCCTGCTCAGGGTGTTTGCCATATAATAGATGACTTTTAAAATTAATTTTCTGTGTTTTTAGTAAATACTATTTTGGAATTATTGAATTACATTCGAATATACTAACTTTTAACATTCCAAAATCACTTTTATATTTTTTGAGCAGTTTTCGGCAAAGATAATATAGGTCACTGACCTTGTGTTGCGTGGGAGTAACGTTTTTCTTTTAAATTATAGAGCGTGATGGGTGTTTTTATATATTATATCCTGTTAAATAAACCTCATTATTGAGTGATCACCACAGTATCATCATAATTTGGAGGTGGGAGATTATTACCCCATTGCTCTTTTAAGACAACATACTGTCGGGTGTGGGCAGTGGGATAACAATTTCCCACCCCATATTTCATAAAATAGAATTCACACCCATAAAATTGTTGCTTATTCCTATTCATCTATCACCCCCAATTACAAATGTTCAAAAACAATAAAAATATATTTTATACCCCCAGTCTTTTGCCCTATAAAGGGTTTCCAAACCTTATTGATCACAATCTACCTAGAGGTCCCTTATTTTCAACAAACATTGAGACACTCATGGTCTGTTTAATGCGCATACATTTTAATACAGTGGACGGTAGCTTGCCACGGTGGGTGAGTGGATATCATGTCGGTCTACTAGGCTAACTCCAAGATTGGTAGGGGCCGATAGCCTAGATGTTAGGCCCCTTAAAACAATTATCATCATCATCACTAACCCCAAGATTGCAGGTTCGCTCCTGGCCGTGGTATGTGATTTTTTTTTGAAAGGCGGCAAAAATACGATGTTGGCATGTCAAAGAACCCATTTCAGTAGGCCGAGTTCATAATGGCAAAATTAATCTCGGGAGTTTCCGCCAACACTAAGTTCCTCATTTCTCTACTAGAAAGCGCTATAGTGTTCAAGGAGCTTAGATATCTAACATGTAACCTCGTCGACTTTCATAGCGCTTCAAGGAACAACGAAATTCGACACGCAAGCTACCCTCTGGGTGTCAAATAACAAAGCTTGCACCCGGCACCGAGGCCATACGATATTATAATTATTATTATTATTATTATTATTAGTGGACGGTGACGCTGGAACACTACCGAATATTATCTGAGGGTAGGTGCACACAATTGACGATTAGGACAGTCCCTCCCTTTTATTTAACGTCCTGGTGCGCAAATGCGAGGGAGCCGTGTCAGTAGATTTACTGGCACGTTAAAGATCCCCTTCGGGGCAAAATTCCGGCACCCCGGCGTCTCTAAAAGCCAGTGTAGTTAAAAGGGACGTAAAACCAATAGCATTATTATTATTATTATTTAACGTCCGATGGGATTAAATAGAGATGATGATGATCCTGTGGCCTCCATAGAGGCCGAGTGCAGGTCTTTCTAGTTGACGCGTCGTAATGTGGATGAAGCGATGATGAAGACGTCACATACCCCCAGTCCCCGAGCCACGGGAATTAACGCCAGGAGATTAAAATACCTGATGGCTTAGCCGGGAATCGAACCCGGGGCACTTCGGGCCAAAGCCTAGCGCTAACCATTTAGCCACGGAGCTGGAAAATAAATTGGTAATTTTGTATGTATTTGCGTTCATGTAATTGAACCACTCAAATATGTTCTCATTATTGTCCGGATTTTGAACTATGTTATTTCCATATCTGGCTATAATTAGATCTATTTTGTTTGGTGGGTATTGGATTTTTGCTTGATTATTCTGAGTTCCCTATTGCAGTTTTCATTTGACATTGACCAATGACAAAAGCATTTAAATTTCATTCACTAAGGCAATTCTGAAAAATGATTTCCAACTCAATAACGTTACAGGAACGAGGTAAACGTTTGTTGGATACAGCAGTAATGAAAATAACTAAAGCATAGAATACTACTGTACATTACATATAAGACCACTTCTGCACATGGAAATGATGCAATGTTGTGCAATTGTCACAGTCAACAAGTCACATGAGCATATCCAAATAAATATGTTGAACGTCTAGCCAACTTGACTTCTCATATTTCTATCATTGTTGTGGTAACAAACGTTCAAAACGTTCATTTTGTTCAATAAGAGAAATATTTACCAACTGATATCGTAGTGATAAATGTAAGAAATGACACCAACGTATCGTAAATTATCTTTATTGTTGCTAATAAATGTAATTGAAGCTCTTATCATTTTAAATGATTATGTCGACTTCGCTGGGGTCTGGCGTTACTTTACGATGACGGGACGAAATGAGGTGTGTGACGTCATAGTACTGCTTGAGCTTCCTCCTTTCCCCGCCTTCCGGTGAGCGTGACGTCATCCAGCCAGCTATCTCCTTTGACTTCGGTTTGCACTTGGTTATTTTTTAATTTTTGATTTTTTAAATTTTCTTTTTTTCTTTTTTAACATTATTTTTTTGCTAACAGACTTTGAGTTCACGCAGCATTTGTAGCTTTTCTTTTGTCAATTTACCCTCTAGGTTGGTGGTTCCCACGGACTCAGCGAGGGAACTCACCACTACCGCCTCTATGGGCAGTGTCCTGGAGCTTGGAACATCTGGTCGGAGGGGATACAACTGGGGAGGTGTGATCAGCACTTCGCCCAGACGGCCTCACCTGCAAAGCGAACAGGGGCCTCAAGAGGGATGGGAAGGGATGGATAGGCTAGGAAGAGGGAAGGAGGAGGCCGTGGCCTTACAGTAGTTACCATCCCGGCATTTGCCCGAAGACGAAGTGGGAAACCACGGAAAACCACTTCGAGGATGGCTGAGGTGGGAATCGAACCCCCTCTACTCATTTGGACCACCCGAGGCTGAGTAGACCCCGTTCCAGTCCTCATACCACTTTTCAAATTTCGTGGCAGAGCCGGGAATCGAACCCAGGACCTCCGGGGCGGCAGCTAACCATGCTGACCGCTACGCTACGGAGGCGACTGTAGCATTTAAAATGTTATAAAGTCTAGTCTTTCAGACTGACTATCAGTGTTTCTCCGATTGTCGACGTTTAGTATAATTTGTTTTGCATTTGATTCAAAGATGTGATTATTCGTATTTTTAATTGGCTACTTTGTAATAGTTCAGGGATTATTTGCGTGTTATTTTCTTAGCTTGGTTTTGATATTTTAGTAACAGGACTTCGCTAGGGTGTAATTTAACTTCAGATTAGGGACGGATTTTTTTTTTATTAGCTTTGCGGATTAGCCGATGTTTACCCCCGGAAGTACGATAGGGATATGATAATTTGAATAAATTAACGAAAGTTATTTTATGTCTGGACTTTTATTTGCTTACCTTTGCTGTTTTTGATATGTTTCTTGGGCCAGTTCCTAATAACTCGTTACTAAAACAGCTTATTTATTTATTTATTTATTTATTTATTTAGCGTATGGCTTTTAGTGCCGGGAGTGTCCGAGGCCATGTTCCGCTCGCCAGAGGCTGTAGTTGCTTCAAGCGGACACCCATGGGGTGAGCTACAAGTTCCGTTCAATTTCAAATAGTTTCAACATTCGCTACCAGATGTCACTGACACCTAATGGTGAACTTCGGAACTTTGATGGAGCGTTACAACGAATTCTAACCTAGGAATTAAGCTTCACACAAGTTTAGTTAGTTGAAGGATCTTTTACATGCCATATATCTATGACATGGGGCCCTCGGCGAAGAAAGGCATACTGAAGGATTTTAACGCTCTTAAAAAATCCGATGACTTCGGCCAGGTTTGAACCCTCGATCTTGGTCACAGCAGTTCAGCATGCTACCAACTACGCCACCGAAGCCGCTAACACCGCTAAAGCTGCGGTTTCCTCCGTAATGTTTAGGAGTTCTCCTGACCACATACGCAATTTGCCTAACAGTGGTGGCCAAACGGTAGGAAATCTTACAGGGGAGTCTTCACTCTCGTTTACGGTCCGCGGCAAACTTCTATGAAGAAGGTATCCAAAAACCTGTGCCATGCTATGACAAATGCCTGCAAAAGTTCGGCAGTTATGTGGAAAAGTAGTTTAAGAGGTGTAGAATGTTCTGCAATAAATATTTTTTCTGTATCTGTACACAATTTAATTTTATTACCAAACGGAACTTACTTTCTGGACGTGCCTCGTATAATGTGAAGAGTAGGCCTAAACTTCAAATTACATCCAGTTTCTGTTTAGGAGATATTGATCTTTTGTTTCTGTTGTACGGTACTGAAGTTATGTCATCCTTTATGTAATTCAGAACATAATCAAATAACACTGGGGTCAACCGAAAATATTCGCTGAATTTATCTTCATTGCAGTGCAGATGACAACGCACTAAATTCCATATGCACCTTGTGTAGGACGGATTATAAAAATGTCACTTCCCCCGAACGTTCCCTATCGTCTTTGGATGACTCTTCTTCTTCCAAAAATATTACGAGCGCCATGTCAAGATCATCCATTTCTTATTTATCTTTATGACAACAAGCCGTCACGACACACACCGATAATTAGCTCTAACTTTATACCAATGTTCACCGTCAAGACGGTCCCCAGTTTCTAGACGTAATTCGAAGTCACATTACAGCCGCTAGAAAGCGGTACCGCTACTGGAGGAAACCGCATCTTTTGACCCCGAGATACTAGTCCCGGCTGGTCTGAGAGAGCACATCCAATCCTCTCAGAGGTATGGGTTCGATGGATAGGGGTGTCGAGAAGACTGTCGCGGTCAGCAGTCTCCCGACCTTCCTGTCTGACGGCCATATTATACATCACATCACACGATGTAAAAATAATCAGAAATCACTGCGCGATTATAGCAAGGACAACAAGTAGTTCCGTGAAGAACTAAAGCCTATTTTCTTATAACACACTTATGTTAATTGCCAATATCAACATATAACATTTCAGTTTGATTGCTGTGATAGATTCGTAGATATTGAGAACCGACTAAATATTGCGGATGGTCGCCATGTTGGATTTTTATATATGTAGGTCTTAGAGTTATGTACTGTTAAGATTATTGTGTACGTGTAGTATTCAAACTTCAATCGCATGATTAGGATACAAGAAGTAAAAACGAGATTTTAAAATTTCGCACAGCTGCCATCTTGTGGTTATGGAAACAATTGAAATAAATTAGATGCTAGTGGATTAACATTTGTATAAGAATTGACTGTACCATGTGTCACTGCACTCAGATGGTTAAATTGCGAGAAACGTCGATGTGAATATTTATACTTCGCGTCGCCGCTATGTTGGATTTGTGATCACCAGGGTATTGAAAGTCCTATAGGTGATCTTATGTTCATAGCCCCTATGAACATACAAAAATTCAGTTTGATTCCTGTAATAGATTCGAAGATATTGAGATCCGTCTAAATATTTCGGATGGTCGCCGTGTTGGAGTGTTATATGTATAGGCCATAAAGTCATGTACCATTTAAGGAAAATTATTGCATAGGTTCTTTATTCAAACTTTTCTTCGATCGCATGACTACGACAAAAGAAATGAAAACTTAATTTTAAAATTCGCACAGCCGCCATCTTGAGGTTATGTAAACAATTGAACTAAATTAAATACCAGTGAATTACAATGTGTATAAACATTTGCTGTACCAAGTTTCATTGCGATTGGTTGGTTAAATGGCGAGAAACGTCTATTTAAAAGTCGCAACTTTGCTTGTCCGCCATGTTGGTTTTGTAGTTACCAGATTTTCGAAAGTCACAAAGGTGACCTTCTAGTATTTCCCTTTATCACCGTACAAAATTACAGGGTGATATTGGTAACAGTTTCGGAGATATTGAATGCAGGTGAAATATTTCGCACAGCCGCCATGTTGGATTGGTAAGATATAACAAAATTTGAAGGGCACGGTCGTCCGGAGTAGTGCTGTGAACTTACCGAGTTTCATTGAAATCTCTCCAGCCGTTTAGACGTTACTAGACACACACACACACACGCACATACAGACAGACACACGGACAAAAGGTGATCTCATAAGCCTATTTTTTCATAAATGAAAATTGTGTAAATCAATGTAATGCACATTCGTGCGCTTTTTCTGTTAATAATTAATCGCCGCTGAATGAAGAGAGGTGAATAAAGAGGCTTTGTAGCCTCGGTGGCGTGTATAAGAGAAACAATAACTTCAATTCTAATGTTTGAAATGGATCCCTTCAGTGCAGTTATTTTAATAATGGATTTTGTGAAGACCCAACTGTTCACAGTTCACTTGCACCACTCGAACGAGAGTGGATTATTGAATTTGTACAAATGTGTATTAGGTTTGAATACACTCTATCCATAACGTAGAGCACCAATTTCACTGAAACCATCAAAGCGAACGAGAAGTTGGAGTGGTTAGGTGATCAGCTTTGTGACTGATCAGTACAATTCAAACTTGATTGTTAGTTGGAATTGCTATCAACGTACGGTTTACGTGTGCAGCATAATATTAGCGGTCAAATTTACTTCCCATGAGATAGAATATAACGATACATCTAGGCATATTTTGAAGAAAAACCCACAGGAATGTAATAAATTTAATACACGTTAGTCAATAAAACGTTTAAATTAATATTTATTAATTATTAATAACGCCCATCGCAACATATGTACTTGAAATGATATGGGAGAATTTATCCCTGGCAGACTTGAGGACGCTTGAAGCAGTAAAATCGTGCTTCCTGAAGGCTACCCTGGGGATATCGAAATATACAAAATCTAGATCAGCATATGAACTCACCAGGGAGACCTTCATTGAGGACCTTCGGATGAAGAGAGGGCTGCCATCCACAGACGCCTGGAAAATCTAATGCAGGAAAGAATACAGAAAAGGGACGAAATCTGGTTCGAGTTTTAACTACGGAGGCCTTGATGACTAGGACATGGATGCACACTAATCAAGACTTGCGACACGTTTTAAATTCGATGGCGCTACATGGGTATCACCGTAAACTGTGCAATACCGAATACTTTCACCCTGATGAATCCTGCGTATGTAAATTAAGCGGGCTGCAATGTAGCAGATACCACGTAATTTCTTGTGCAAATTGTGTTGTTTTCTGAATGACAGTTTGTTATCAACAATATGCACAATTTGTGCGCTTTATCTTTAATAATTAATTGAATTAATTGAATATATTTTATTTGTATTAAAAAAATTAATTATCTTAGCCTAATATTAATTTTTTTTTCACGCGAATTGACCACTTAGGATCACGCAACAACTTTATTTCTTTTTCTTAGTCTTTGCCTGGAGTTTCCTCTGTCTCCAATATTCCTTCATGCGTTCACTGGCATTTTTTCTTTGGTCTTCTGTCCAAGTTCGTCCACTTCTCTTAGGTCTTCCTTCATCTTGAAACCCTTCCAGATTGTTCACTTTGCTCTTAAATACATTTCTTTCTAGCATTTGAGATTCTGTGATGTTTAACTTTTCTAAATCTTTCCTAACTTCCTTAATCCATGTTGTGGTGGTCTTTTTCTTCCAGAGATAGTCGAATATTTGTTTAGTTAATCTATGGTCGTTCATTCTATAGAGATGTCCGAGAAATGTCAGCCTTCTCTTCCGCATAGACGCGGAGATTCTTTCCACGTTCTGGTAGACTTCTCCGTTGCTTCTCAGTCTCCATCCATCTTCAGTCTGAACTGCACCCATGATTTTTCTAAGAATTCTCCTTTCCATGACTTCTAGCTTTTCGAGGCTATAGTTCATCGAGAGGCATTCACTGGCAAAGAGGCACTCTGTTTTTACGACAGTGTTATAATGCCTTATTTTGGCATTCCAGGAGATGCACTTTTTGTTGTAGATATTTTTTGTTAATCCATACGCTCTTTCCATTTTTATAATTCGATCTCCAACAGCTGCTTTTTCTAACCCATTCTCCTGTATAGTCTCTCCTAGGTACTTGAACTTTTTTACCCTTTCAATCCGTCCTATCTCCGTGTCAAGGAACTTTGGTCCATGTTTGTCATTTGTCATAAATTTTGTCTTTTCAACTGATATCCTTCGTCCTGTTTGGCTAGCGATCTTTTCCAAGAGGTTGATTTGTATGACTGCTTCTTCCGTGGTTTCCGATAGTACTGCAAAATCATCTGCAAACGCCAGGCAGTTGACTTAAATTCCTACCGACTTCCTCCCGAGGCAGATTGGGTTTATTCCTCGACTCTCCAATTCCGATTTCCAAATTCTCACAACCTTCTCTAGGACACAGTTGAAAAGGATTGGTGATAGGCCATCCCCTTGCCTGACTCCTGTCTTAATTTCGAACGGCCGAGAAAGCTCTCCCATATTAATAATATTAATTATTATTAGTTTTAATTTTTGTTTTCATTATAATTTTTATGTTGATAAATTATAAAAATAAATATGAAGATTATAAAATTATTTAAATTTTATAAGCTTATTTATTTTCAATTTTTACAACCATATTTATTTTAATTGTGTTTTTTACTATCATATTTTTGAAGAAAAAAGGCTTGTGCTTCAGAGATGAAAATGGAAAGTTAGGTCTGAACAACAAGGAGAACTGTCGTATCTTGGCTGAGTACTTTAAGAAATTACTCAATTGTGATGAACCAAAACATAGGCTACTCATAGGCCGTCCTACTCAAGTAATGGCCAACTCGCATCCACCTTCTAAGACAGAAATTAAAATTATTATCGATGGTCTAAAGAATAATAAAGCAGCGGGAGAGGATTCCATTGTGGCAGAACTTCTAAAACTGGCAAATGAAGATACTCTGAATATATTAGCTGAGCTCTTTGCGGAGATATGGAGAACTGGTAGGATACCCACAGAGTGGCAGTCTGCATTAATTCACCCTCTCCACAAAAAGGGGGATAAGAAGGACTTTAATAATTACAGGGGTATATTAATTGTATCTGTTCCCTACAAGATCCTATCCAAAGCACTCCTGAACAGAATTGAAGAAAATCTTGATAGTCAGATTGGTGAGTACCAGGCCGGTTTCAGAAAGGGACGTTCTTGTCCGGAACAGATTTTTAACCTGAAAAACATCATTAGGTATAAGACGATAGGCAGGTATGACTATGTGGTCGTATTCATTGATTTTAAGAAAGCGTATGACTCAATTGACTGCGAGTCGCTACTGAATATTCTGGAAGAATTTGGAGTGGATGACACGTCTCGAAATCTGATTAAACAGACTTTGACCGACACAGTATCAAAAGTAAAATTCATTGGCGAGATCTCAGATCCCTTTGTAATCAAAACTGGTGTCAGACAAGGTGATGGATTATCTCCAATCCTTTTCAACTGTGTAATTAGAAAAGGTCATTCGTGAATGGTGGAAGACACTGAGTGGGGAAGAAGGGAATGAAGAACGATTCAGGCCAGGGCCCAAACTGAAAGGGGTGTACGTTGATTGTTTGGCTTTTGCAGATGACCTAGCTATTTTTGCCAACAATATTAAATCAGCCATTGTAAAGATTAATCGGTTGTCAGAGATGGCTGAGAAAGTAGGTTTACAGATTTCCTTTGAGAAGACAAAGTACATGACAAACATCAGTGATGGACCAGAATGGATGAAAACAAACCAAGGAAAGATTAAACGTGTAAAGAAATTTAAATACCTGTGTGAGGTAATCCAGCAAAATGGCCTAGAACAGGAAGCAATTAATCTTAGAATCTGGAAATTAGACCGAGCCTATCACCTGACGAAAAATCTCTATAATAAGAAGTCGCTGAGCATTGGAGCCAAATTAAGACACTACAGCACGGTTGTCAAACCTGAAGCATTATATGCTTCGGAGACTTTGACTATGAACAGACGGGGACTAGTCGACCAGTTAGTCAAAAGAGAACGCAGGGTATTGAGAAAAATTTTAGGCAACAGATGGGTTGACGGGCACATACGTTTGAAGTCAAACGAAGAGTTATATAAAAAGATAGAACCAGTCACGTCAACAATAAAAAGGAAAAGGTTGTTGTTCTATGGACACATTTTCAGAATGTCCAACGATCGTCTAACAAAGAAAATTTGGAATTTCGTGAAACCAAAGAAGAAAAAATTGGCAAGGTTCGAAGAATGTAACAAAGACCTTCTAGAAATTGCAAAATTCTGCAAAATTATGAACAGGTGTGAATTCAGACACCTAATCAAAAATTACCAGGGATTTAAGGTAGGGGCAGAACCCAAAAGACGGAGGGGACCTCTTTCAGAAGATCGGAAGAAGGCGCTGAGTGATGGGCTCAAGAGATACTGGCAGGACATCAAAGCTGGCAGACGATCTAGAACGAAACATTGATATTGATTGTTACTCCGTAGTCCATAGTGGCTCAATTCGAATGTAAAAAAAAATTCTTCTATCACCTTAAATCAAGGAGTTAGAGAGATAATATTTGGTTTTCAGAAATATGAACACTTCCACAAGAAAATATCGTTGAAAGATTCAACCATCAGCATTTTTGACAATGTAAATTACCCTTAGAGCAGGTGGTAAATATAGAAACCTCTAACCTATAAAAGGTTAAATACCAATTCTGGCCACATTATTCATATTATTTCTACGTCATGTTGAATTTCTATTATTCCTCTGAAACTTTTCAAAATATACGTAATGATATGAACTTAATCACATTTATCGTTTCCTTATTGACAATGACTTTAAAAATAAATACCAAAAGGTATTCTTTTAAAATTTATATTTATTGAATAAATACCAGTTTCAGCCACATTATGGCCGTTTTCAGTTTTTCAAAGAAGAAAAAAAAAAGAACTAATGGTAAACTACAAACAAAGTTTATAAGAACAACATTTAAGCTTGGTCTCAGAGACACTGACCAAGTTGTAGAACACAAACCGCTGCATTCTTTGTCTTAACCGTGGTCACTCGGTGAGAGACTGCAGCAGGTGGGGAAGAGCATCCTGCCAATACTGCAAGGCTGCTCATCACCGATCGGTTTGCAATCAACCACAGACTGTCGCACCAAGAACCGACTGCACGACGTCCACTTCTGTGAACCAGATAGCGAACTATGCAGACTTCACTTACTGTATTTACAAACGGCGCGTGTGTGGAATACTGGGCCAACCGGCCTCGCCAAACTTACACGCTGTGTCCTAGATGGAGGGAGTCTGTCTAGCTTCGTAACAAAATCTCTGGCTGCAGAATTGACACTACAGGCCGTCGATTTCGGTGACTTGGTTATTGGTGCCTTCGAATCAGCTCCCGCAACACCCAGTCTGCGTAAGGTAGTTAAATGATCCATGAAGAGCATCTGGACAAGCTCAAAAGTGAATATAACAGCCTTTGAGAGTCACCCCACTTTTTTAGTCAGCCAGCCGTGTCCCATGATGTCAAGAAGCTTGCATATACTCGCAAACTAGAACTGGCAGACCCGAAATATAATAATCAAGAACCACAACCGGTTGAACTTCTTATAGGAGGTGACTACTATTCGGAGATCGTGAAGGACACATCACCAATACGCGTTTCACCATCATTAGTACTGATCCCCTCTAAACTCGGGTGAATACTCAGTGGAAGTAGGATATAGCCGGAGTATCTATGAATGACATCAACATGCAACATAGCCAACCCATGGACTTGGAAGCCATTGGTAGCATGCTGAGTTTCTATGCCCAAGGTCGTGGGTTAAAACCCGGCCGAAGTCGTCGGATTTTTAAGAGCGTTAAAAATCCCTCAGTATGCTTTCAATCGGAAGGCAAGTAAAGCCGGCGGTCCCATGTCGTAGATTTATGGCATGACAAAGAACCTTCCACTAATTGCATTTTGTGATGCTAAATTATAGTTGGATTTGACTGACGCTCGTAGGTTCCAACGCTCGTCACCAGGAGCCGACTGCGGTGGCATCTAGTAACCAAGTTCAGAACTAGTTGGACGTTGACGGTGGCGTTTGGTAGCAAAAGTTGGAACTACTTGAAAACCGATTGTCTGCAGTCTTTACTTGAATTAAAATGAGATATCATACACCAATACAGCCATCACAATTAACACCGGTTATCAGACAGATTCTACACACACCCAAAGTACACGGGGCTACATGACCGCGTTGTCGCAGCCCCTAAACTGAGGAACCAACCAACCAAACTTGGTCTTTCCTATAAAAAAAATCCACATACTCCACTCAGCAGAGAGGTTTTTCATCTCATAGAAAGACCTATCAATATTTTTAAAGAACAGTGTTTAGTCTATTAAGGGGAATACAAACACAATTGTTTTTAGATTTATTTCATTTTTCACAATTATTTTATATTATCAAATTAAAGCCCACATTTGTGACAGGTCTGTTTTTAAATATATGTTTTACTAGCCGTAGTGCCCAACTTCGCCCGGTGGATTTATTTGTTTTATGGATGATAATGAGTTCTACTACAGAACTGGAGCGATCAAGATTAACGATCGGACAGCATCAACGCTTATTGCAGCTGATAACCTCAGTACACTGCTCCAACACCATCGCCCTTATATAGAGACATACTATTGTCATGATGATAGCTGTTTTAAGGGGCCTAAGAAATTATTTTGCACTAATTACTCCCCATGACTGCAATTTATAAGCAGATCGCAATTCTGCACCAGAACTCTAATAGGGGTGACGTGATGCAGCCCGCATTGCAAGGCAACAATAGACTTAGGTATTATTGAAGCTGTTCGGGAGCGCTTGTTCTTCCAACTTACTGAACATAAATCAATATTTAACGTTACCTGAGGGGTGTAGCCTAATGCTACATAGCCTAAACTATTCCTCTTGAATCTGGCTATCATATACAAAAATAATTTTTCGAATCCGACTGGTAGTTCCAGAGATGAGCGCGTTTAAACACACAAACAAACTCGTCAGATTTATTATATTAGTATAGATTTTTTTAAATATAGGAACGATCATGTTTAAATATTATTTTCAAATGTTTTGCTCGTAGTTTTGTACGGTGATATAGAATACTCGGATAAGTTCATGGTAAGTACAAGACCAACATGGCGGCCAAGCGAATTTAAAGAATTAAAATGGCATTTTATTGAGATTTAATCAACCGAGTGCAGTGAAACTTGGTAGAATAAATGTTTATACAATCAACTGGCACAGTGGCCACACGGGGATCTTCAACCTCGTGCGTTGGTGGTATGAGTGATCAATGCTTACAGCAAAGACAGTTCCTCGGTATAGTTCACCAATTTCCAGACGCTAGCATGGACTCCGTCTTACGGAAAGAATTCATGATGAAAATAAATAAATAAATGTAAAACAAAAATACTGGAATGCAGCCGAAATAAATCAGAAACCTCTATGGAGATGAAATTGGCAGGTGAAAAGCTGAAGGAAGTAGGAGACTTCTGTTACTTAGGAAGCAGAATAACCAGTGATGGACGAAGCAAAGAGGATATTAAAAGTAGGTTGGCTCAGGCAAAGAAAGCATTTCTACAAAAAAGGAATCTGCTGACATCGAATATAGATTTAGGTATTAGGAAGTCATTTTTGAAAGCCTTTGTCTGGAGCGTGGCACTCTATGGAAGTGAAACTTGGACTATTGGTGCAGCAGAAAAGAGGAGAATTGAAGCATTTGAAATGTGGTGTTACAGGAGAATGATGAATATCAGATGGGTAGATAGGGTTACACACAAAGAGGTATTAAGACGAGTGGGAGAGGAGAGATGTTTCTGGCGACTGCTAATGAAGAGAAGAAATAGGTTGGTAGGACACATACTAAGACACCCAGGAATAGCAAGCTTAGTTATGGAAGGAAGGGTCGAGGACAAAAACTGTAGGGGTAGACCAAGGTTAGAATATTTTAAACAGATTGCCTCGGATTTAGGGTGTCGGAGCTATGTAGAGATGAAACGATTAGCTCAGGACAGGGAGGCATGGAGAGCTGCATCAAACCAGTCAAAAGACTGAAGACTCAAACAACAACAGCATTCTCTACACTGATGGTTCGAAGGTGGACGAAAAGGTGGGTTGTGCTTACGTTATTGATTATGCAAATACCAAGATCTCTTTGCCTGAGGCCTGTAGTGTGTTTACTGTGGAGCTCGTTGCCTTATATGAAGTTTGCACAACAGGATGCAGCAGTCAATTGCTACATGTTTCCCGCAACACCCCCTAGTACAGCGAATCCTCGACCTACTAACCGGGTTGTGTCGCACTGACACTTGAATCATCTTTCTGAGGCTTCCAAGCCACATGGGAATGAGTTAGCGGATCAAACTGCAAAAGAGGCGGTATCACTACCACCTCGACCAATGGAGGTACCCGCTAGAGATATTCACTCTCAGTTACGCCAACAAGTACTGGCATTTTGGGAGAGTCAGTGGCTAGCTGACCCAATGCCCAGTAAACTGAGAGCGATCAAGGGAACTACTCGCGTGTGGCGGAGCTCTTTCCGGTCACGGAGGGAGTCCGTCATTTTGTGTAGGCAAAGGATAGGTCATACAACATCCATCCACTTGTACCTAATGAGAAGAGAAGACCCCCCACACTTTGTACCTGTGGAGCCGTTTTCACCGTGGCCCACATTTTAACCGAGTGTGTGGATCTTGCTGACTTACGAAGAAACCTTGGTTTGCAGATGACACTCAAACTTATATTAGCCGATGACGCGGTGGCTGCTGAT